>CM052439.1:161105495-161132027 GCA_028533085.1 Varecia variegata
AAAAAATGTGATAGAATAAGTGGATGTTATTTAATGTCCCTAAATTTGTGGTACTTTATTTTTGAGTAATAGAAACCAAATACAGATTTTTAAATATATTTTATTCATTCATGTTTTTAAGTATAGGTTTAGAAATACAATACAGGCTGTTTCTCTCCATTGGTAGTTTGAGTACTGAGTACTACTGTATTTTCTAGTTTCAAGATCACTTTGCCATGAATTCCACTTGAAAGAACTGTATATGTATTTAAGCCAGAAAACATTTTCTCTTAGAGCATTGGTTCACTAATGGTGTTCTACTATGCTCTGATTAATTACGTGTGTATCCCAGCATTCATAACTTTCAATGCCTGCATATTTAGAGTCACACTGGAAAAAAACTTGACATTTTTGAGAACCTTATTTTCATCTGAATGTGGTTGTGTTTTTATCAGCTCTGTTGGATTTTATTGTCAAATTTTTATTCTCTGTGTTCATCTAGAACCTCCTCACTATTTGGATAGGCTGCTGTCTCACCTTGCTTTCCTGCATTGCTGCATTTTAATTTTATTTTTATATTATTCCATAATTTAAAGTTATGACCAGAATTTGTGTTTAATTAATCATTTACAACTGAAAGTCATATATATGTATTTTTTTTCTGTTTCTTGGTTACATTCAGATATCTGTAATTATTGAAGAGGATGTTTTCTCAAATTCATATAATTTATATTAAATTACTATAGATTCTAATAAAATGTGACTATAACATAGACTTACTATTGCACAATTGGAGAACAATAAAGCCCACAAATTTTTATTTTTCAACTTAATTAATTAAAAATAAAGCCATCTACCTTTAAAATTATGTTTGTATATATAAAAATATGAGATTAATAATGGTTTTGTATGGCTGTATATTATTATTTTTTATTTTGTGTTTAACACTGCATAACTTTTTGTCTCAGTTATTGCAAATAGTGAAGTGTAATAATCATTCTTATTTCCCTTTGATGTTTTAAATATTTTCTACATATTTCTTTATATTTAAAGCAATGTTTTAGAAATTGTGGCATTTTTTTTCCTAGAGGCTCAAATGTAAGACATTTTTATCTTTAGTGGAAAATAGATCTGACATCATGTTTAGCCACAGAGTCAACAAGATTAATAATATCTGTTAAAGGAAAATTAAAAACATTCTTTTCCATCTAAAAAGAAAAGGTAAATTACTGCAACAAATACACTAATGCAGTTAATCCATTATATTTATAGATTCCATTATGTAAATTCATAGATATTTATCTAACATCATTTGTTCAAAATAATACAATCTCAAAAGCCATATGTTGAAGCTTGTTAATGGACTTAGATACTTTTATATTTTTTAAATGCTGAGAAGTAGAAATGCAAACACAGTTGGGCTCCAAGTAACTCAGGTCATCCATCCATGAATGAAGACAAAAAATTCATCAAAGCAATAAAATGGCAATCAGCTGTACATAAATATCAGAAAAGTTTTTCAGTGGAGCACTGACACCTAGAAGAATCTGTACTTAATGTCAATGGATGGGAAGATGTTTAATAATAGTTTACTCTGAGTTATTGATAGCCTAATAATACCCTAGCTTTGTGTGAATAGCTCTCAGGTTGTCTTCCTACAATTAATTTTTTTCTTATATTTGTTTTTGTTTTCCAGCATGAATCTAAAGATAATTACAAATTTTGTAAAGGAGATTAAAAATCAAATATGAAAGAAAGGGAAAACCTAGTATTTATGTTCATGCTTCCATCAGACCACAACAGCTCAATGACTAATGTCTTCTATTATCCTTGCTGTAATCCTTACCTATCTGCTAAATATTTAATGTAGTCTACAGATCCTGAAACCCTTAGTCTGGGAACCATTTTATTTATATCAAACCAAAGAGTATTGATTTAACAAGTTAATATCATTGTTTCACATGCAGAATTATCAACAATATTGATAAATAGAAGTTACATATGTCTTTTCAAAGAGTATATATTCTCATTTGAAATTTGCATTTCAAGATGCATTTGAAAATTGAATCTACAGCAGCATTTCTCAAGTTATTTAGAGGAATGCTAGTCAGAAGAAGTAATCGCTAACAAATGTTCCTATTATATAATAGCCATAAATTTTTTGGTGAGGAATTTGGTATGAAATATAAGCATACTTGGGCTAAAGAATATTTTAGTTAAAACGTAAAACTTCATATATGGCTCATCTTGAATCACTATTGTTATAGTTCTATGGCACTCTAAACAGGTTCTAATAAACATAAATTTATAATAAAAGTTGCTGTTTTCTTTTTAAATTGATTACCTTGAATAAGGAAACTACATATAATATTACAACCGGGTGGAAATTTTTAGTATGCATTGGGTGAGCACCCTAATGAATTCATCTTCTTTTTAATTAGGTGACAAAAAAAAAAGAAACAGAACATGTCATTATTTTATTTAAAAAGGAAATCTTTCAATAAGTGGTAGAAGTTTCACATATCTTGTAACTTTAGTAAATTAGTAAATTGTAAATTTGTTAAAAAATACATGAACTAAGTAATTAGGGGTAGATATTCAGTTGTTTTTAAAGGAGTGTTTAAATGAATAAAGACAAATTTATTTTAAATAAATGTGAATGAATATATATGCATTGTATTCAGAACCTTAAGATTACAGACCAACATTTACAAACATGGTGTCTTTTGTTCACATGTGGTTCTTTCAAGCCCTATTCCTTTTGAAGAGATAGAAAATATTTCAGTCTACATAGAGATTTTGAAGTTGAACTCACAAGTACTTCCCCTTACAACTTACTATTGCAGTGAGTAAGTTGATCAAACCTAAGATGATTCTACTTTGGAAGAACTGATGTAGTCTTAGATCTGTACCTTTCTAGATCAGTAATCTTGAACAAATTATTTATCTTCATTTCTATCATGATATAAAAAAATGGATTAATAGTAGTATTTATCTGTACTGGCTTAAATAATCCAAGAAGTAACACCAAGATGGTTTAAACATGCAAGTAAGGTAGAGAGAAATTGGAAAGAGAACGCCATAATTTCTCTGGGGCAGCCATCTAAACACAATTGAACTCTGGAATTGAGAAAAAGGAGAAATAAGAAAGATTAAGTAAAAAGTCAGTAAACTGCTGCGCAGTGTAGGAAATTTCAGTAAGGCTGATGGCGAGTATTCAAGCCAAATACAGCTATGAGAAGTGTGTCAAGTCTCCCAGTAATAATTCTGCAATGGAATCCCTGCTGAGCTCAATCAGTGCTGGGAGCAGCTCAAGCAAAGACTTACCATGAATTCAGAGATGGATTTAAAGAATGTGTCAGCTGGGCTCTGGGTCAACTATGCTCCCTGCAGTCAGGGTTTTATGAGGTACATTCTTGTGGCCACCATATTACCTCATAGAGGTGTGAACATTACAGAAAGAATTCCATTGACAGCACTTAAAACAGTCTTAAGAGCATGCTCAATAAATGCTTACTGTTATTTGGAGGGGTAAAGTACTTATCCGTCAGTAGTGAAATAAGCCACACTTCGCCTGCGGACACTTTGTATTTTGAAGATTGACTATTCAGCATTGTGAAGCCAGAATGCCCAAGTGCAAGCTGAGGGACATAAAGGACACATGCTGTCAGGAACAAGACTCCTGCTTGACCTCACAGGTCTTTTTCCTAGCCTGGCAGCAATGTTATTAGGAGCAACATCAGCCTTTTTGGGAGAGGAGAAAAGGGATAATTGGATATTCCAGGTGCTCCTGACACAACACATTCTTTCACCAATTTTAGAAAATATATTTCACTGAGGCAGCTCTTCTGATGGGATCCCAAAGCCTCAACATGAACCTAACTCAAATTACAGTAAGAGATTCCTACCCTGCCAATACATTATACAGTAATGGCCTCCAGACGCACATGAGCAAAATAATCCTATACCACTTTTGTGAAGAAACAGGGTATATAATTTTCAAGTTTGACACAATTAAAAATTTAAATTAGTTAAGTAAAAACAATGCATTATTTTCACCTGACATATAATATACAATAATTTTACGCTTTGAATGTGATTTAAGTGCAGATTCCTTCCTGTACCCTCACGTTTCTCAGGTATCAATCATGTTGCAGATTTGGATTGTACTTAAAGATAGCATTTTATCTCTATTCTATGATATTTCAGTCACAACAAATATACTATGTCCAAATTTAGGCTATGCTCAAAGAGTTGTGTTAACAAATTTGGATGGGGACAGGAGAGGCACTTAGGGATAAGAACAGTATGAGAACTTAAAACTGCATGGCCATGAGAGACAAGTAGGACAGTTTACAACACAGCACTTAGATGTTTCAGGAAGTAAAGATACTTAGACGTTTTCTTGCCATGGTAATAACTGATTATAGTTTTATTTTTTGTTTTGTTTTGGTTTTCCTTTTGCCATAAGGGGAATTGCCAGGAGAAAATTTCTGTTTAAGAAGCACCATGATGGATCAATTTTAGGCATCACAGTCAAGAAACATTGCCAACAAAAATTCTCAGTGTCCATTTTCATATCACAAAACAAGGTAGAAGTGCCTATTCTAAACAATACTTGAGCATCAAATTTATAATATTGGTAGAGCATTTATTGCATGTCTAAGTTAATGTAAAGAAAAATATAAGAACCATATCTATGTTAAAATAAAAAATATTAATCTCATATAATGGATTATTACAGAAAGAGGCAATATTTTTCTTATGAAAATTATTCACAAAGAAAAGACAAATTTTAGGCTTGTTTATTTTATTACTTATTAAATCACTGGAGAAGTGCTGATTTCTATTCAGAAAGCATATGCTCCCCTAACAAGATTTATATCACGCAATTGAAATTTGGGGTAATTAACTATTCCTCCAAAATTTTCATGCACTTAGTTATTTCTTCTTCCACTTTTTCTTTTTCTTTGTTTCATTCATTTTCTTTTTTATAAAGAAATAATTTATTGAAACATGAATAGAAGACAAAATAACTGATCGGTTCTTTAATATTTGAAGTGAACTGTTACCTTACTTCACACTCATATAATTCTCTCAAGAGATATATGTTTTTGAATGTTTTCCAGCCTCATGAAGTCATAAATTGACATATTGAAACTGACGTTGAGATTGTTTTTGGCCTATAGAAATGATTCTAAATCTTGTGGTTTTGTTGCTCTGTAGCAAATGAAACTATCTTTTAGCTAATGTGACATTATTATTTTGCATTCTTTCCTTAATGAGTTCTTCAAACACTTGTGAATATAATCTATCATCTTTCTGCTGGTGCCTAATTAACAAATAGAGAAAAACTTTGACCTGAGCCAAACACCAAACCAAATCAAACCAAAAGTGACCTAGAGTAATCTAAGGCTAATTATCATTCCATTAACTGTTCATCAAAGTGGTTCCACAGTGACATCTAAACCAACAGGAGGGCCCAGTCTGGACAGTATAAAAGAGGACCCCAGACCATAACCAGAGCCTCCTGTTGAGACAGGGAGCCCATTCATCATCTGTGGTGAATATATCTTGCTTTTGCTCTATAAACCTATCTTGTTCTTCCTCAATAAACCTTGTTTTCATGCTCACCTTGCTTTTGATGTGTCTGAGGACTCTTCAGCTAAGAGCACACCAAGAATGGAGAACAAAATTGCCGACCCAAGAAAGTTTCTGAAATATGTAATTTATTTTGAGGTTTGGAATTTATCAATTTACCAATTACATTTTCCATTTATTTTTCTAGGTAATTGAAATTCATAGTCATACACTTCTGTCTTGTGGGCTACATAAAACCAGACATATGTGGATTATGAAATAAGAGAAAAATAACTTACCAAGCTCGATACTCATTTTAACTGTCATAGATGTAAAAGTTTCAATAGTATAAAGGGAAAAAATGTACAACATGGAGGTGTCAGTTTATGAAAGATCACACTTGTTTGTGTCAAGAGACCTCCTCATATCTTTCGTTTGCCTGGCTGTAAAGAACTAGCATATTTTAGAGGTCCCCTCTCTTAAGGCCTTGTCGTGATAGAAATAGTTACTAATAGACTGAAAGAAAGTACAGGTAATAGAATTTTGTGCAATAAATTATCTCAAGTATTACTGTTTCTTTAATCATACACTTCATGTCTGCCACTTCTAATAACAGCTTGGTGTCTGGCAGGCATTCTGCTTTATCTTTGAATTTTACTGCTTGTGTGATTCTTTGTGAATAAATTAGTCTAGTCATTATGTGCATTCTTAGATTAACATTCTATTTTCATTGCACACATGAACTTCTGTTGTTAAGTACTAACTGACACTGACGCTTGTTTTGATTCTGACCCATGCATTCCTTCTACTTCTGGTAATATTTCCATAGAGCAGGTGGTACCTGCCATGTTTCTTTGCAGAAATTGCTCCTTGGTTCAAAAAAAATAATAAAAAAACCCCACAAATCTTTTCTTTTCTTTTCTGCATGTTCATATTGAATATGACTTAATGTTTCTATTGCTGTATTATTTTTCTTATTGATTTGATGTTTTCTCATTTTTCAGTCTCTGAGTCACCATCGATTTCTCTATTACTTTATTTTCCCTGGAAGCATTTCTTTCTCTCCTAAGTTAAAACAATGAAAAGTGGTATATTTTATCAATTTGTTTACTTTTAAATGATGTTTAACACTCTCTCTTACCTTCGGGTTAAATTTGAAGAAATATTTATATTTCTTTAACTGCTTTGACACTCTAAACTATGAATTAAAATATTCCTTCCATTCTTACTCTAGAAAAACGTGCCACAAAAATTTTCTTGTCAAATTGAAAAAAGTTATTTTCTGAAAATTAGTGACTGTGTCCTCATGAGAACTCTCTATGTATGTATCTTTCTTGTCAAATAATGTAAGTATCATATCAAATTACCTTATTGCCACTTTATTAGACAGACACACTTCTCTCAGGTAAAATTCACCTATAAAATTTTGGGGTCAATTTGTGTTTACTGCATTTCTTCCAATCTGGTATACACCATAAAATTAATTTCCTAAGTACATAAATTTAGTAACAGGTCTTTAAAAATTATTTATATATTTATTTATTTTTATTAAGACTCAAAAGTAACAACTTTTGCGTAAAAGTTAAAGAACTTGTTAGTATTTACTTGCTTATTTGTCTATACTCAGCTAAGTTTTAAGGTATATGAATGTTGATTTATGCTTTATATGTTAATCAGTATTTATTTTTGTAAAATATTTATACATGATTAAAAATTCAATATGTAATATATGCTGTTTGTAATACATATGTTAGCTATTTTGAATTGGTATTTCTTGAAAAGTTTGATTTAAAAGAGAAAATTTTGAATTGATTGATTATATTAAAAACTTTAACCTTTTTTCTTGCTTTATATATCATCTATAGACTTGAATTTGAAGAGAAAAAATGTCTACTGGAAAGTAATGTGTCCTTTACACCACTATTTGTGTGTTATATTTGGCTCTTAAAAATATTATGTATTGAAATACATAATGAACCAGAAGAAAAGGTTCAACAATTCCATAAGAAGCAAATAAATCTAAGGTAATTTATTTATTTTTTAAATTAATGATAGCTACTTCAATGGTATTAATGATAACAAGGAATAGAAGATATTATAATGCTACATATGTAGTTTATATATATATATGTCCTTTAATCTGCAACAGAACACAAGCATTTGACCCAAAAGGCTTCTTTCATACTTCAGTGTATTACTTTTCCACAAAGGGATAGGAAATGTCTACAAGATAAGGCTGCCAGGAATTGTACACTCTGACAGTTGATTCAAATGCTTTAAGCTCCAAATTTAACTTGGAGCCAAGTGTTGACAGCAAAAGACCACTTTTGCCTGGGAAATGCCATTTAGAATTCAAGAAATTAAATGTAAAAGCAAAGTTAATTGATTTCCACAGTAACTATTCTGTCTAAACTCTAAGAACGAAGAGAATACTTTATTATAAAATTGATAGATTCATTGTTTGTTAGAGGGGAACTTAAAAATTAACTTTATTTGAATTCTTGTATATATTTTTATAGAAATGTTTCATAGCAATTATTCTACAGATAGTAGAATCATATATATATATATATGTATATGTATATGTGTATATATATATATAAAATGAGAAACCTGACTCTTGGGCTGTTGGCTGATTATGTGCAGAGTTGGAGAAACATAGGTCTATCCTCTGGTATGGTAAAGGACTGGGGTCCAAACACTTTATCATGTACTAGTTATAATGAAATGTGACTTGTGGCCTGAGCTACCACCTTAGAACTCTACCAGACTGGTAACTTAAGTAATTAATTGAAGCCATTTTCTATGGAGCTTTTAATGAATCAAGTTTCCAGGAAGTGTTAGATATTAACATTGAACTAGGAGATACTAAATGATAGGTAGAATGGGCCCAGTGATCACTCTCAAGAAGTGGGTGAATTTGACTGGAGTCAGATTAAAAAGGCCTCTGTCAGTGCATCATTCCACTTATATGAGATAGCTAAAGTAGTCAAATTCATAGAAACAAAAAGCAGAATGATAGGTACTGGAAGAAGGCTGAGGGAAAGAGGAAATGGGGAGTTATTTCTTAATGGATAAAGAGTTTCAATTTGGAAGAAGAAAAATGTTCTGGAGATATACAGTGATGATGTGATGGTTGCACAACAATGTCAATGTATTTAATGCCACTAAACTGCAGTGAAAATAGTAAATGTTATGTATATCTTACCACAATATTAAAAAAATATATACGACCAGCACACAAGCTCTTGTTGAAGAAAGATGTTTAATGCTACCATCTAAATGTTTGTATCCCCCAAAAATGTACATGTTAAAATCCTAACTCCTGGCTGGGCATGGTGGCTCACGCCTGTAATCCTAGCACTCTGGGAGGCCAAGGTGGGAAGATCGCTCAAGGTCAGGAGTTCAAGACCAGCCTGAGCAAGAGCAAGACCCCATCTCTACTAAAAATAGAAAGAAATTAGCTGGACAACTAAAAATATATAGAAAAAATTAGCCGGGCATGGTAGTGCATGCCTGTAGTCCCAGATACTCAGGAGGCTGAGGCAGTAGGATTGCTTGAGCCCAGGAGTTTGAGGTTGCTGTGAGCTAACCTGATGCCACGGCACTCTAGCCCAAGCAACAGAGCAAGACTCTGTCTCAAAAAAAAAAAAAAATCTTAACTCCTAAAGTGATGGTATTAGGAAGTGGGATTTTAAGGTGGTGATAAGGTCATGAGGCCAGACCCCTCATAAATGAGATCAGTGCTCTTATAAAAGAGGCCCAGGAGTGCTTCTTTGCCCCTTCCTTCATGTAAGGACACAAGGAGAAGGTGCTGTCTATGAGGAAGTGTGCCCTAACCAAACACTGAATGTGCCAGAAGCTTGATTTTGGAATTCTCTCCCTCTAGAACTGTGAGAAATACATATTTGTTGTCTTTAAGCCAAGCATTTGTGGTATTTTGTTATAGCAGCCCAAATAGACTAAGACTTAATACTTTATTTAAAAAATATAGAAAAAATATTTTATTTCTTTCTGGGGAAAACATTTCTGAAACAATGAAAAAAACTATAAGAAAAACGTTATAGATATAGGAATATTGAATATGTATATATAAAAATTCAGAAAAATAAAGGTTTACAATATCAAATATATAGTAAGATTCTATTAACCTGTATAAAAATGCTAAGATAATGACTTGCAAATAGCTATACAAAAATACTGATTTCTTAAGATTCTATAACATTTTCTAACAAATTTTACTAATTAGCAATAAAATGAATATTAAAATGATATTCCATTTCAATCATAAAATTTAAAATCCTCTTTTTTGATTTAAATTTACAATGGTCAGCACTGACAAACATCTGGAAAATGAACATTTCCTGCTTTTAATGTGGCAGATTGAATTGCCATGAGTTTTTTAGAAAGCATTTGCTAGATGTGTCAAAGTTAGCTTTTCAATGTATCAGTTGTTACTACATGTCTCATTACTAGCATGGTGGTTTAATCTGAATAATATATTATTTTTATATTTATTTTTTTGAATTGCTAAATTTTATAAACTGATTATAAATCACTAGAGTGATTATCAGAAAAGCCAACACTCAGTGAATGCTCTTAAGAAACAACAACAACAAAAAAAATCTAGTTAAAAAATGACTTAAAAATAATCCAGTTGATTCATCTTGTATAACTGAAATTTTATACCCTTTGACCAACACCTCTCTTTTCCTGTTCCCCCATCCCCCACCACCTTCAAATTACAATTCTATTCTGAGTCTATGAGTTTTTATGTCAATTATATCTCAATAAAGTGATTTAACACATTAACTTCCAGGTGAGTTGTATCTAACTCATGCTAGTTTTGAGCCCAGGCCTCATGAAGCATATGTAACTCACACATCTCTTCACTTTGGAAGCCACGAGACCTGTTTTTCAAGTTACATATAACTCATGCACAGAAAACAATAATTAATAACAAATTTTTCATTAAATTAGAAAGGATCATTTTATTTTTGAAGTTTTTATTCTATTTTCATAATAAAACACCATGGCCCCAAAGAAGAAAAATTTTTTCTAGTGTGGCAATATGTTAAAATAATTATAATGATCTGGTTAACCCTACTGACTTTAGTAGGTTTAAGGTGCTCTGTCTGTCATTAGCAAGATCTCTGAGTCAGAGCTGAACAAGGAAAAAGTAATGACCACCAGGTGGCAGCAGCATACACAAACTTTACTGGCTGAAGCTTTGGTTTGTACTGGGAGAAGTTCCTCATAGCACTCCACTGTCCAGATGGGAGCAGGCCCAGGGAATTCTGGGAATGAGGGTTACCAGGAAGAGGGGACTTAGAAAATCTAGGTGATGTTCCTCAGCAGCATAACATGTAGTCTCTGGGACAGATGACTCTGAAGGGCAGCAGTGGCTTGGGGTCTATATCACTTAGGGGTTTATCTTATCCGTGGGTAGTAGATATTGGGCACAATTTGTAGGGTATACAAAGTAGTCAGACTCTAAATGGCTAAAAATATGCTTATTTGTTGTTTATAGGCCAACTATGTGTGGTATTGTATTGTAGCAGTCCAAGTGAAATAAGATATTTAATCTTTATTAAAAAATAATACTGAAGAAATATTTTATTTCTTGCTGGGAAAACATTTCTGAAACAATGAACAAAATTACAAGAAAAATTAGAGTTTTAAAATTTTGAGTTTGGCACTAGCAGACTTTTGAGTGAACAGGTCTCAGCCTTCTGTGAAGAAATAAACAATTGAAGGGCCAGTATAGAGAGGCCATCTTTGACTCATTTAAATAACACGTTGGAAGTATTAATACTTCACCTAGAGAAGATGCACAGTAAGTATTTCATTTGCATTGAAAGAAACACTGTGCTTTTATACTTCAGAAAACATAATTCAAGGATAGTAAGAAGGTTGGTAAAATTTACTCAACCTACTAGCAGAAGAGTGAGTTCATTCACTGGGTTTTCCTAATTTAGAGCCAATTCTTCTTTCCATCCCTATTCGCTTTCTTCAAATATATTTACATATTTATTTCCACATCTTTCATTTATAAATATATTTACCTCATTCAATTTCTGGTTTTTGAGTGTTGAATCCCAGGCTCTTTGATTGATGTTGGATATATGACAGTGAGTCAAAAAAATCCTTTTTTTCACAGACTTCTAAATGTACCAAAAAATATTATGGGTTGACTTTCTTTTAGTTTTTTCCATCATATACAAATATGGACATACATATAGAGATATAAATGCATTCTCAGAATTTTCTTCCAGGTTTTATTATGACATTAACTATTGAATAATGAAGGAAATTTTGTGTTCATGTACCACTGATGTATGTACCAGATTGTTTAGTAGAAAGAATTCTGAGCTACAAGTTGTTTGATATGGCTTCCAATTCTGGCTCACCCAATAACACAAACATTGGCAATGTTAGAGAGTGCTGGAATTACATTCTACAGCTATTAAATTCTCAAGATATTTGTTTATATGTAAAATTTTTAAAAAATGATGGGAATATTTACAATTTGGGATATTAAATTTGTAAGTGCCAGAAATATGTGTGGAGTTGCATTGACTTTTGTAGCTTTAAATATTAATTAATGTGGGTTGTATATTTGTTATAAAATTTATTACTTTAATTAACTTTTTATACTCTTGTTTATGATATTTCTTTGAATGAAAATAATATCTCATGCCATTGTTAGAAAAACTTTACTATACTGTACTGTACTAAACTTTATGGCTTGTTGAAGTTTCAGAAAATTGTTAGCATTTTAAGCAATATGGTTAATTAAGTTATTTACATTGTTTTTAGACAAAATGTTATTTCATTATGCAATATTTATAAACTACAGTAGAGTATAAACTAATAATATACTTATTAGTACACTATAGTGTATAAATAACTTTTATATGTGTAAGGAAACCAAAAAAAATGTGACTTGCTTTATTGTTATATTCACTGCGGTGGTCTGGAACTGAACCCACAATATCTTTGAATTATGCCCCTATTTCTTACTTTTCATAGACAGAGAAGGAAAAATTGCTAGAATTCAGCTAAGTTAGTATACTATGATTTTACTCACTGTTTTGAACAAATTGATATTACTAAACATAAATTTCCCTGTGAAAAATATTTATTATAAAAGAAAAAATCTTTATTTATGTCAAATGGGCCAAAAAATATTAATTGCATTTATATTTAATGAAGATAAGGAGAAATAACTTCACCAAAGAAATAATTTTTGAGGATAAAGAATGAATCAGTGGTTATTCAGATGATTAGGTAATCTATTACTTGCTAGGCCAACAATTTAGACAGTATGAAATATAAAGTTAACACAAAATATCATTTTATATCTTAAATGGAAATATTTTATATATAACCATGAAACACTTGTGTATAGCAGAAAATTTAAAAGAAGGTAATATGAGGATAGGAACAATATTTCTCTAATGTTTTTCAACTTGTACTATGGTTTTCAATTCATAAATTATTTTTAAGTTAATAAAATTATTAGGACCCCCATCCATATTCAAACAGTTAACAATGATGGATAAGAGTTTTTCTAAGATAGTAGTGACATAAGTCGAATCTCTATACACATCTTTAACACTATAGACTTCAATAAGGAGAACAAGTAAAGCCACTCACGATCCACTTCTACAGAAAAATTAGGAGACAGAGAATCCACTGACTTTCAGTTTATACAAAAATAAGATAACAAGCTTCTGAAATCAGTGGAGCATGCTCAGCGTCCCATAACAGAGCAGAGAGTCAGGAGGGAGGAAAAAAAAATTGCAATGGAGTTCTAGTGATAGCAGCCATGGATAATATGCCCTGAGAAAAGTCCCACTCTAAGAGGAAAACAGTGAGAGCTGGAGTCAGACTTAGTAGATCAGAGTGCTGCCTGCTGGAAAATTGAAGTAGATTCTCAATTGTTCGTGGCATCAGAGATGAGAGCCTTGGACAACAGTCCTGAACGAGAGGATCTTGGAAAGGAGAGGCATACCTTGTTGACTTTGTACAGAAGAAAACAGAGAATAAAACTCTAGTGTCTTATAAACAAAAAAAAAAGTTCCACCATCTGAAAACCATAATAGTTTTCAATTAAAGTATTCAACGTTTAACAAAATAAAACCTACTTGCCTTTAGCAATAGTAGAGTTGATCTTGTAATAAGAAACTGGGTAAGCTAATGAAACACATAACATTTATAGAAACAATTGTTACTGCCTCTCAATGAAAGTTCAAAACACTTAATATAATATAAAGAAAAAGCCACAAGCCATACTAAAAATTTATTATAACACAACACAGAAAGGTGGAGAATTTGCATGTCATGGAAATACTAAGCTAACAGTGAAAAACTATAAAACACTACTCCAATATAAATTGCATACCTTTAAACTAGCAATTGCAACTACAAAAGCACACGAGTCAGAAAATTTTAAAACTCACAATAAATTCATTTTAAACCATTAAGATGTGAGAAGAGAGTTCAGAAAATTCATTAAAGAAAATCGCCAAATCAAGTCAAAAGAAAGACAGAATTGCAAGATGCCTAGAAAATAATGTGTCGGGGGCGGGGGGGCGGGGAATAGGGGAATAGAATAAAATCTAAATACTGTGCTAAAATAAGATTAGCAATGAAATATTTAGAACACTCTAATCTAACATATGCATAAAGTTCTCCAAGAAGAACAAACAAACAAATGAATAGAAATAAAATATAAAATGACTATTGATATTTGTAATCTACATAGTGAAAGTTTCATCATGTTAACTAGAAAAAATTTTACTGTGATTGATAATTTTAGGACATATCTTCATAAATTTATTAGACTATAAAGTCACAGAAAAAAAATAAAACATCCAGACAAAAAGGTCAAGTTACTTATAAAGTTAAAAAAAAGGCCAACATCAGCTTTCTTCACAATAGTGTACAAAATAAGACAAAAGTGAAATAATATTTTAAGAAGCACAAGGAAAAAGAATCAGGAAAATGTGCAAAATTTAGATAAGCTGTCCTTCAATTATAAAGGATATGAGAATAATTAAACATTCAAGGATATAGTCATATGTCCTTTATGGGACACCAACTAGATTGATGAAACTTCAATAAAGCAAGTGGTCAGCATTAAATATATTTAATTGCAGTTATAAGAATCAAAGATGGGAACAAAATGATCTAATAATATTTAAATTTTATAGTTCTATAAAAGTAGAAATAAATAATATAAGAAAAAGGAAAAAGAAAAGGTAAAGTAAAATAAACTCATTGATGTTTGCAAAGGTCATGGGTCAGTCAGGATATGATACAAAGCTAATAAAATAAAATGTAAATAAGAAGGAGACTAAGGGCATTAGGAAATATACTAGTATAAGCATTTGAACACAATAAAAGCCTTTATAAATACCAGAATTAGCACAAAAGAACAAGAAAAAAACATACTGCACACAGAGATATATTTAATACACACATAAAGGAGCTTAAGATCTAGTGATAATTATGAAACTAGTGTATCAATCATGCCAATATTATAAATCAGCTTAAATCTTCACCTTTGAGATTTGCTCACTAATCAATATCTAAGTTTATTCTGGAAAAGGAGTTACATAAACTAGAGATATTCATAAAGGCTAAAAGGATGGGAAAAGAATGCCAAACAAATACAAGCAGTAATAAAGAAGGGGTTGTTATATTAACATTAATGTTAATATCAGACAAAGTTTTCAAAAATATTTTTTGAATGCAGGACTGCATGACTTTGGAGAAGATTTGTTCTAAGAATATAAGACCTCATGCTCTTCCCCAAAGTATCTGTGTATGTATATATGAGTAAAAAATAAATAGCCAGATATGATTTGGTTAAAGCAAATTGATGTTCTGATTTACTGGATAAGCCACCTTTGGAGCTAAAGTATAGATTTAATAGAAATCAGAACACATGAAATATAGTTTTATTATTTCATATCAATTAGTATGATTATAGAAGTTTGTAATGGTTATCTTAGAAGTGTTTTGGTTTTAAGGAAGTAAGCATGATAAATATAACCTTCTCATAGAGATGCTGCATGCCAAGAGAGCACGAGTCGCAGCCCCCGGGAGCTCTGCTTTCAAAACAAAGAGACTGGGGTGGGTGGGGTAGGGGAAGGGGAAGAAGAACAGGAAGGAAAAAAAGTACTCTGCACTGCTCCAAGCAACACTAATTAAAAAACTTGGTTTAAGGATATGGAATTTTAAAAGGCATAATAATCAAATACTTAATGGCAAATAAATGATGTATCAGGGTATTTGTATTGCAAACTGTGAATCAAAGGATTTCACGTAAAAGACCTTGTGATGGAGTGGATTGAACTCAGAGGTGGACACCAACACTATTAGCAGAATCAAAATGGACACCGCAGTTCTTGTATATTTAAACTGATCTACGCTATGAAGAAATTTAGGAACTAATCTGCGTTATGAATTAGGCTTAAACATGGGGGGATCTAAGCTTACAGAATTCCTCCATGGTAACGCTGAACTGAAACAATGCTCAAGAAGGTGTCAGCTGTACCTACGACAGCCCCTCCCTCGTCCTTGGAAGCCCCCTGCACCTTCCGCCCTGTGATCGCGACATCTGTACTAGAGACCTGGGTTCGGCCGCACCCCATCCTAGCTCCACCAAATCATGAAAAGCCTGATTTTGAATGTCTGTGTCTTAGACCCGCAAACAGCTAATAAGAACAGTCTATAACTATGTTAGCTTAAGTATATTCTCAAGTTCATTTTGTCACATGTTCATAATGTTAAAAAAAAAAAAAAAGCAGGCAGTATCCCTCTTCTATCTTATACAAGCATTAATCTATAGAAAGGGAAACGACTACAAACTTTTAAAGCAAATGCTCCATAGCTAAAGCAAGTTAGACCCTATTTCGGCTGCTGTAGCTGAAGTGTGGCTTTGGCATTTTTGGATTCCATAAAAATTTCTACCAGAAAGGCTTATTAGGATACACCGGTCTTTTAACCATCCAGGTTTGTAGTTCGTTTAAAAATAAAACATAAAGCTTATTTTGCTGGGATGTCAAATAGTCAGTTTCTGAATAGTTGAAAACAAAATCGAAGCATGTTAAACCGTGCAAAAGGAAAAGAAAGGATGAGCTGATAAATTGATTGACTCAAGGTTCATTCTTGCTGTAATTGAACATGCCCTAAACTTGGGATGGAAATGGTGATTTACATATGGCCTGGAAAAAACGTTTAAGTAATTCAGTTCTTCCCCAAAGGGAAAAGGAAGAGAGCGACACTGACCTTTCTAAGTCATAGACCAAAGTCTGCTGTAGAACAAATTCTAGAGGACAAAGAGTTGCAAACAAATTCTCCCAATGACTCTATCAGTATTATTAACATGCAATGCCACAGGTATGAAAGTCTTGCCTTATTTCACAACTCTAAAAGGTAGCTGTGCAGATGCGGATCAACATTCGTTTAAAATAAAGTATTAATACTTCAAAGTCAAAAAAAATATGCACAAATAAATTAAAATTTGAAAGACGTGGGAGTTTGAGCAGATTTTAAAAATTCATAATTTTATGGAAGATATATGTATATGATAAGCACAGACTGCATTCTACATTTTTTTTGATAAAATGTTACAAATGAAAAATATTGCTAGTACAAAGGCAGAAATGAGAAAGATTATTGTTTCTCAACATAAGAGAAAGTGGGCTTTACACTTTCTGAACATAATGTTCTAAGGCTTTAAACAATGAGTGAATGAATGGTGTGTGTGTACCTTCAAGAGGCATCTCTTGATGATTACATCATATTCAGGAAAACTCAGCACAGTTAATACAAGGAAAAAAGAAGGGAATGCTGGATAATGAAGATGTTGGTGGCAGAGAGGGAACACATTGTTGGCAGTGATGAATAAGGCTTACTCTCCATAGATACCACGAGCTTGTTCAGTGTGGCTGGACATGCTGAGATCCTTCAGCCAGAAAATTGGCTGATCAAGGGATTAAAGTAAAAGCAGATGTTTCACTAACATATCTTCAGACTGACAATTTATGACTAATGTAGGCCAACAGAGTAACATCTGGCTATTTACTAAGAGAGGCTTTGACATACAAACTTTAAAAATATTTTGGTTGTATTGGTACCACATTTCCAGATCATGAGGGCATAAAAGACCCTCAAGGGAAAAAACACATAGTGGAGACAGACCTAGCTTAAGTGATCTAGCCCCAGAACCATACAGCAAGTTGTATTGTCTGGCTATACTTACTTTGGTTCTGTTTTAAAGTTTTACTTTTGTGAAGTTTATTGCCAGGTATATGTGACAGAATGTTATTATTAAAACAATTCAATGTTCACAATCTAACAAAATCAGAGAGAATTCCTATACCTACAAAATCAGTAACATCACAGATGATTTCTCTCCTGATTTCCTGTGGCTGACATATGAGTTCTCAAAAAGTATGTAGTGTGTGACATGCACAGTTCACACAGTCTCTACTGAGGAGTCAAACAAGAAACTAGGAAAACCAAACTGCATCCTTTCTCAACCAGATTTTATGATTAAATCTCTTTTTAATTTACTCATCACTATGGAAATAACTTATTCTTTGTGTTTTATTGCCTGAAAGTCAAATTGTAATACAAAGTCAATTTGATCATGATTAATCTTGGTACTTCCATTGTACTATATTAAATTCAAAATAAGGCTCTATAAAAAGGGACTATGTGCATGCTTCTCTTGTGTTCCAATAAAATTATGGTCAGTTTGACTTATTATATTTAACAAGGGATCATATATTCATTTATGACAAGTTTTAAAACAGCAAATAAGTACTAGTAATTGTCTTTTTGTTCCTGGTGAATATTCATTACATTCCATATTTGTTTCAGAGAGATATTTTCAGATGTTCCTTCTACTTGTTTTTTAATTATTTTCTCTAGTTTTGAATAAAAATGAAAATAAAGAATTTGGATCTTAGATAACTAACCTTCCACTTTAATTCCTAAGCTTGCTTGAACCATGAAAATTATACAAATTTATTTGGTGTCCACTGAATGCAGCATGAGAAATATAAACATTATTTAGAAACAATCAGCTTTTCCAAGATTTTAAATTCTAAAATGGTTAGTAAGTTGTGGACACAAATATAACATAAGTAGAAAACTAGGGGTCATAAGATAGTGAAAAATAAGAGTAATTTATTTTTTAGAGAAGGGAGAAATCACTTTAGCACAGGTCTTGAGAGATCAAGAAGTATTTTGTATCAATTAAATTAGACTTTAAAGTTCAAGTGGCAGATGAGTCGAGGCTGAGAAGCAACTACATAGAATTAATGGAGACCTGAAAGTGCAATTATATATGGGAAGCAGCTTAGTTTGCATAGGTCTTGTACTTAGTTAATTAAAGGAATTAGAAAAAGAGAAGGGTGGCTTAAAGGAGAAGTAAATCCTGCCATTTGCTGCAACATGGATCAAACCAGAAGACATTATAGTAAGTGAAATAAGCCAGGCATGGAAAGACAAATTCTGCATGATTTCACTCATATGTGGAGTCTAAAAGAGTCATAGTTACAGAAACACAAAGTAGAATAATGGTTACCAGAGCTTGGAGGCTGGTATGGAAAGATGTTGATCAAAAGATACAAAATTTTGGTTAGACAGGAGGATTAATTCAAGAAGATCTATTGTGCAACTTGGTGACTATAGTGAATAGCAATGTATTGTATACTTGAGAATTGCTGAAAGTAGATTTGAGATGTTTTCACCACACAAAATTGATAAGTATGTGGGATAATGGCCTTCTACAATGTATACATGTATCAAAACATCGTGTTGTACAACATAAATATATACAGTTTTTGTCAACTAAAAAAATAAAGAAAAGAAAAAGATAAGGTTGAGAAAGTTGAATAAGGTTAGTTCAAGCAGAAAATTAAATATCAAGAAAATAAAATTGAGGTCTGAAAAAAGACATTGACAAATTAGTTGTCATCGTTGCTGTTTTTTTATTTGCTTGGGAAGTAAAATATTTAATTAAACTCTGTGGGAGAGTTATGAAAACGAATACCAGAAAAATTTCATGGATTTGTGAGACGAAACATACTGAAAACGGGAACTAGAAAATTGACAGTTGAGCTATGCCAAAGAATAATCTTGGTCATATTTTAGAATTGTCTTTACAGCTCCTTAGAGCAATGAAAAGAAAATGTATGCTAGTTTTTGTATGAAATGTGAAGCAAAAGTCTTAACTTGGGTACTTATGCTAATTTAAATTAAAATATGCATTAAATCACAGTAAAAATACTATATTTCCTAAATAATTTTCCAATGTTATGCCTTGTAAAGAACATCAGTACTCTGATGTATTTTTAAGGAAATAAAGTCACAGAAAAATAAAAGGTCCCTCCTTCTAGGTTCCACTTTGACTTGATGATGAAAGATAAATTCTTATAAGAAAGGACTGAGACTTATTTATGGGGTGAGGATGTTACCTCTTGTTTACCACCACACATTGACACACAACTCAAACACAGTCTCTGTTCCCTTATGGTCTTATCAAACACCAGCTACTGCTGCTTTTGTTCCAAGAAAGCTATCATCAGTATATTCCTCACAGGTTTTATATACTTAAGAGAAACATGAACTGAGAGTGAAAATAGCTTGCCTTACAATCAGAGAAAGGAGAACAAAGAATTGCTGTTAAGTGGCACTATTTTGTTGTTGTTCGTGACACACACTATGTTGTTCTTTAATGAATATGTTTAAAATAAAGTAATCACACAGCTGGGCTTGAGGAAGTTTGGGTAATTAAAACGAGAAGAAACTCTACAGTTATTCAGTAGAAATTATAAAGTAT
This sequence comes from Varecia variegata, assembly GCA_028533085.1. Taxonomy (NCBI): domain Eukaryota; kingdom Metazoa; phylum Chordata; class Mammalia; order Primates; family Lemuridae; genus Varecia; species Varecia variegata. The sequence goes on from CM052439.1 coordinate 161,125,921, forward strand.
TTTAGCTGGAAATATTAAGGGGCAAGGGTACAGGACAAAATCAAAATTGGTTTCAAGTTCTTTTATAACCAGAAAGATAAAAGTGCCATTACAGAACCGGGTACCTAAGCAAACAGCAGATTATTTTTGGATAAGGTATGTTCCAGAGTATGGTGGTGAATTTTATGTTGAAGCTTTTAAAATTTGAAATGTCATTGTGTTGTCAAAATTACAAAGGAGGAAAAATTCAGTTATAAGTAAGAGCTTGATTAAGGATTGTGGAAGAATTATAGAGTACTTGTTAGGAATCGGTAATAACAAGATGACTAGAAAATCTACAAAAGCTTGTCAGGCTTTCAATAGCTTAATGGAGGCAAAACCTAACTATGCCATATCATGAATATGTAGCAAGTGCTCTTGGTTTCCTTCTACAGAGTTTATATAACACAAGAACATGGAATAAATATGAGAACATACACATTAGGATACCAACAATAAAGATTGTTTTTCAAAAAACAAATTATTTAGGTTAAAATATGGAGATGAAAGAAAGAATGAAAATAAGTAGAATATGAGAAAAGACTAGGATTTGAGAATCAATATAAATATTAATTTTGTATATAATGATGCTATATGGTACTTTCATGTCAATCCATATGAAATTAAAGTATATGGTCCACAATCAAAAAAGGTAGAAGAGTGATTGATAAATGAAGAAAGTACGTTAAGGTCCTTGAGGAATGGGTGAAATGGTCACTCTAACTGCATGAATAAATAAATAATAATACAAGAAAGATAGAGCTCGCATCTAGAAATGCCACTCCTACCTCCATGGTGAATAATTAAATTTAGGATATTTGTGTGATCTTGCTGAGACAATCTCTTACTTTTGTAATTATGGGACTGATAACAAAATTTTAATTTGCACAGGTTACTTTATAACTTATAGATACAGTTGAATCCACGTCACCACTGCTGCTCTTTTGAGAAAGGAGAACAGTTGAAAAAGTAAGGGATTCAAAAGTAAAACCAAAACATTTGACATAAAGATCTAGAAACTTCCCTCACACCAAACGTATATTAAAATATTTTCATTCTCATGGGGACTCACTACTTTAATGAAAAGAAAAATTTAACTCTTCTCCTCTTGGTCCATGGATACCTGGAATTGATCTGGTCTTGGAGTAAAATGAAGATTTGGTGTAGGAATCAGAGTCATAAACTGGAGAATGTTGTTAGCAATGGTTTAAAAGGGTGCTTGAGTAAGGAAGGTGTGAAACAATTTTGTAGTGAGCTGAAATTCAAGTTGCTAGAGAATCTCTATTAATTTCATTGACAAGCAGATAAACAGGATATCACAAGATTGCCAGTTGATTTATGTAAACCTCGATCTAACATGGGTCCACCCCAAATTGCATCTAAAAGTTAGAAATAGCTGGTCACGATGAAGACGAAGGATATTAAAGGCTAAATGACAGTTTTTAGCAGATATGTATGCCTCACAAAACCATGTCTAAGTGTGTCCTTGAAGATTGTTTCTTCACGGATTTATTGTGAGGAATAGACTGAGGCATAGAATTCCAAAGTTTTTGAAAAGAACTGAATATTTTTCCTGCTCTCTCAGTCAGGAATGCTTGGGGTAGCATGGCAGTCACATGGTTTTCCTGATCTCAGCAATACTGATGAGTAACAGATATAATACAATGCTCCAATACACGGCTTCTTAATTTTTCTGATTTCATGGCACATACAGAAAATATTTGTAAAACCGTTATAGCATGTCTGGGTAGGAAAATAAACCAACATGTGTCCAAAGGGGGCTGGCTAGAAGGCTTCAGTTACCTCGGGCCTCATCTGACTGACAAAGAGTTGAGTGTGTCAATATTATAATGCATCTGCAATCTGTTTGAGGCCTTAGATTGTGATTTAAACCCAAGATTTCAAACCACAGATCTGCCCTACCTGCAAATACTCAGCCAGGGTAAGCCTGGTGAGTGTCATCACCATGATGAGAAATATGGTGGAGATGATAACTGGATCTCAAGGAAAATCAAATATGCATAGTGTTTACTGGCTGTATTGAACAATTTGGTGATCTTGAAAAGAAAGAAATAAAAAGATATATTTCCTATTTGATTCAAGAGTGAATTCTGCAAAACAGCTTTGGTTCTGGAAAACCGAGGCCAGAGTCAAGCCATTAATTTAGGCCCCTAGGTCTTGTCCAATTCTGAGAGCTAAATCAAGAGGCACTTGAATAAAAAAGATCTAAGTTATGCTTGATGGATCCCAGCGTAACATCATAATTGTATTCTGTAACAACTCCCTCAGAATATTTTACGAAAACTGTAGCACGTAAACTGGCAACAATAGCCTAACTTAATGGGATATATCTAAACCTTTTAGAAACTTTGAATCTGATATCCATGGAAATATCAGTTACTCTTATTTGTGACTGGTGTAATTCCTTTCTTTATGGTGTTTTTTATGTAAAACACAAAATCTTAATTTTAAGATTTCCAGAATAATTGTTTTTTAAAGATTGCTGCTTTTTGTATTTTCTTTAAAAACATATATTTACCCATAGATAAAAAACACGGTATAGGGTTTAAAGTGTTTATAATTTTGCATTTCATATTAAAGTTTAATCTATTTAAAGATGGTTGTTGTGCACCTTGACAATTCTTAATTATTTATTCATTCATATACATAATAGAATTGTTTTGTCAAAATCTATGCAACAAACATTGAGATTTTCACTAAAATTGTATAGAATCAATACTTTAATTTGGGAAGAACTGACTTGTTTTCCTATACATGATATGATTTATCTGTGAGTAATTTAGCTTATTTATAATACCTTTATATAAAATGCTATATTATTATTTAAAGAGTTGCTGAATGTACTTTGTTAGAAATATTCATTGGTACCTTGAACTTTTGTTGTATTTGTGCAACTATTGGTTGCTATTATATTGCTGTTGTTTAAATTATGCTTATTTTTAAATTATGCTTATTATATTATGCTTATTTAAATTATGCTTATTTTATGTTATATAAGTAGAATATATTTGTGTATTTATTTTATTTCAAGTAAATCTCTTCTATTCTAAGAACTTATGATTCTAGTTTTTATATTTTGGATCAATGTGTACTGATTTTTATCAAATATATTTTCTTTAACTTTTGACATGATCATATGAATTATCTTCTCTAATATGTTAACTGAATGAATTCAAATGATTTAATGGTACACTACAGTAGTATTCTTTGAGTAAATATTATTTAGTTATTATATCTATATGTCTAGGTCACTATATCTGTCTGTATATGTTCTTTCTCCAGTTTGATTGGTGTTATATTCTTTTAGTAGTTACCATTGAAATTAAGCATTTTTGATATTTTCAACATTAAGTAATTCAAAATCACTACTGTAATTTCCCCCGATTAAAAGATCTTAAAATTTCCAAGTCTAATTGCCTCCAACTAGTTACATTTTTGTTATACAACATTTTAGTACTCTTCATTATTCCTTTTAACTTTACAATTTTAAATATCATTGTCCTCCTTCTTACTTCCTTCCCCTCCTCTTTGACCTCCTCATTTGTGTACTTGTTCTTGTATTATTTAGTCCTCAAGTACATTAAGGACTTTGAAACTTAAGCACGTCTGAAGTATATTCTTTAGAATTTCCTTGTGTGATATTATCTTCATTAAAAACAAAAAGGTTTTGGTTATTTGCAATGTTTTTATTTTTATCTTCATTACTGACAAATAATTTCAAGAACAGAGCAATCTAGGTAGACATTTATTCTAAGCTCTTTAAAGTCATTATTCTATTTCTTTCTGTCATACATTATTGCTTTTGAAAAACTTTCTGTCAGTCAATCATATTTTTTTCTTATTAATCTTCCTTTTCTCCTTGATTGATTTTAATATAGTATTTTTGGCTTTGTTTTGTTGCAGTTTCAGATGGTATTTGTATATAAAATAGTTGATTTTTATTTATTTTCTAGTGTATGTTGTCCTTTTAGCTGTGATTTCATATATTTTATTTAGTCTGGAAAATACTCAGACTATTCCCCTAAATTTCCTATTCAGGCCTTTTCGATTCATAGTCTTAGTTTCTAGGTAATCTTTTATTCCTTTGCGACTAATCTGGTGCTTTATGCATTAATTGATTTTTGTTTCTGAGTTAATTTTCATCTTCAGAGTTATACATTTTTTCTTCTTCCTGGTTCTATTTTCTCATTTTTTCAATACAATTTGTTATTTCTTCACTTGTTTCATGCATGGTTACTTTATACCATTTTTGAATATCAATGGCTTTGAGGACTTTAGGCACAAATTGCTATTTATTAGTTATATTGATTCCTATACATAATATCCTGTGTTCTCATGTGATTGGTGAATTCTTATTAGATCATATTTAACTAAATAGAAAATGTAGGAATCCATACATTTCTGTATTGAGAATCTTTTTCTTAACCTAGAGAAGTCCGACACTTGTTTCTGTTAAACACCAAGAACAAACCACTGGGAATAATTTAATTTCTTAGCCAGGTAATGCTCTTTCCAATGAATAAACTAAATTCATGAATGGACAAGCTAGCTCGTCCTTGGTTGAAGGTCTGCTGAGAAATTTGGGAGAGACATATGGGACAGACAATGAAGGTAGTCATAAATATATTAAAAAGATAACCTGAATCTGTATGTGTAAGCATTTCTGGGTTCTTTCTGGGCTGCTGCTTCTCCCACTAACATTGGGAGATGTCAGTGTAGGTAACTAGTCATATAATTTCATACCGACCTCTGCTGTATTTTTTTACTCATCAACATTACTGCCTGGAATAAACCAAGAGTTGGAAATATAGCAAGCTAATATTCTTTGTGTCCTATGTTAGCAGGTCTGGGACCAGAGCATGTTAGGCATTTATCTACTTATACTGCCATCCTTACTTTTACAACTGTCCTAGAGGGTGGGACTTGCCCAGAGCAGACTAGAATCTGTAGTCAGCACTGGGAAGAGAAAGCAATGTAATATGTTCCTGTTCTCTCTGGAGCCATCATAATAGAGCTCACAGATCCATGGTGTGGAGCATGTACTATAATTTCACCAAGTACAGATGCTAAACAATAGGATTCATCACTAAAGACGGAGTTTTAATGAAGGAATAATGAATCCCAGGCCAGTGAATATTTCATTTATAAAGTGCATAGTTTCTAGAAAGGCTTCCAACTTACCTGAGAGAAACCTGAAGGAGCTGATGTAGTTCTCCAGGCAAGTGAAGATTTGTATAGGAGAAAGTAGAAAGAATTGGGGCACATGTAAAAGCCTGGCTTGAGGGGCAAGAAAAAATAACACTCCTGAGGTTTGGCCATGACTTCAGACAGCTGTCCTAAGGCTAAGAAGATTCCGGGAATAAGCACAAAATGGTCCTTGGGAAAAAAATTATGGTAATGACTTAACCAGAGGTAGAAAAAGAACCACTGAGAAAGGTTATAATGGTAACAGGGATCCAACAGAGTCTCACTGTGAGCTGTGCCCAGGTAATTTCGGCAGTGACGTGGGGGAAAAACATCCACAATAATAATAATAATGATGATGATGATAATAATAAAATCCAGCAGCTCTCTTGATTGAAGTAAAAACTGTCTAAGCAAGCAAAAAGTCCCAAGAAAACATGAAGAAGGGACATTCTTGCCTTACCCTGTACTAAGGGACAGTCAGTGACTATCTCTGTAGTATCCTTAAAGGCTCTTAGATAATTTCATTAAGTTTGCAAAGTTCATTTATTTAGAATGTGAATGGCAGAGTTGAAAATTGACCCAGTGCCCCAGAGTGTGCTCTCTTAATCATTAGATTTACTACATCCCAGGAGAACTCAATGGCATTATAAAGCCAATATGATAAATATAAATATTCTATGTCATTAATTGATATAAATATAACTTGGGGTGAGATGTGAAACTGGATTTAAAAGTAAACTAAAGATTATCCTTCTATTACAAATACTATATTAAATAGCAATTTATCATAAATTTATATGAAATAATAATTTTCAGAGATTGAATATATTTCTCAAAATTCAGAATACCTACTTATCATGGCAAGGCAAAATATTGAAGGG
>CM052439.1:161132527-161158583 GCA_028533085.1 Varecia variegata
ACTATTCAATAACCTTCCCTAAAAATAGTTGCTTTAATAGGAAAATAATTAATGCACAAAAGTTTTTTTCTAAATTTTGAAGCACTTTGCCCAAACTGTTTTATTATTATCAAAATAAGTACCTTGAAGTATATTATGTGATATTTTTACACAAAAGAAATGTAAATGTGAACTTTATCCATACATGAATTTGATAATTTTGTTTGATTTTCTCCTCTGATTTGGGGAGTGAGGGAAAAAAATTGGACAAAGAATGACTTCAGGCTTATTCAATATATGCAGAGAATAAGTTCTCCATTTACGTGAAGGAGTAATATAAGAACTTTTAATATTCTGAAAAAAAGCAAACTGTTAATTATTTTGATCATTAGACTAAAGTATGCCTTATGTTCATTTGAAAGTGCATGTCTAATTTAAATATTTTATTTAAATGATAATATGTTTTCCATTAATATCATTTAAAATATTGACATTTATAATAAGCAGATGAGAAAAATTAGCTATTATATATGACAGTTCAGGGATATTTCATTTTTTTCACAGGAAAATGTATCACCTGGATTTCTAACTTACAATATCTCCGAGGTATGACTGTACTACTATATACCTGCTAGAATTGTTAAGACAAAACGAAACAAACCTGACAAAGCATTACCAATGATGGCAAAATTTCAGAGCAACTGTATCTCATGCATTTTTGGTGAGAACAAAAAATAGTACAGCCAATTTGGAAATCAGTTTGGCAGTTTCTTATAATGTCAAGCATGTACTGTCAACATGACCTAGAAATTCCACTGAAAGAAACAAAAATTATGTCACAGAAAAACCTGTACATGAAATGTTTATAGAACCATTATCTACTTCCTCAAACCTGGAGAGAGCTAAATGCCTTTCATGAGAATGGATAAATGAGCCATAGTATATCCATTAAATGGAATGCTATTCAGTAATATAAAGGAACAGAATATTGGCACAGCCAATGACATGGAAGGACTACAAATTACATAATGCTAAATTAGAGATGCCAATCTCAAAAGGTTAAATAAAGTGTGATTCCAATTTTAAGAATTTCTAGAAAAGGCAATTTTATAGAGATGGAGAACTGATCAATTTTGCCAGTATTAGGGCTGAGAGGATGCTTTAACTATAGAGGGCTAGCATGAATCAATATTTTGGAAAAAGAAACTTTTCTATATACTGGCTATAGTGATGGACACATGAATCTCTGCATGTATTTAAACTCATAGAATTGCACACCAACAAAAGAGGAGTTACATCATTTTAAACTAAAAATTAAAAAATATTTTAAGGAAGCTGAGTTTAAAATTGGCATATGTTTATAGTGTAAAACATTGATGCATGCTTATTCGTGAAGCGTATGTCTACTAGAAAATAAATATATATTTTTAATTTTAGTATTTTTCATATGACAGTATAGGAATGTTATTTGCATTAGATTTTTCATCTCTAAATTCAGGCAATGTAGAAATTAATGTGTTTTGGAAAGAAAAAATTTCACAGATGTCATTTTCCTCAAAAGCAAGCAAACTACGAATGTAAATAATGCATTGCTTTGCTTTCAAGCTTCCAGAAGCACTTGGAATCTGAGATATTGAAATTTCAATAGATTTGAGACCATTTTCTGCCATAAATAATGATAAATAGATTGATAGCCACTTATTTTCAACTTGCATTAATTTCTCTATTAAAAATTCCTTATGAATAAAATTTGGCAGAGTTTTCTATATGTGTGATTATTGTGACATTGTACTGTTTTGAAAACACACAATTCAAATATTAGTCTCATGGCAAATTTATTATGCAAAAATCATTGATATTACATACAAATATGAACGTGAAGAAAATAAAATCAGAATACAACTACAGGCATAACTCGGATATACTGTGCATTCAATTCCTGACCCCCACAATAAAGTGAATATCACAATAAAGTGAGTCATACAATATTTTTTTGTTTCCCAGTGTACATAAACCTTGTTTATACCATACTGTAGTTAAATGTGTAATAGCATTATGTCTAAAAAATATACGTACCTTAATTTAGAAATACTTCATTACTAAAATATACTAGTGATCATCTGAGTCTTCAGAAAGTTTTAATCTTTTTGCTAGTGAAGGGTCTTGCCTCAATGTTGATGACTGCTGACTGATCAGGGTGGTGGCTGCTAAAGGTTGGGGGAACTGTGACAATTTCCTAAAATAAGCCAACAATGAAGTTTGCCATATCATTGATTCTTTCTTTCATGAAAAATTTCTCTGTAGCATGCAATGCTTTTTAATACCATTTTATCCACAATAGACTTCTTTCAAAATTGGAGTCAACCCTCTCAAACCTTGCCTCTGCTTTATCAACTAAGGTAATTTAATTTTCTAAATCTTTTGTTGTCATTTCAATGATGTCCAAAGCATCTTCATCAGGAGTAGATTCCATCTCAAAGAAACACTTTCTTGGTTCATCTATAAGAAACAATTCCTTATCCATTCAAGTTTTATCAGAAGATGGCAGCAATTCAGTTACATCTTCAGACTCTACTTTCAATTCTAGTTCTCTTACTATTTCCACTACATCTGCAGTTACTTTCTCCACAGAAGTCTTAAATGCTTCAAAGTCATCCCACATCATGATGTCATCCAGTATCAACTTGTTCCAAACTCCTCTTAATGTTGATAATTTGACCTTCTCCCATGAATCATAAATGGTTCCAATGACATCTACAATGGTGAATACTTTCCAGAAAATTTTCAATGGTCTTTGCCCAGACCCATCAAAGAAATCACTGTCTATGGCAACTATAGCATTACAAAATGTATTTCTTTAATAAGACTTGAAAGTCAAAATTACTCGTTGACCCATGGGCTGCTGAGTGGATTTTGTTAGTAGTCATGAAAACAACATTAATCTCCTTGTATATCTCCATCAGAGGTCTTGGCTCATTGTCAAAGAGCACTAATATTTTGAAAGGAGTATTTGTATCTGAGTAGTAGGTTTCAACTGCTGACTTAAAATATTCAGTAAACCACACTGAAAACAAATGTGCTGTCATCCAGGCTTTGTTGTTCCATTTCTAGAGCATAGGCAGAGTAGATTTAACATGATTCTTAAGGTTCTAGGATTTTTGGAATGGTAAATGAGCATTGCCTTCAGCTGAAAGTCACCAGCTGCATTAGATGCTAACAAAAGACTTAGCCCTTCTTCTTAAGCCTTGATCCTAGGCTTTGACTTCTTCTCTCTGGCTATGGAAAGTCCTAGATGGCATCTTTTTTCAGTAGAAGACTATTTAATCTACATTGAAAATCTGTTGTTTATTGTAACTACCTTCATCAATTATATTAGCTAGTTCTGGATAATGCTGCAGGTTCTATATCAGCACTGCTGTAATGTACAGCACGGTGACAATAGTTAATAATACTGTATTGTACACTTGAAATTTGCTAGCACAGTAGATCTTGAGCGTCCTTACCACACACATACACACATATGCCTGTACACATACACACAGGGTAATTTTGTGTGATGATGAATGTGTTGATCAATTTCATTATGGTAATTGTAACACAATGTACATAGATACCAAATCCTCATGTTGTACACCTTGAATATATACAATTATTTATTTATTTATTTTTTTGTTTTTTTTCAGGGACAGAGTCTCACTCTTTTGCCCTGGCTAGAGTGCCCTGGCATCAGCCTAGCTCACAGCAACCTCTAACTCCTGGGCTTAAGCAATCCTTCTGCCTCAGCCTTCCAAGTAACTGGGGCTACAGGCATGCACCACCATGCCCAGCTAATTTTTTCTATATATTTTTAGTTTTCCAGATAATTTCTTTCTATTTCTTTAGTAGAGACCAGGTCTCACTCTTGCTCAGGCTGCTCTCAAACTCCTGACCTCAAGAGATCCTCCCGCTTCAGCCTCTCAGAGTGCTAGGATTACTGGCATGAGCCACCGCGCCCGGCCTGAATATATACAATTTGTATTTGTCCATTATACCCCAACAAATCTGTGAAAACAATTATTGCAAAAGTATATTAGGCAGTACAACTTGTGAAAAAAAAGAGAATTTTTTTGTTTAGGGTCAATGATCAGACCATGACTGTGACCTGACAAATTCTAAGCCAATCCAATGAAGAGTTCTCAAAGCAAATATCACTCATTAAAGAAGTCCCTGTGCTGTGTGGAAATGGCCAAATCTTTTTACCTCCATCTTGGTCAGCCATTTCCTAGGGGCCTCTTTGACAATAGCTTAGCTGCTGCTCAAAAGTGTAGGTAGATTCTGAAGTGCCTAAGCACTGGAGACTTTGAGCTAATTTACACTTAGCAGTTGGACAGAGTCTTTCACGGATGAGATGACCTAATTGGCACTTTTGTTTCTTCATTTGTGCCATAGCAGGCACAGAAATAAAGTCTAACTTACAGATAATTGCTTTACTTGACATTAAGGGGTAATATTAATAACAGTGTAAATCAACTTATTTCAATGCTTATAATTATTATGAAAATAGTTCATAATTAATTGATGATTTAGATTATGTTATAAACATAAAACATAGACATACTCTAAAAGAATGTGGGTTAAAATTTGGTTTCTGTTTTCTAAGATAAAAACTAAAATAAACACAAAATGCTATAAGAAAATTTTTAATATATAAACTTCTATAGTTTTACCTTCTTTGTCCTGTGAAATTATGTAATCAAAAGTCTTTAACAAATATAAAACAAACTCACTCTATTGAGAAACATAAATTAAAAATAGAGGAGATTAAAAAATCCTAATATATTAATGTTTATAATTTCTAATTAAAAGTCAATGTAAATAAATTTTAAAAACATAATTGGGTAGGTCAAAATCAACTATTTTATATACATACACACACACACACACACACAGACACACACACACTAGACCAGAATGTACAGCATATTAAAAATATGACCTACTTTTGAGTAAATGTCCCAAAGAGACTAATTATCTACATAAGAAAATATATTACTCATTTTACATTTTAATTTAATAGTTTAAGTCATGCTCTTGCCTTTTAATATAGATAAATTTTCTTAAATATACAAGTTGAGCAATGAAAATTTTATGAAATATAAGTATATATTGTTAAAATAAATATTAATTTTGGATAACAAATCATAACATCCTCATTAATACATAAATCAGGAGATTAGAATTACAGCCAATTGATAATATAGAGTATTTTTTACATTGAAACTATGAAACAGAAATTGAGTTACCTCATGGTTTAAAAAAAACATGGAAATACATAAATACATTTAAGATTACATTTCTCCAAATTTTACTTTTCTGATATGCTTCATATAATTTTAGAAAACATTAATAAGCATTATATTTAATACCATAATTTGTCACATAGTATTATTAAATAACAAGTGTGGCATTCCATTTTGTCTAATTTCACCTATGTAACAACTATAAAAAACTCATGTTTATTTATTGTTCTATAATCTTGGTGTTTTCATTTGTCTCTAAGAGAAGGAGAAAAGTGTAATGAAACATCAATGACATAGAGCAGAATATCAACGTATATACTTAAATCCATTTTAATGATTAACTGTCCTGGCATTCATCAACTATTAAAAACTGAACCCTTTTAAACAAAAAATATAGCATATATATTAGATTTAGAATGGTGAATACATATTTGTGTAGTTCCTTCTCTATTTTTGTAGAGATTTCAATCCTTTAAATCAAAAGATGAAATCATTAAAAATCCATTTACAATAACACCAAAATGATTAATTTAGCAAAGTACAAAACTTATTGTTGAGAGAAATTATGGGCTAGAAAAGTCAATACTGTCAAGACAGCAATCCTGAAAAAAAAAAAAATTCATCTTAAATTCAACACATTCACTATCAAATCCTAACAGCTGTTTTTGTAGATATTGACAAGTTGAACCTAAAATTTGTATGAATTGGAAAGAAATTATAAAGACACGGTAATCAAGATAGCATAGGTTTGGTGCAAGAACAGGTATGGAGATCAATCAAACAGAATTGACAGTCCTAAAATGCCTCTACATTTATGGTAATATGAATTAGTCACAGGTGTGCAGACAAATGGGGAAAGGATAATATTTCTAAACTGTTGCTAGGACAATTGTATATTCACATGCAAAGGAAATGAATTTAGACACCTCCTATCCTAAATAAAAATAAACTCAAAAAGATTCATAAACCTAAATATAAGTGAAGATTATAAGATATCTAAAAGAAGACATAGAAGAAAATTTTCATGACTATGGGTTAGAAAGATTTTTCAGGTAAACCACCAAAAGCATGATCCTTAAAAGAAAACAAAAGAAAAATTAAACCTTATCAAAATTATAAACTCTTTGGATTTTGAAAGACATTATTATAAAAATTAAGGACTAAGCCACATATTGGGAGGAAATATTTACAAATCATGTATCCAATAAATATTTGTATTCAGAATATATAAAGAACCACTCCAATTTAATAACTTGATGCTAGCCAAACCAATTAAAAATGAGCAAAACATAAATGTTAGATATTTTACCTTAGGACAATTTTACCTAATCATAATTTTATATATAAGTATGAATAATTTTACTTATTAACATTTATTGTTTTCTAATCTAATGTATTCTACTGATATTTAATAAAGCATATATCTTGCATTTTTTAACATAATACACCATGCTACTCTATTTTGCATATGCAGCTGTACTGGCTATAGTGCATAGCTACCTGATCATCCTAAATAGATTTAGTAACACCAGAATGTTAACTTGGGTACTTCAATTGTTTATATAAATTATACTTTAAAGTTTTAGACGTATGCATATCTAAGTTTTTAGATATGCATGCATGTAAATCTAATTCTTTTCTAATTCTAAATGAACTTTTATTTTATAGATAAGAAAACTGTACCAGAAGGGGAAAGATTGGCTCAAGATTATGGAGAAGCAGGAAATGTTAGCCTTGGCATTGCACTGCTCAGTCCAGAGCTCTTTCCACCTCCACAGGCCTTGGAACACAGCTGCAGAAGCACTGTTTTCCTGAGGCTGTCAAGAAACAGTGAGCCCAAGGAGCACCATTTCAGCCCACTTCACTCTTCTCAGGCTCCTCTATTTGCAGGTTGCTATGCTGGTCAGGGAAGGGCTGCCAGGGTTCAGGTCCAGGAGGAAGTGTGATATTTGTTTATAATTCATTGCAACATTTATTGAAAATGTTCAATCTCATTAATATAGCTTCTCAGAGGGCATTTCATTTAAAAAAATCCTGATTCTTCATTCTGATTTTAATTGTAAAAGAATCTCATGTTTTATATCCATCTAAATAATTGTGTTTTATAACTGAAGGTCATGTTTTCTAGTCTATTTGGAAGTGCAAATCATGATTATGAATTCAGATGACAGGGGGATATTTAAACAACATCTTTCTGAAAGCTTAGTTTGCATTCTATGATGATTCATTATTGTAATGCAGATAAATGATTGGACTGAGAGAGGCATCATGTTGATCATGTATTTGTGATCATGGACATGCATTTGTTTCTGCAAACTTTTATGGTGTAAGTAGATCACACTTAAATGTATGTTATAGAAATCGTGTTTTTAATAAAAAAAAAAAAGTAAAACTAAGATAGTTTTAATAGCTGCAGCTATTCCTCAGTGGCATGAGCTGCCTGCAGAGGCAGTTTTCCCAACACATGAGGTAATAAAACAATTTCTGTATAATCACCTTTGGAAATGTTGAAGAACAGAGAATAAAAATGTCTACAGATGTTAGTAAAATGACATAAATGAATGAATCAAACTAGATGTAAGATTAATGTTTTCAAGAATTATGAAGCAAATTGATATTTTTACAATATTTGGTTTTCATGGAGTTATGGATTCCGTGAAAGTGTTACTTTCTTCTTGACTCTGCCATGAGGAAAACTTCAAAAGAAGCTTAGTGATCAATGATCGCTAACATTGGGCAAATATATCTGACACTAAATGCCAAAAATATCAATGGGGAGAGGTGATCGGTGGCAAAATGTTGAGTGCTATGATCTAGCTCATAGATGGACATTATTCTGCTTTGCAAGAGTGTTGCAAAGGGACAAACATGGGTATTTTGTCAGAAGTTTTTAGAAGAGTGCAAATCTGAAGTTGGAGGAAGTAAGCAAGGTGGTGGAATAAGACCGTCTAGTGATTATGTTCCCCAGAAAATATCAAATGAAACAACTATCCAGGCAGGAAAAGACTTTCATAAAGGCTAGGAACACTAAGTGCGAGATTATAGTACCTTGTTTTAGCATAATAATAAGAAAAAGTGCATTGAAGAGCATAAAGAGGACAGAGTTGCATTGCACATATCACCCCTTCCTCTACTCCAATAGCATATAAACGAGAGAGACACCACCAGCTTCAAGGACAGAGAGGAAAGTGAGTGCAGGCAGACCATAGCAGCATGGACCTGGGCATACACCAAGGCTGTGCTGCTGGCCTTTGGGTATGACCCATTTTAATGTCAGCCTTGGTGGCAAAGGAATTAACTCTATCATCCTTTCCCCAACCTCGGGCCACACAGGGCAGAGAGTGACTCCATTTGCTGGGGGAGAAGGAAAGAGATGCAAACACAGGACTTTGCCTTGGAACCAAGTGCTGTGTCTGCCACAGGGAAATTCAACACTGTAAAACACAATGGTCCCTGATCCCAGACTGGCATCCATGGACAGAGCCTTTGGAAACCACCCCCTCCCCAATCCAGTGCCAGTTAGAGACCAGCTGCCTTGGTAGGATGGACTCTTGTTCCTGTCTGCATCATTTGAAGCATACATGAGCAGCAAATAAACCTCAGCAGTAGGCAAGCCTTAGCATGGACCTTGTGCCTATCCCTGTGCTGTTCTGGTCTCTGAAGCTGTGGGCTTTGGGTATAATCCAGAATCATACTGACTGAGGTGGCCATTCAACTGCTCACACCATTCTCCCCCAAACCCCAGGTGGCAGAGCAAGAAAAGAGACATTGGTCATATGGGGGTAAAAAGAGGAAAGTAGGCATAGGAAATGTTGTCATTGATTGCAGTGCTGGCCCCATCACAGTGACGTCCAGAGGCAACCAGAGAACTATAGCACCTGACTCTAGGCCAGGGACCACAGAAGGAGTCTGTGGACACACCCTGGCCCCAGGCAGAAACTCAGGGACCTGGCAAGAGGGACTACTGTCTTCAGGCCCTTTCATAGTCAACCTGAGTCAAAACAGCACACCGATTTTAGACTCACAGCAAACCTGGCCTTAGATCACCCTCTAATGTTATAAAAGTTGCAACGTACTAACCGTGAACTTGTGGCAATCCTGGTTTAGGACACTAATTCCAATAAAGTGGCAATGACCACAGGCTCAGAGGACACAATAATGAGCCTACTAAGAAGCTGTGGAAGCATGGACACAAATAAATCCAAATTTTGAAGACTAGAATAAATACCTAATCCCTCAATGTGCAGGAATCGTATGAGACAAACATTGAGAACATTCAGGGGAACTATGACTTCACCAATTCAACAAAATAATATGCTAGAGACAGACTCTAAAGCAAGGGACATGTATGATCTTTGAAACAGGGAATTCAAAACCGCTGTTTTAAGGAAACTCAAAGAACTTCAGGAAAACATGGAGAAAGAATTTAGTAATTTATCAGAGAATCTTAACAGAGACATTGAAATAATTTAAAAAAAAACAAATTTTGGAGCTGAAAAATACAATGAACAAAATGAAACAGGCAATAGAGGACAACAATAGCAGAATTAATCAAACAGAAAAAGAATCAGTGAATATGAATTTAGGCAATTTCAAAATAGCTAGAATTTTTAATGTTATCACAAAGAAATGATAAATGTTTAAGGTGATGAAAGTTAAAACCTTAAGTGATTGGATCATACATAATGTATACACATATCAAAACATCTTGCTGTGCCTCATTAATATGTACAATTATTATGTTCCAATCATAAATTTTTAAAAAATGAAAATTTTTATAATATTGATATTTGAAAATAAATTTAATTAAATATCACACACACATATGCAAACACTTACTTCTGGACCAATATTTTCTCAGCCAAACAATACCTCTACCAGTAGAAAGCACATGTGTTGCCAGTTTGCAACCTCTAGGCAGTAGGGATACTTGAATTGAATAAGTATTTAAATTAAATGTTGCTATAAAATTCTTACCATTTTGTAAGTTAGATGATTCTGAGTTTAAAATATCAATGATTAAGTGTAAAATCCCCAGTATTTCAGACATCCTAACACAATTGCTATCTTCATTTGCAACTTCTGTTTAAACCACTAGTAACTTATGCTTCTTGAAAGAAGGGATGTGTCTTTTTCTTTAATCTCATAAACCTATCAAAGAGCCAATGAGATAGTAAGTTTTCTCTAATTATTTTGTTATACATAAATAAAGACTCAAATTGGCATAGCATTCCTATAGGCTCAATTATTTTATTAGAATAAGTGATTATATGCCTCTGTAAGATAAAGCACCTAAAATTTATTCCCTTTTTCCCTTATTTTTTTAATATCAACTTTCTCAATTATATAGGGGACATTAACTTTTGGAACCATACAAAACATCTGTTACAGACATAAGAGTAAAGGAGAATGAGTCTCCATAGACTGCTCTTTCTACTGTTAAGTGAATGTCATAAAAAAGTCAAATCCATTATTAAAAGATAAAATGATGTAATTCCTGAAATAAAACTTACACTAACAGAACCAAGAAATGTCAAAGAATTGTGCATTTTATATAAAAAGTTCAAATTTGAGGATGTTATACATTGGAATACCTTAATAATCACTGTTTCACAGTTCTAATTTAATACAGGTGATAAGTGATTATCAATGCAATGATTCCATTTAAATATGTTAAAAAGATTGGGGTTTACTAGTTGTAATAATAAAAGTCATTAAATTTCAAAGAAGACAATTGTATTTCAACGATTCCCAGCTCCACTTTAGTCAGACTTTATCCATATGAAATGTTAATACAACAATGCTGTGTGAAAGCGTATATTTTATACTGCATCACACTAGTATGTGACTCTTATTTCCTAACTTTCTAAACAAAGTAACCAAACATTTTGAATATGTTTCCTCTTAAAGATTTTGCCACAAGCAAACTAATCAATCAAGATTCCCATGTTAGTCAATCTCAAGGTTCTTTGTTAATGTCCAAATAATTACATAGACATTGAAAAATATTTTTTGGCCAGGCATGGTGGCTCACGCCTGTAATCCTAGCACTCTGGGAGGCCGAGGCAGGTGGATTGTTTGAGCTCAGGAGTTCGAGACCAGCCTGAGCAAGAGCGAGACCCCGTCTCTACTAAAAATAGAAAGAAATGATAATGGACAGCTAAAATATATATATAGAAAAATTAGCTGGGCATGGTGGCACATGCCTGTAGTCCCAGCTACTCGGGAGGCTGAGGCAGTAGGATCACTTGAGCCCAGGAGTTTGAGGTTGCTGTGAGCTAGGCTGATGCCACGGCACTCACTCTAGCCTGGGCAACAGAGCGAGACTCTGTCTCAAAAAAAAAAAAAAAAATATATATATATATATTTAAAAGTCTTATCTTTAGCCTAAAATTATGAGCACTGCAGGAAAAGAATATTCTTATACTGGAATTAGAATGAGATGGAATCAATTTACTCATCTATATAGCTAGAGCTGGGCACCTAGAGTAGCAAAAATAGAAATTTCTTTTTTTAACGTGGTCTGAAATTTTAACATGGTCTGAAATTTCAACATATTTGGCTTTAAAAACAACTTTATCTCTGCTTTGACATTCTTGACTAGAGAAAAAAATAAAAAAATGGAAAAAAGATAAAAAAAAAACTTTGTTATTTTGTAATCCCATCTGATCATCCTTAGTGGTTTGGTGACTGATTGCCCCATATACTTATTACAAATAAAGGGAATACATGCAATTTAAAATACCATTTCAGAAAGTTCCAAATGAGGCAAATATATATATATATATATATATATGGATTTTTTATTTTAAGATATTTTCCCATTTGAAATATAACACATTTACGTTTTACTCTTAAAAACTGGGATAGAAATCAGAGATGAAAGAATGTTTAACACATAATATTGTGATCAATAAAGGCAGACAAAAACTCATAGCAACTGGAAATAGAGGTTGAGAAAGCATGCTCCTGCTTCAGAGGAGGCTATCATAATTACACTTTATTCATTAGCTAAAGTAAAAAAAAAAGTGAAATTTATGTAGATGCTTATTTAAAATATGGATTTTATTTCTTTGAAGTTTCAAGAGTCTGCATTTTGTTGTTTCTTATGAGATAAAATCCTGAGAAATAAATAAATGGAAACATCACTCAGAGCGATATTTTAAAGCCAATAATGCAAATTTCAAATGAATATGACCAAATTGTTTTGCAACTTTCTTGGCTGGGAGCAATGCAATGAAAAATATAATCAAACAAGCAAATTAATTAAGTGCTTGGAGCTTCCTTTTAGAAAAGTTTGAAAATTGGCTTCATAAGTGAATTTTAAGAAATAGATGAAAACTCACAAGCCTTGTAAGTAGATATCTATCATATCTTAAAGAGAACAGTCAGGCTCCAAACAAAGTTACCTTAGGACACTACTACAAATGGGTAAATTTAAAAGTACTTAAAAATGCTTGAAATAAATAAAAGAACTAAGATTAGGTGACTCTATACAATTAGACGAAACAATGGATATCATCCACTAAGTATATTTTTCCATTTCTATTTATGTTATTCATATTGGTGGCTTATAATGTTGATAATTAACAAAATGCTTGATAGTGAAAATATATCTGTGAAGAACAGAAAAAAATATGATTATTTTAGAGAAGACTGAATTCACCGGGGGAGAAATGGGTTGCTTGCATAGGTAGTTGTAAACTCAATGGTTTGTAAAAATATTAATAGCATTGATAATATTCCAATCCTAGTTCCATTCTATTCTTCCTTTTATCTATTATTAATATTAAGGGGAAAAAATTTAAAGGTCTATGCCTTATATATTTCATTTTCTAGTAACCACAAAAAATTAAAATACTTTTAGGCTATTTCAAATAAAGTAAAATTCAAATCACTTAAATATTTAACATAAAATCATAATTTTTAACCTTCGAAGAGTATGGTAACATAGCACATACTGAGTGTGGAATGAGCTGAAAACAACTTTAATATTTATTTCATTTAATATTCAGCACATGCATGCAAATTATAAATTATTCCAATTTTAGAGGTGGCAGAACTAAGGCTTAGAGAGGATAAGCAAGCTGATGTAGCTATCCCCTAGTAATATCAAGATCTCATCTCCAATCTGCCTGGCAAAAAAACAATTTTTTTTCCTCTATTACATTCAACTGACTTCTCTGGTGGGGTGATTGTTACAATTCCAGATTTATTGAGAAACTTTTTGTTGTTTGTGACTGGTTTTTCGTTATTTGGAACAGAGTTGTGATGAATACAAATCTGTGCAAGGGGATCTTCTATGAATTTACAGAGAGAGAGACAGCACTAGACAAGTGTGCAATGTCCTTGTTAACATTTGAGGGTAACATGAGGATAGTATGTCCAGATATGTTTGTGTTATCTGTCTGCAGGAAAAAAAAAAATTCTTCAATTCTTTGTACATGTGATTCCTGAGTGACTTCAACTACTTTCTACTTACTGCGTTAGCAGCTATTTTAGCTCAGGCTGTCAGCTAACAAATTAATTTAGAATACTCCTCTTGCAGGTGAATTCTCAGACTCATGTGAGCAACTGTAGAACAGTACTGTTAGGATTGTACTAACTGCCTCTAAACATCTTGAGGAAGCATCATGTGGCCTTTATTTTCAACAGTGATGAGGAAGACTTACTATAGTTTAATGCTTATTTTTAAAGCAATTTTTAAACCAACTGCCCAACTGGTGTAGTGTTGGCAATCAGAATTTATGTATCTACTGTGTGTTCATGTGTGAAGATTTGTGTGTACATCTTGATAGATGTGCATATTTGATAATTTATATATAAACAAGATATATACAGTATATAACATGTATGGGTGTCTATTAGTCTCTGATGCAAGTAGCAATAGGCTTTGTTTCATAGGTTTCAGGCAATGCAAACAGAGTCAGAGTTTGCTAGCTAGAAAACAAATGAATATAATGTACAGGTTTTAAGACAACCTCATTTGTTCTAAACGGCCTACATTTGCACAGCAACTGGCAAGAAACATATATTGCCAAAGTTAATGACACAAGAATCAAACTTATTTCTTAAAAGGTAAGTTCAGCACAAAGAATTTTCTATTGAAGATTATAAATAACCAATATTTATTATTTTTACAATTTTAATATCCACTAGGGGTTCAATTTAGTGGTACAAACCAGATATAAAATTCGATTTTTTTCTATCTTGGATTTAAATTGTTAGAATGTTAGTTTTTTAAATGATTGCATTTAAAAATATACCTAATTCCCCAAAGGTTTCTATTGATTATTCTCTTGCAAAAAATAACTACTAGTAAATTTTTAAATATGTATTCCTTATAGTGTTTGAGTGATGAAAAGTCACAAATATTCCTATTGCCTGTAATGGAAATATGTATGCAGATTCTGTCTTTCAAATGTTCCTTTTACTTTATCATATTTCACAGAACTTTATATCCAAAGGGGAAAGAGAAATTTGCAAATATTTTTTATTCAATGAATAAACATAAGGACAATCCTCACAGCACTTTGCAGATTGTGCTAAGGCATCAGACTGGCAAGAATGTAAAGACTCCACATGCTTTGTTGGTCTATTTGTTTTGCATCTGCCAGCCTGTGTATGTTCTAGTTGCCGACACCTGCTTCTCCATTTCATTTTGCAAAATTCCACCTAATTTTTAAATGAGAGGAAAACAAACTTTAATATTTGAAGAAAATATATTATATGCAAAACAACAAAAAACCCTCTGGTATTGTGTCAAATTCTAAACTTTTCATTTTAAGGAATCATATAAAAAGCCATATGAATGGAGCTGTACACCTTAGGGATAATTCCTGCCTGCTGAACAACTGACAATTCGCGTAATGTGAATTTTTAGGAATTCCATCTGTTATATAGTTAACTGATCAAGAATATTTAATTACTTTTAGAATTACAGGGTATTTTGGGGGAGAAAGATGATTTTTTATGACTAAAAAAAAGATAGATGGTTATTTATTTACTTAACAAACATTGTTTGGGCCAGCACTATTCTAGCCACCAGAACTGCATTAGTAAACAAAGCAAACAAAACCCTTTCCTTCATGGAACTTACATTATTGAAAAAAGTAGATATCATGCCATAGGGTGAATAACCATTAGCCCTGTTTGCTTGTGCTAGCTCCAATGTATGCCTGTTTTCATGACATATTGTTAATAGCAACTTCTATCATTGTTGAAATTTTGCTGGTTCAGATATCATAGTCAATTGTCACCACAGCTATATAAATAATAATTAGGTAAACTATTTAGAATGTTAGGTGATAAGTGCTCTTGATAAAGAAATAATAAAGACCAGGCACAGTGGCTCACGCCTGTAATCCTAGCACTCTGGGAGGTCGAGGTGAACAGATAGTTTGAGCTCAGGAGTTAGAGACCAATCTGAGCAAGAATGAGACGCCTTCTATATTAAAAAAAAAAAAAAAATAGAAAATTAGCTGGACAAATAAAAGTACATAGAAAAAATTAGCCGGGCATGGTGGTGCATGCCTGTAGTCCCAGGTACTCGGGAAGCTGAGGCAGGATTGCTTGAGCCCAGGAGTTTGAGGTTGCTGTGAGCTAGGCTGAAGCCACAGCACTCTAGCCTGGGCAACAGAGAGAGATTCTGTCTCAAAAAAAAAAAGAAAGAAAAAAAAGAAATAATAAAGTGGAATGGAAGATATTAGAGTGTAGGGGTTGGTGGGGGGGTGTTGTAAATTGCCAGGGCTGCAGGAGTAGACCTCACTGCAGATAGATATCCAGCAATGAATGACGTGAGCAGAAATTCTACCATAGATGTTCCATGTCCAGGCAAAAGAAACGCCACTGCAAATATCTTAGAGCATGCACTCAAGTTGCAAAGCCAGTGTAGCTAGAATGGAGTAACAATGTTCAAGAGGAAAAGAGAGCCAGATCAGCGTCCAGAGCACTAAACTTACACCATGGAACCCTTCTTAAGCCAGATCATATAATTACTTGTAGGCCATTGTAACGTGTTTGGATCTTATGCTAAGAAAATTGAGGTCAAACTGAATTGGTTTCAGCAGAGATGTAACAAAAGAATACCTCTGACTGTTGGATAAAAATTGATGGTAGGAAGTATTAATAAAAACAGAAAAGGGAGACTTGTTTGGGGAAATGTCCTTTTCCTATTTCACTGGCCAAAGTATTTAATACAATGAATTGATTTAGTGATAGTAATATCCTTGGCATTTTCACCATTTTTAATGAACACTTTTATATTTTTACCATATAGAACCATGATTGCCCTTATCCATTCTCTTTCTATTTTGCAAAAGTTTTTTGCTTGTTTTTGTTCTACATAAAGGACATTATTATCAAACGCTTTCTTCTACACCCTTTCATGTGATTAGTTTGTTCTTTTTCATATGTCTATGTGGTGAATCAAATACATATGTACACATATATGTGCCAATTTAAATAACAGAGAGGGAGACTCTCTAAAAAGGGAATATTTAGGAGGGGGCTTTGCACTGGGGATAACTCTGCCATTATTAACTATGTGCATAGTTCAGGGAGATAAAGGAAGACAAAGGTTTTGAAAGTAAAAATGAGGAGGATTATATAATTGTTTTGAGATAATTATCCTTGGCTACAAGGATAAATAACAAAGGGGGTGCCAGTCCAAGAATGGACAGGCAGTTCCCAGGCAGATTCCCAAGTGTTTTATTGTGTAAGGTTGTGGTGGCCTTTGTGCAAAGTTGTGTTTTGTGCAGTCTTTTGTGATAGTTCTTGTTATCAGTGCATGGGAACTTTTCCTTCATGGCCTTCCCTGGATTTATTTGTCAGGGTTTTTAACAAAAGTGACTCCAATTTGATTTTGGCAACTTTCACATTTCCCACTTTTTGATGAAGATATTTTATCCAAAAGCATCACTGATCAATCGTTTTGTAATTAGGTTTTGGTGTCCTTCAGTGCTGAGATCGACCTGTGCCAGGTTTTTGCTCTCTCCCACATTGGAGGGAGTAATTGGTTACTAGGAGTCCATTTCAAAACCTTTTTCAGCCACATTTGAGCAATAAGGGAGGTTTAGAGGGAGTGGCTCTCAGGCTAAGTCTACGTAGAGTCCATTTCTAAGTTCAATTTCGTTTCTTCCATAGGCATTGGCTATCATCTCAATGCTGGGTCAGCATTATTCTGTTAGTTGTACTTGTGCAGAAATTTAACAAGTAACAGGTACAACATTTAAAATGAAAAATACAAAGTAAAATGGATAGCAGTATGATAATCCAAGTTTGCTTAATGATGTTGAGCTATGAACTTAGGCTTAAAGACAACAAATTGAATAAATCAAATGACCATGCAAATTTAGGTGACACTTGTAACCATGTGGCCTTTTTTTTTTTTATTTTGAGTATATGGGTTTCAATTTTCCAGATGAACTTATCCAGGTACAGCATATGGTATTAGCAATAGCATAGTCATTTCCTTATTTAGCTGATAGATAATACAGAGCAATTTTTTTTCATCTAGTATCCCATAACTGGGTTGAATTAGGGAAGACAGTGAGTAATAGTTGTATTAGGGTATTGTCAAATTCACTCACTAGGTGGACTAAAGCATTTCTTAGGCCAGTTCTATCTAGTTACCGGCAGAAGCTACATTATCCTGCCAATTAAAAAAGGTAGCATTAACAGAAGAGTCTCATTTTGATATGGAATCTTGCTCTGGCATCTTGAGAAAGGTCATTCACAGTATGAAATCATTGATTTCTCATCCAGGTTTATAGTTTGTCTCTAGTTATGGTATCATGTGGTTTGGTGAACTTGCTGTGTGATCCATACATCAAGCATGAGGCTTGTCCTTTGAAATTTATTTAGTTGCAGTTTATAGGGCTTTAGGAACTAAAATGCTTCCTGTTCTTGGTCATTACCTGAAAGAAAGTTGAATTGGAGGAAACTAGAAGAATTCTGGATCTAGTCCAATCTACAGGTAGATAATAAAGACTTAAAAACAATGGAAAAGGCTATAATCTAATAATGGGTGTAGTATAGTTTTTTTTTTTTTTAAGACACATAACTTTCTGTATAGTTTTCCTAGATTTTACCAAAGATAATAAGAATAAGACAAATTTGTTTGCAAAATAAGCTTAGTTTTATCAAATTTTGTCTGCAAAAATAGCAATTTGACCACATAGTAATCTCAGATTTAAAAACCTTTTTGAGGCTAAGAAGCCAAATCAAGGCAGATTTTAGATTTCACCTGCAATACCTAATATCTTGAGATTCCTGGGCATGCCAGGAAGTGACAATTTTTTATTTACTCACTGAAAACCTAGGAACACTTGAAGGTAAGCATTCTGTACACATTCTAAATATGATATTGTAGTCAAAGCCTTGGTAATATAACCAGAGTTTTTCCAATTGTATCCTGTTATAAAGAGATCAGATTCTTCTTGAACTTATGCAAGCAACCATATTGCCATGCAATAATAAGAATCGTCATGAATAGTTTCTAAATTTTGGAGCGATCAACCAGGGAGAACAAGTAAATGCTAAATGCTTGCACTTTTGTTCACAAAAGTATACTTTACCAATCTCTATCTGTAAATTATGATAGATTAAGAGAGAAAGTTTCTTTAAATATGGAATATAAAATATTTAAGTAAAGAACTAGCAATGTTTCAAATAAGTCATAAAAGCATTATCTTTATTTAATCTCACGTAATTAACTTTTGTTTTGCTTGGTCTTGATTAGCAGATTCGCCTATTCATTAATTTTAGAGTTTTAGAAAATTTTTATTTACCACATTAATCTCAAAGTTACTAAAAATCTTTACTCAAGAATACTTGTTAGTCTTTCCCATGAATCTGATTGCAGATGTCTTTAGAGAAGAATTCAAAACAATAACTATGAATGACAAAAACTTAGAATAAAATCTGACAAAAGTGCATTATAACCATAAATTGACAATCAAGTTTGGTTATCTTTGTGTGATACAACATAACTACCAGAATTATGACTAATGACTTAGATTTTTAAGTACCTTATACAATTTTGGAATATTCATATCAATAACATACCCATATGTGTAATTGAAAAAAGATCTAGCATCACATATCATTAGATAATAGGTTCCATATAATTCAACACTTAAAATGCGTTTAATTTTAATCAATATCTCTATTTTATAAACATTTGAGAAGTTCTGGGGGTTTCTGGAATATCCCAAAGTTAATTATAGTAAAAACTTAGAATGTTGATATTGGGAAGCCCTTAAAACGTACCAAAATGTTTAAAACATTTGATCAAAACAAGATCACATACCATTGTGAAAGAATAGTCATTCACATAACCAGACTGATAAACACAGAAAATTACATGGATGTAAATAAAACAAAACAAAACAAAATAAACCCTTAACCTTTTCAAAGCTCAGTTTTCCTAAGCAATAAAAAAAGTACAAACCTAATTAAGACAACATAAAGCATAGCGAATTACAAAATATGTTTCCCAGACCAATTACCAAAAAGTAGAAGGAAAAAAACACAAACCTCCTGCACTATGATTGCTTCTACTTATAGGAAATCTAGATAGATAACCTGGAAGTTGAACCTGATGAAAAAGAGTGGAATTGAAATGTCCCTACCACAAAGAAATGTTAAATGCCTGAGGGGATGTATACACCAATTACTCTGATGTGATTAAGTCACAGTCTACACCTGTATCAAAACATCACATGTACCCTATAGACATATACAACTATCATATACCCATAATTAAAAAAAAAAAAGAAACAGAAAGAATGTATCCAAGGTTGTGCTTGCATATCATATTATAGGAGAATGTAAACAGGAAAACTAGTACCTTCGAGAGGGGAATACATGGCTCTTAGCATGGACAGAAATGGTGAGAAATTTCCTGGTTACATGGAATAATTCAAACACATCTACAAAAGCCAAGAGTACAGAATTGAGTTATACTGGAGAAAAACATTGCTTTTCTAGGCCTTCAGGACAGAACCTTTCAGTATCAGGCTATAGCATAAAAATTAGAACTAAAGAAAAATGTGACAGGAGCTAATGAAAAAGTTAAAAGAGAAAGTTTTCACCCCAATCAAGCAAAATGATGTACCTTCTCAAGGGAAGGGAAAAACAAAACAAAACAAAAAAAAAAGCAGGAGAAGGCAACGCTGTATGGTCTGCAAATCACATGTAGCAAGGAACAGCCAAAGTTGAACTTCTGAGATATGAATCTGAAAAGCTTCAAGGGGAAAACTCAACCTTGACAAATAAAATTGCCATACCAAATGAAGAAGATTTCATTTTACACAGAATTAGGGAAATTAAATGGGAAACTGGAAAACAGAAAAAAAAAGAGCCGCAGTTCAGAAGATCGTTGAAAATGTAAAGAAACAAATTTCAGCATTAAACTAAAACTTGTCAGTTTTATTGAGAGCAGATTAATACTGCAAGTAAACCTGTTGTTCTATCATAAGGGACAGAAATTTTAGTTTTGTATTAGTGCATTTTGAACATTAAAGCTCAGTTTTTAGAAAGACTTACAAACAATTTTCTTTTAACTATAGCCAACTTCATCATGCATGGAAGTTCTTTCATAAATTTATTCTTCACAGACCCTTCAAAACTTATACTTTCCTCAATATGCTTTGACCTTTAGTTTTGTTCTATACTTCTTTTTTCTTAAATAACTGGTCATTTTACTTTAAAACAAAAGTACTTTTTTTTTTCCCTTATTATTTTGGAAAATTATTCTCTAATTTCATTAATCTTGCTTACCCAAAATACATCTTCCTACTTATAACTATCTTCACATCTTTCTCTCCTACTTACTGGCCACTTTCTGTCTTATTTTTATTTTCTTCCTAAATTTACTTTTTGAAACAATCTTAAATAATCTGAGAATTTAGAAAAAATTATTTATTTACTTGATAAAGGACATTTTTATGTCTTTCTTATGATTTTTCTCATCAAAAACGCATCTTGGCTGGGCATGGTGGCTCATGCCTGTAATCCTAGCACTTTAGAGTGGGAAGCTGAGGCAGGAGGATTGCTTGAGCCTGAGGGTTCAAGACCAGCCTGAGCAAGAGTGAGACTCTCATATCTACAAAAAATAGAAAAATTAGCCAAATGTGGTGGTACATGCCTATAGTCCCAACTACTCAGAAGGCTGAGGCAGGAGAATCGCTTGAGTTCAGGAGTTTGCGGTTGCAATGAGCTATAATCACACCATTTCACTCTAGCCTGGGAGACAGAGCGAGACCCTGTCTAAAAAACAAACAAACAAAACAAAAACCACATCTTAATTTTTTGGTACATTTTGTTTATAGAATTTGTGTGTGTGTGTGTGTACATAAATTAGAATTTTTAACTCAGTAACCTTAATTTCTAGTGAAAATCTAGGAAGCAAAATTTTTTAATTGTCTGTCCCATATCAGTATTATATAGATGAGAACTGTTTTATAAATGTAAGAAACATATTTTCTCATAACACAATTATTTTGTGTATTAATAGACCAAAATATATTTAGTCTTTCTATAAAATTTAAGAAGCCAAAGATAAACTTATATTTATGTTCAGCAATTTGTTTTAGCATTTTTAGCTTACTTAGAAATGACCCATGCATTATATGAATATCTATTAGTATTACTTAATATATCATGACTTTAAGATTTCAAATTACATGAAAAGTTATTGATAAATCTTTATCCATTTACATTTACCTTATGTATGTATTTTTTAACAATTATACCTAGATTACTAATGAAAACTGAGGTATTAGACAAAGGTAGTCATTTCAAGTTATTTCCTTGTTAACCTTTTCTGTAACCTATAAATACCAGGTATTTACCAAAATAAAAACCTTGCAGTTAAATATGTGAGTATTTGGTCAATAACTCAAATGATACAGCTATTTCATTAAACCAACAATATTAAATTAGTCTTACTTATCTAAGAGTCACACAAACCAAGATTTTCCTCTTTTTAGGCTGGGTTTAGAGTTCCATGTATTTTAAGGTCATAGAACTCTAAACCCAGCCTGCTGATCAAGAAACCTAAGAAAATATGTATGCTAACAATTCTGAAGACATATTTATTTTGGTTTTTTCAACAAACTTAAAACCAGCTTATTTATTAAAGATTTAATTAAGTCAAGTGAGACATTTGGGTTAATTACTGTAAATTTTAACATTTTTTAACGTGTGCTCATTTATCTAGGTCAATCGAAATGGAATTCCTTAAGGGATTTCTAGCCAATTACACGAGATTCTACCATGTAGATACAATATATAACATAATACATATACATATGCAAAGACGTACCTAAACACATATACACACACACACACAAAGATCTTACAGCTTTCATTTGATAATTTTAGTAATGAGATAGTAAAATATAGTAACATAAACTCACCAGTCTGTAAAAGAAGTTGGATCCAAATTATATTTTTGATGAATTAGGACCTGTTCTCATGGTTAAACTTTAATTGTCCTGATAGGTAATCTTATGAAGGCTGTGGACAAAATTTGGGGGTGGGGGGACAGTTTGGTTTTATTAATTAAAAAAAAAAAATTTCTCTTAGTCCCTTTTCCCCTTTTTTCAGTTTCAAATGAGTTTGTGGTTAAATTTAAATTGTTGATATTTTTGCTAGCACTGGCCAAATTGTATGAGTAAAACAAAATCTCCAAGAAATCCTGAATTAGTAACAAATCTATCCTGTGTTTGTCAATATGGTTTACTTGAATAGTCAAATTGGGTAGAGAAACATTTTAGTAATTTTTTCAGCTTTTTCTGGCCCATGCTAGGCAGACAAAGCAATTTTAATTCTGGGCAAATACAAATTATTGCTCTGATCTCAAGATTTTGACCTTTTTAGTATGAGAGCATAACTTTTTTTTAATAAGCAATTATCTGGTTCTTTTCTTTTTTAGATTTTCAATCTTTTAATTAACTGTTCCATCACCCTACTTGATTGTTAGGTAGGCAAACCCAAATTTAACTTCAAAAGGATAACGGTTATGTGTACAAGGCTAGGTTGTTGGTTGCCATGGAGCTATTGTAGTTTCTAAAGCCATTAAAATGAAAAAGCTATTTAAGAGTATTTTTTAAAATCTTGGCTGGAATGCTGTAAGCAGTGAGTTTACCTTAACAATAGCAAAAAAGCCAGCAACTTCAAAGTAGGCAGAGAAAAATAGAGAGAGATAGAGAACTTAGAAGGCTCTAGATGTTAATACTATAGGTGGTTGCAGTTTTCTTAGAAAGTTCAAATAATGACCATTGAGCTCTGACTTTTCTTTGATGTAAGTTGTTCATCACTTAAAAAAAATATGCACAAAAATGGGCCATAATATAGCTGCCTGGAATCCCTGAAGGACAGTTGTTTTGGTATGTCTTTAGAATTCAAAGATACCATTGTATTTCTTAATAATCTCTCAGAAGTTAAAAAAAAAATTATAAATCCTGTCAGGAAATATCAAGAGTTTGAACCAGTGTTAGGTTTTAGTCTAAAACTGTTGGTTCTTGGTGCGCTCACGGCCTAAGAATGACCAGATGCACCAAAGTTAGACAAGTATGAAAATGAGGTTTATTGAGGAGAGAAAGATAGGATTATAAGGCAGGAGCAAGAGATAGGTTTACAGAGCATGGTAGCATGGTACATACGTCACAGGTGATGACCAGTCCCATTGTCGCAGCAGGGCAAGCAAAAGGAAGGGCAAATCGAGAGCACTTGGCTATAGTCTGCGTCTTATTTTATAGTACCTGGTTAGGGACCTCCCTCATTGTTTAGAGGTCATCATGGAACCACTTTGATTGGACAGTTGGAAGTCACATGACCTGTGCCTTAACTATGCATGTGGGTTCTAGGTCACTTTCTGGACTTTATGGTGTTAGGTCCAGAGCCAAGAGAGAGAGACACACACAAAGCCTCACGTGTAGCAAAATGTTTATTTATTTTGAGTATCTGGGTGTAGATGGGTGGAGGCCAAAAAAGGCATCCATGAGAGAAAAGGGGAGAGCCTTGGGTTTTATAGAGGGTTTTTCTGGGAGGAGTAAATACTTTTCAAACAGCTTGGAGGGATAAGGAAAGTTCCCCTCTTTCATTCCATTCTTTTGTTTCCCTAGGGAACAACCAGAAGGGATAAGTAGTCCTTATCAGGAAGGAAAAGAAAAGTAAGTTCCCCTTTTCCATTTCATTCCCTTATCTCCCTAGGGGTTTGGCAAAGGCTCTGTGCCTAATACACAGTTAAGGAAGGGTAGAGGGGTGGGTTTTATAGGAGGTCTGGATGGAAGTTTGGGGAGGGTGAGTTCTTTAAACCTAACATATGGTACCCATGCAGCTTGTCCCACGGGCTAGAGAGTCCTCTGCATTCTTTTGCAGCTGGTGCGCTAAGTTCTGATTGGCAGATTTGTAGGGTATTCCCTCCTCCCCCAGGTATGGAGAATTGGGGGAGTTGGCCAAGATAGGGGCAACAGCACCCACTTTCATCTCTGGGAGACTCGGAATCCCTCACTGTCTACCTAACACCAGTATTTTAGATGGTGGTGATTACCCTAGTGGCTTTTAATTGGCCATCTCACACTCACAATTTAGAATGTTTACTTTTGTTCTAGGAAGTTATTCAGAAACAAGCAAGGGAAAAAAAAGTAAAAGATTCAAATTATTTACAAGCACACATAACCAAACCAAAATGAGATCAATATAGTGTATTCACAAAAATTTTAAGCCAGGCGTACAGATCAAACAAAACATTATACCATGCACACAGAAAGAACCAAAAATGAATTTGCCAGAAGATATGTGGTCCTCACAAACAGCATATAAATTATGAAGAAACCAGACTATTCTCCAAAAAGATACCTATCAGAAAGGCTTGTCAGAAAAAGACTTTTGTAGTCACAAGAGGGATGCAGGGTTCTTCATTGAAGGTGACCTATCACCCAAATCAGATTCAGAATAAAGTCAAAAAGAACTCACTAAAGGGAGAGAGTCAGAGAATCCAAGGGGAGATTCACCAGAACAGAAAAGGTGACTCATAGAAGCTGGAATACAAAGAATTCAGCAGGTTCCACCCTCAATTCAGAGGCTGTCTGAGGTACACTCACTACAGCTCCACTTCTGAGACACTATTATGTCAAGCTAAACAACTGACAGAGAGAAAGTTTCTCTAAAAGAAAAATTTTTTTTCAGGAATAGACATTGCAATGGAAATATTCATGCCATTGTAAACTATGTGCATATTCATGGGGGTAAAGGAAGCCAAAGGTTTTTAAAGGAAAAATGAGGAGGATTACATAATTGTCTAAGATACTTATTCTTGGTAATAAGGCTCAATAACCAGGATGGTGCCAGCCCAAGATTGGACAGGCAGTGGCTGGGCAGATGCCCTTGCATAAGTGCTTTGTTGTGTAAGGTTGTAGTGGTCTTTGCTCAAGCTTGTATTTTGTGTATTCTTTTATGGTAGTTCTTGTTATCAGGCATTTGTGCATGAGAACCTTCAATTAATGGCTTTCCCCAGCTCTATCTGTCAGAGTTTTTAACACAGGACTCCATTTTGACTTTGGCAATTTTCACGTGTCCATGTATGTGTGTACTATCCTTAAAATACATTTTTGTATTTCTTTCTATTCTATTTGGTTTTTTGCATGTATTTTTATGATAGAACTTGACTATAATGTTCATTTTTATTATAGTCTTGTTTTATTTTCATATCATGGGAAGACTAGACTCATATTCAGATAATGAGTATTGCTTTCTACATTTTCTGAAAGAATTATTATAATATTGGA
>CM052439.1:161159083-161169771 GCA_028533085.1 Varecia variegata
ATACATGCATGCATATATGTATCATATATTATACAGTTGTGTATTGCATAGCAACATTTCTTTCAATGACAGACCACATATATAATGATGGTCCCATAGATTATAATGGAACTGAAAAATTTCTGTTGCCTAGTGGCCTTGTAGACCATGTAATGTCATAGTGCAAGGCATTACTCACGTATTTGTGGTGATGCTGATATAAACATACCTACTGTGCTGCCAGTCATATAAAAGTACTGTATAGCACATACAGTTTTGTAGCGTATATAATACTTGATAATGATAATAAATTATTATGTTATTGGGTTATGTATATATTATACTACATATGGCTATTTTAGAGTGTACTCCTATTTATAAAATGAGTTAACTGTAAAACAGCCTCAGGCAGGTCCTTCAGGAGGTATTCTAGAAGAAGGCATTATCATAGGAGATGATAGCTCCATGCATGTTATTGCTCCTGAAGACCTTCCACTGGGACAAAATGTAGAGGAGGAAGACAGTGATATTGATGATCTTAACTCTGTGTAGGCCTAGGCTAATGTGTGTGTTTGTGTCTTAGTTTTTAACAAAAAATTGTAAAAAGTAAAAACAAAAATAAAAAAATTAAAAATAGAAAAAAAACCTTATAGAATGAGGATGTAAAGGAAGAAAATATTTTTTACAGATGTACAATGTGTGTTTTAAACTGTGTTGTTACAAAAGAGTCAAAATGTTAAAAAATAAATGTTTACAAATTAAAAAGTTGCAGTAGCTATGGATAATTTATTATTGAAGAAGATAACTTTTAAAATAAATTTAGTGTAGCCTAACTGTGCAATGTTTATAAAGTTTACAGTAGTGTACAGTAATGTCCTAGGTTTTCACATTCACTCACCACTCACTGACACACACAGAGCAACTTCCAGTCCTGAAAGTTCCATTCATGGTAAGTGCCATATACAGGTGTACCATTTTTTATACATTATGCTATACGTTTGCTGTACATTTTTATGTTTAGATACAAAAATACTTACCTTTGTGCCACAATTCCCTACAGCATTCAGTACAGTAACCTATAATACAAGTTTGTAGACTAGGAGCAATAGACTATACCGCATAGCCTAGGTGTGTAGGAGGCCACACCATTTAGGTTTGTATAAGTACACTCTATGATGTTTGAGCAATGACAAAATCTAACGGTGCATTTCTCAAAATATATCCCCATCACTGACACATGCCTGTATACATAAACGTATACATGTATGCTTCATATTTACATATATAATTTTAAAATTTTGTTTGAAATTTGACCTATTTTTTTCCAAACTATTTTGCTTTCCAATAATTGTCAGGGACTACCTTTCCAAGTATGTTTTAGTGGTTGGAATTATTAAGCTTTGAAATACAATTAATTTCACATCCCAAAAATTGTATCTTTGTATTCTGCTTTAATTCTTGCTAAATATCACAGCAGTAACTCTAATCCTAGGCTATATTTAAACAGAAATCAAATATGTTACTGCTTATTCTTAATTCTAAAGGCCTAATTATTCTTGATAATATTATAATAGACTATTATATTGGCACCTTTAGTAATAATTGAAAGTTGAGTGTCTAGTATTTCCATATTTAACAAATAAACTAAGCAACTTTTATTTGTTCAAATTTGCCTAATGCACACTGAAAACACTTGTATACTATAAATATTGCTTTATTGCAGAAAGTAGTAGATCAAAAATATTTCTTATATATAACATATTACTAAACCACATTATTACATGTATTTGTCATATAGTTTTCCATGTAGATCACTTTATACTACTGGACATCAAATTTGCAAGATATCAGTTTTACCTCATATGTAAACAAACTCTTCATAACCAATGACAATTATTTGCATTTTATAATCTCGAATAACAGAAAACATTCTATTGAAAACAGTAATTGACATCTGTTATTCTTGTTCTGCACTGAAATGCTATGTATTGAAATTTTATTTCTTAACCTTTCCTCCTCTTCCTCCTCCTCCTCCTCCCTTTCCTCTTCCCCCTTGTTTACTTCTGTTCTTCTTCAATTTCTCCTTCATTTTTACCTTTAGTTTCCAACTGGTGAGAAAGGGTTACCTTATCAGTTAGTTCTTCTGCCCTTGGCTCTGATTATCTTGTTTTACATGATAACAGTTTTGATACCAATAATTTATTTTTAGGTTTTGATTCACACTAACTCTCAGCTTTTAGAGGTTGGTTTGTTTGTTTGTTGTTTTGTTTTTTTTCTGCATCTTATTATATGATTTCCTAGGAGATTTTAACAACATTTTAAGTTTTCCTGTTCACTATTTTTTCATTCTGGCTTTTCCCTCAGGTCTTAATACTTCTAGGTTTTGTTTTCTGGTTGAGAGTATAATGTTTGACTGCCCGCCATTCTGTTTCCCTCCCCAAAGCTTTTCTCAAGAGCCTTAATTTAGCTAAATTTCCTTGTGTGCTGTTAACAAGTATGATGATAATATACAGTCTGCTCTACTGTTAAATAAGGTTGTATTGCATTTTGGGTCACTTGGCAAAAGCTATAAAATTTTAAGTATTATTATTTTTCTTTATGAATGACACCTTAAAGAATACTTCAGTCTATTTGAGGTATTTTGAAATAAAACTATAGCACAATAATGAAGATACTAGCATATCATGTACCAATATTAATGTTAATATTACATTTATATATCTAATAATTATATTATTTAATGAGGCTAATAACAATTATAAATAGTCTGATTTACATGATTTTCAGTATTGCTAGTAGTTGTTTATTCTTTGTTCAAAGATAAAATGACTAAGAATTTCATAAAACTAAGTACATTCTCCATGTTAAGGAACATTACAAAGATATGGAGATCTTTACCTTTGGCAATATACTAGAACTGCCTTTTAGGCACACTGTGAATACAACCTGGGTCACATGATATACTTTACATTTATTAAAGCCTAGTTGTTTGAGCCATGAATTCTGATAATGTGAATTCTTTCTGAGTGACCTAAATTCCTCCTTCGGCCTATTTGTTTTCCCCAAATTTTTATTATTATATAATCAGTTTAATACATCATGTGCATCATGTGCATCTGAATTTTCTGGCCAAACACTTATTAACAGGTATAAAAATGCTCAAAGAAAATAAACAAATGTCTTCTAATTAATTTTAGTCCTGTCAATGCCCTTTGCCAATAGTCTTGCTATGAAACATGGTAAATGAAAATATGCTTTTTTACAATGATTCCAGGTTTAACAAGAATTTCAAAGAGCACCGTTACTTGAAAATGTTTGTATTATGTTCCATTGCAATTTTATTAAAAACAAAAATCAACTAAATGTAAAACAGAGCCATATTCATTTTTCATTGCATGATCTGCCAATGTGTAAATATAGAATTCACGAGACAAATAAGTGTGGGGGCTCATTTCTTATCACTTTAACAAGTCAAATGAATATTATCCCATCTTGCCCGATAACATGCTTGTAATATCAGAAGTAAAAAATTTGATGATAAGCAAAAGCTCTGAGCCTTACAAATGAGGGGACACTCTTCAGAAATGTCCCTACCTTTCCCCATCTCTTTCCAGCATTAAATAGCAGGATGTAGTACAGTATGCCAACAAAAATTGTAACATTTTATATTTCATGGAGCTTGCCAATATCCCTATGAAAAAATCTTTCATGATCTGGTGTCTGGGGCTGATAAAAAGGTCATTAATGCATCTCACAATGATCATGATTATAATGGAAGACTTACAACACTGAGAAATGAAATGACATTCCATCCAAAAAGAGAGCAGCAAGTGACTAAACTCATGTCTAAATGATTAGTTCTTGGCCACCTGAAAATTCCAAAATGGGTTCAGCGTTGGGATTTTTGAGAGGGACACTCCATTATAGCAGTTGAATTTTTTATTTTTCAAGTTATCTCTGAGTTCAATACATTGTAAAAGCCTTGACTTTCCATCAAAGGTGAAAAATTTAGGGAGTCAGGAAGAAGGGAAACAGGGGAAGGAGAACTCCAAATCACTGGGTAGAAGGTAACTCAGACCAGGAGGCTGCTGCCCATCATGTGCCCATCTAAGGCATTCTAATTTATGGCAATAGGAAAACTTCCTGACTGACCTAAAGACCTTGGGATCAATATTAGTAACTTTTTTTTCATTAAAAAGCAGTATTTAATTCCCAATGGCTTGATGCTGCTATAGGGGAAATTTATACAGTATTATAAGGTTTGTTGTAAAGAACAGGCAGAAAAATATATAATCAATTACAACCAGTAGCCCTACATTTCCAGCTAACAAAGTGCTAAGAGAGCAAAATTAAATTACTTTTAAAAGATATACATGAGAGTGCCCTGGTGGGTGGGGGGCAGAATGTTTTGATAGTGGAGAGAACAAAATACAAAAAGTAGAACACCCATTAATGGGAGAGTATGGCCTAACCCTTTATTGCCCTGCTAAACCTTTGTCAAAATTATCGAATAATATCCCAGCATAATTGGTATAGATCTGAACAACAGACAATAGATCAGAGAAGTCACAATAAGAGCACATTATCTCATAGTGCAACCTACATTTTAACCCCAATCATGTCATATTTTCAAAAGATTTTTCAGAATTAGAAGTCCAGTGAACTAATGCTTACCTCATTGACTAGGTATGAAGACTCAAGGGAACAATTGAAATGATTAAATGAGTAAGAACTTCTATATCCAGGAAACTTATCCACTGATATTAACCTGAGAGGTTAGGAGCACTCTTTATCAATATAATTACCAAAGTTCAGGTGGCAATTGTGATACCCTAAATGATATGCCACTTTGGCTGCAATCTTAAAACCTGGTAAATTTATTTAATGAGGGTCCTAATCTACTTCCTGTCTAAGGGGATGGATATTTTAGACCAGATTCAACATGCTAATGATGATAATTTTCTAAGATGCTTAAAAAGCATTTTGCTATACTGCTTAAAACCAAATTAGGTAATTATATACACTACATAAAAGCACTTTAACACATTTATGACTGATATCTAAGGCAATAGCCCATAAATTTGGCATTGAGTGATAGAATCAAATTTGGGAAGAAAAGATGTATTTAATGTTTCTGCACTCTAGAATTTATATTTGTCTATAAACTTCACAATACAAGGAGTCAGACTTCAGACACCCCTGGCTTACTACTGGTAGTGTGATCCTTCAGAAAACATGAATCATTGGTTCTATCAAGGATTTGAGATCTGATGCCTGCACCACCATCCACTGCAATTGGGTAAATATCCCAGCATGTTTAAGAGCATCAGAAGTACGTTCCAATGTCTCATCAGTACTTTGAGAGAGTAACAAGCAAAGTATTCATACAGAAGAAAAATAATCTAATTGTCATCCTCTCTCGGTGTGTATATTATAATAGTAATTGAACTCAAACTTATCACATGCAATTTTAATTCAACTTCTCTTATACAAATAGTTCTGCAATGAATCCTTAGGTGACATATGTTCTTCTTGATATTTTATCACACAATTTCAATTAAATTATTAAAGAATTACAAGGAAAAGATGGTGAATATCCACTATAACCAACACCTTTAACACTTTAGATGGGTCAATAAAGTAACTATATGTAACATATCAATTCACAGTGAACTACTGGCATATAGGTCAGGTGTTTTTAACATTACAAAAGAAGTCCTAAGGATTATTATAACTTGGAAAACACATAATTCCAACTCCAGGCAAATTCTACACAATGATATGACGATGAAAGCAATATCCCCTCTTTGTCTCAGTTCAAAACTGTATTAACATTCTGGCCCTGTGTTATAATTTATTTGAAAGGAATCTAACTGGGCCATTGATTACATTCCACTAGTTGCCAACTTGATATATTAAGTCAATGACATACTGTTTATCAGGTTAACTGGAGATACCAAAATGAATATTCTAGATTCCTTTCACTGTGTATATTGGAGCAAATATGAGTTACAAACACAAATAAATCCAAAACATCTAACTAGTGACAAACTCATTAGGTTCCAATATATGAGGATTATGTTTAAAGATTTGACATTATACCTAGTCCTAAATATGTGATTTCAGATACTATAGATGGATCAGGTATCCAGAGAATACTATTTATATGATTATGTTAGTTCATAATCAATGTCAATTAATATAGTAGAGCACAGAAGTAAAAGAAGTTTAGCATAAGTACAATTTGAAATTGAGTATATATTTCCTCAAAATGTATATAGAGTGTCACAGATTATCTATAGCAGGAGGGCATGACAACGTTAAAGGATTTAAAGGTGATTCTCTCTAAAATTAGAATGCAGAAAATAATCATGTTAATTCAAATGGATCCATAACAGAAGCATATAGATAAATATAAGCCTCTATGAATTAATAGTGACCAGAGTAGCTGATTATGAGATGGATGACATATAAGGCCAAACTAACCAAATAGGACAAGCTTAATAACATATAATAAAGCAAAAAATACATATAATGCACAGGGCTTTACTGGATGCCACTCTTGTTAATGTATTTTGTCAGTTGACTGCATACAATAACATGAACTAGCCTGGTCCCTTCTAGCACTTTTTGAATGGAGATTGTTAGCGACTGTTAAAGCTTCAATATAACCTGATGTTTGTTGAAAAGATTGAGCACTATGCACTGTTGATGTCAGGCATTTTCCAAAAGTGTAAATATTTTAAAAATCTTCATACTATGCTGAATATTATTATCATCAATACAAGGAGGAGCCAGTGGGATTTATATTAACAAGAAATGCTGCAATGCTGTCTGTATTATTAAGTATGACCTAAACTAGAAGATTAAAGTCATTTTTTAAAAATCTATGCTCACCCTCCTCCAATATTCTTAATTACATAGGATTCTACTTGCAATAAACACTGTAAAAAACAATATAATAATTAGTGAGGGGCCAAATCCCCTTTGAAATACAGCTAAATCTATGGGAGAAAAGTATTTTGAGATGCCTCACTAGGATGATTTACCCTGTGCTCCAGAGTATTGGTCTTTATGACACTTGGAAATGCTTTGACATGTGACTATTTCTTAAAATATGACAAAGAAAAGCCATTTAGTATGAATCCTGGCATATCAACTAATGATTAGCAAACAGTTATGAAGCAGGCTCTTCTAGGTTGACTTATATGCTTGTTTGTTTTGTTTTGACTTAGCTGTTTGGAGAGGCAAATGTTTGTCATCTTGGAAGAAGAATCAGTAAGACTCCAGTTATTGCTCTGGCATTAGTCACCAGATCAAATCTTATAATTGATGTCATCCCCATTGGACCTTGGGAGGAGCAAAAGTTGAAGATCTAATGTGAGTTTTAAGTAAAATGAAATTAATTTGAATACTTTTTTTTTTTTTTTTTTGAGACAGAGTTTCACTCTGTTGCCCGGGCTCGAGTGCCATGGCATCAGCCTAGCTCACAGCAACCTCAAACTCCTGGGCTCAAGCAATCCTACTGCCTCAGCCTCCTGAGTAGCTGGGACTACAGGCATGGGCCACCATGCCCAGCTAATTTTTTCTATGTATATTTAGTTGTCCAGCTAATTTCTTTCTATTTTTACTAGAGACAGGGTCTCGCTCTTGCTAGGGCTGGTCTCGAACTCCTGAGCTCAAATGATCCGCCCAGAGTGCTAGGATTACAGGCCTGAGCCACCACGCCCAGCCATTGAACTTAATTTGAAAGATGCCCTTAAGCTATTCTGATCTGACAACTCTAGCAGCCAATTGATCTTGCAGGGAAGTGATTTACATAAGCTAATTCTCAAATGTAGGATATGATACTCATGGGTCTGATTTTGTTTTATGTTATGTTTCCAAGACACAAAAATATGCTGGTAGAGAGCAGAATAGCAACAATGTGAATGTGGCAACAATGTACCAGACAGGCACTAAATTGTGCTCCCCATTGCTGAGTCTAAGATCCATATGATTGGTGTGAGAGAATAGCCAGCAACTAGTTAGAGGACAGGAAGGGAAGTAGTGTTCTCAAGAAACAGTCAACATTAAGGCATAGAAACAGAGAAATGGAGAAAATGTCTTAAGCAATAACAAACAGAAACAAATTTGGTATACAGAAGCAGTACTAACAATCAGTCAGTATAGGGCTTTTCGAGTTGGATACCTGGGTTAGACATCTGGGTTTTAAATTTTTAATTGACTTTTAGTAATGTAGAGAACATTTTCCTGTGAAACCAGTGATTCTCAAAATTTCAGGCCCATACAAATCACCTCAGAATTTTGCTAAAGTTCAGATTCTGGTTATGGAGGTCTGGAACAGTCCAAAGATGTTGCATTTCTTACAAATCCTCTTCATGATGCCAATGCTGCTGGCCTATGGATGAAGAGTTTGTCAGCAAGGCTATGGGGCAGATGACTGGTACAATCACACTGTGGACAAAAGCAGGAATGAGAAGATTGGTTGAATCTTTTCTGAACACTAAGCTTGGTGCTCAAGGACTTATATTACTCTGCTGGTATGGAACTCAGATATGTATTACATTACTCACACCTCTCCAAATGATTTGTGAGTTACTTGAGGGAAAAAAATCATGTGGAATTTAAAAACTTTTTACCCGTTTTTTAAAATATCTACTTGATTCAAAGAAGGGCTCCAAATAAATGCTGCTTCTTTGATTAATTCATTAGTGCATACCTTTTATCTAAAAGGAAAATGCATTTTTTCATGGGTGAATTATATTAAATAATAAGCTTAATAATAAGGCAATCATTACATTTTTAAATAATTGCAACTTACTCATTACTTTGAGTTAATATTATGCCACTTTTGGCGATTTAGTTTCATTTTTATATTTGTTATTGCTACTTTCCACAATTTTAATGATATCCAATTTAATTTAATAAATTTTTAAATATCCTTTATTATTAGTCAGGATGGAAATAGCCCACAAGATATATTACACATGGAAGTGGTATCATGTATAATCTTATATTTCAAAATATGTGTATATGTGTAGTATTATGAAACTGTATATTTAGTGTTAATTTTTTTACAAAAAGAGGTTTATGTTTTTAGAAAAAAGAGTTTTATTTTTCATGAAGGGGTCTCAACCTGCAGTGGTCCTTCTGACAGCCTGAGAAACACTAGTCTGGCCATAAAACAGGAATATGTGTTTCAAGGGAGCTACAAAAGAGAACAGGATTTTATACTGAGCAGGGTGGCTAAATATACATATTTAACAAGCTATAGGAGGAGTCATGAATATTTACGAAGAGAAAACACACATATGTAATTGTGCTTTAGGCCTCCCATCCTATTATGGCTGGGAACTCAGTTTTAAAGCTTTCTTCTGGGTTTCTCTTGGCTGAGAGCTGTCCGTTCACTTAGCAGGGGGCTTAGAATTTTATTTTTAGTTCAGAGTCCCCTCCTTTTGGCAAAGATATGCCAGAGACAGCAGTGATGGCCAAACTTTATTTTATCTCATTGTTGTCAGGGTGGTGTGTTTATTTGAACTAGGTCCATCTAAGCCCGCAGTGGGACCCCTATGGCTAGGAGGAGGGGCTTAGAGCTATAAAGGTTTATAGTCAATTAAACATGTTGGGCCAGATAGGAATGGGGGTGGACAGGCACATATTAACCCCTCAAAATCTTTTAAGCAATATAGTTGAAAACCAAAGGCCAAAAACAAGGTTATAAAATTAATTTCTCTATAAGTATCCAGCTACTGTAGTCTTGGTCTTAGTTACAGACTTACAACAATTAGCTATATAAACATAAGCATTTGTTAAGACCATTTGAGTAAAGGAATTTTGTACCTGTGTGCCTGTTTTTGATTTGAAGGGTCTGAACAGTCCCTCAAACTGGCAGTTACAATCTCATGCACTTCCCACTTACGTGAAAGTCCCTGGGCCTAGAGGGGGAAGGGCTGTCTGTATATCAGCAAGGCATTGGCAATGGAAAACAAATCATGTTCAGTGGGATTTTAGATGAGGAGGATTTGCAGGCTTCATTGAAGCATCTCTAGTCTTCAAGATGTCATGATTCTAATTTTCTCAGAAGTAAAACAAGAGGTTTTCATAACATTAATAATTTGACAATTAAAAGAGAATTTGGGTATCAGAATAGAAAGGAAAAACAAGGAACCTAGTCCATTAGGAAGTCAACAAAAAACATGATGAAGAAAATTACAATCTC
Organism: Varecia variegata; assembly: GCA_028533085.1. NCBI lineage: Eukaryota > Metazoa > Chordata > Mammalia > Primates > Lemuridae > Varecia > Varecia variegata. The sequence goes on from CM052439.1 coordinate 161,169,285, forward strand.
TTTTTTCTTTACTTTTTTTTTTCTTTTTTGTAGTCAAGAAATAACAAAGGGTTTAGTCTGAACTTTGAGCAGATGATAAAACTCAAAAACAAAAGGACAAGGTTGGGATTTAATAATGTTTTCTTTTTGAGACGTTATATTTTCTCTCCAGTTTCCTATTTTGTTAAAGACAAAATCATAGTAGGGCCAACTATAAACTTTAGTCTCGTTATAGTTGGCTTGAGTATTTGAATAAAGTGCAATAAGAATGATCATTGCCCATAGACTTCTTTTTTTAATTGGCTTTGCTGGATTTTTTCCCATAAGGAATTTTTAGGTCAGACTTAAAGCCTCTCAAGCTAAGCCAAGGATTTAACTGACTATAAATACCTGTATGAGTTGGGTAAATGCCTCTTTTCTCAAGGTCCCAAAGTAACTCAGGGTACCTGGACCTGTCACAAAGTGACATTCTTTACTTACCACAGATCAGGAAATGTTATAGATGAGG
>CM052439.1:161169871-161180529 GCA_028533085.1 Varecia variegata
CTAGAGTTCTAATAGTTTCACTCCTAAGGTTTAAGTCTGTTAACCACCGTGATTTAATTTTTGTGAGAGGTGAAAGCTGTGGGTCCTGTTTCAGTCTTCTACATGTAGTTATCCAGTTTTCCCAGCACCATTTATTGAATAAGGAATCTTTTCCCCAGAGTATGTTTTTGTCTGCTTTGTCAAAGATTAGATGGCCATATGAGGATGGTTTTATATTTGGATTTTCTGTTCTGTTCCACTGGTCTGTGTCCCTGCACTTGTGCCAATACTGAGCGGTTTTAATAATCACAGCCTTGTAGTATAGTTTGAAGTCTGGCAAATTAATACCTCCCATTTTGTTTTTATTGCTTAAAATTGCTCTTGCTAAACAGGGTCTTCTCTGGTTCCATAAAAAGTGTAAAATTATTTTTTCCATATCTGTGAAAAATGATGTTGGTAATTTAATAGGGATTGCATTGAATCTGTAGATCACTTTGGGTAGTATAGAAATTTTAACAATATTGATTCTGCCAATCTATGAGCATGGTATGTTTTTCCATCTTTATGTCCTCTGCTATTGCCTTCCTTAGTGTTTCATAGTTCTCTCTGTAGAGCAGGGATCCCCAAGATTTTTGGCACCAGGGACCATTTTCATGGTCCCTGGACAGACAATTTTTCTGTGGACTGGGGGAGAGGCAGATGGTTTCAGGATGATTCGATTTACCAGACTTCAAGCTATACTGCAAGTCTATAGTAATGAAAACAGCATGGTACTAGAACGAGAACAGAGACATAGACCAATGAATCAGAACAGAGAACCCAGATATAAAACCATCCTCATATTGCCATCTGATCTTTGACAAAATAGACAGAAATATACAATGGGGAAAAGAATCTCTATTCAATAAATGGCACTGGAAAAATTGAATAATCACATGTAGAAGACTGAAACAGGATCTGTACCTCTCACCACTCACAAAAATCAACTCACAATGATAACAGACTTAAACCTAAGGCATGAAACCATAAGAATTCTAGAAGAAAATGTTGGAAAAACTCTTATAGACATCAGCCTAGGCAAAGAATTTATGAAGAAGACCCCTAAGGCAATCACAACAACAACAAAAATAAATGGGACCTGGTCAAAGTAAAAAGCTCTGCACAGCCAAGGAAACTATCATTAGAGCAAATAGACAATCTACAGAATGGGAGAAAATATTTGCATGCTATATATCTGATAAAGGTCTAATAACTAGAATATACAAATAACTCAACCAAATCAGCAAGAAAAAAATCAAATAACCCCATTAAAAAGTGGGCAAAATACATGAATAGAAACTTTTCAAAAGAAGATAGACTGACAGCTAACCAACATATGAAAAAATACTCAACAACTGTAATAATCAGGGAAATGCAAATCAAAATCACATTGAGATACCACTTAACTCCAGTGAGAATGGCTTTTATCAAAAAGTCCCAAAACAACAAATGTTGATGTGGATGCAGAGAGATAAGAAAACTCAGACACTGCTGACAGGACTGCAAATTAATATAACCTCTATGGAAAGTAATATAGAGATACTTCAAAGAACTAAAAGGAGAACTACAATTTGATACAGGAATCCCACTACTGGGTATTTACTCAAAGGAAAAAAAGACATTCTATTAAAAAGGCATCTGTACTCAAATGTTTATACCAGCACAGCTCACAATTGCAAAGATGTGGAAACACCCAAGTGCCCATTAATACATGAGTGGATTAATAAAATATGGCATATGTATACCATGGAGTACTACTCAACTACAAAAAACAGTGGTGATCTAGCACCTCTTATATTATCCTGGATAGAGCTGGAGCCCAACCTTTGAAGTGAAGTATCACAAGGATGGAAAAACAAACACCACGTGGACTTGCCATTAAATTGGAACTAATTTATCAACATTTTATGTGGACATATGGAAATAACATTCATTGAAAATAAAGCAGGTGGGAGCAGGGAGGAGTTGATGGGTAAATTCATACCTAATGGGTACAATGCACACTATCTGGGTGATGGGAACACTTTCAACTTTGATGCAAACCGTACAAAAGTAATTTATGTAACTAAAACATTTGTACCCTGGTAATATTCTGCAATAAAAAATTAAATAAATAAAAATTAAATAAGTCAGAATAAAAAAACCACACTTTAACATAATAATATTTATTATTGATAACCAATACATATCAGAATTGTAGGGATTTTATATAATTTTGGGATACCTAGTAATGATACATTTATGTAAATTTAACCAAAAGAAAGTTAAATACCATTTCATATTTGACAATATTTTCTGTATAATTTAACACACCAAATAAGCCAAATATTTTTCTCTTAAACTTTCAGTGGCTCTAATATTAAAAGCAAACAAACAACCACTAGTTTGTGTTCAAAAGGTTTAGAATTTAGATTTTGGAAAGTTTGTCAAATATCAAATATTAAAACATTTGACATAAAATAAGTTATTTATTTAATTAAAGTGATAAATCAAAGATTTAAAAGGCAAAAACTTTATCCTTGGTAGATAGGAGACTAAGTTTTCCAAACAATAAGACCTAATAAAGACAATCTGAAAAATAAATAGACAAACTGAATGTTTCTTCTTCTCTCTCCCATTTTTTTTGCAGTTTATTGAAAAGGTGAACAAAAATCTTCTATTATATTTATATATGAAAACTTTGTTTAAAAGAGAAAACCAATTTTTTATCTTTGCATTGGTATATTAAATGTTAAAGCTAATTTTAATATAACTTTATAAGCACATGTATTTAATCTTAATTGATTTGACCATAAGGTAAGGTTTCTATAAATCTTTAAAATTTTATCATTTTTAAACTTTTATATTCATTTAGCTTTATTTAATTTTAAAAACTTTTTAAATGCTTTCAATTTGCCAAATTTTTTAATAAAAACTACATTTCTATGTCTTTTTATAAACTTTTTTACTTAAACCATATCCAAATTTTATACATATATACATAGAATTTACTTATATCTAGTAGTTTTAATTATATATATTAGTCACAATGTTAACTCTCAGGAACCGCCATTTTCAATGGGAAACAAGTTACAGTTCAATTAACTTTGAACTGTTATCAATCCCCAATTTCTATTAGCACATCTAAATGTAATATGTTTAGCTTTCTAAATTATATAACAACATATATAAATTCTAAAGATGTCAATGTATTAATATATAAACTTGAAGTTATGTTTAATTGAAGTTTTAGTATATTAACTTACAAATAACTCAGACATTTTATGATCATCCTTTTTAATTTAACATACCATAACTTTAAGATTTTAAATTATTGAGAAGAATCTTGAAACCACACAGGTGCCATTTATAAGCTCACAGTCAAATCTAGCAAGTATTAAAAATATTTTAAAAGCAGCAGTTTTATAACCTTAAAATGTGTGGCAAGGGATTGTATTGCCCTGTGTGACCAATAGGTTCAAGTGAAAGTGTCTAAATTAAATTTTGGATGTTTTTATTTTATTTTACTAATGACTTAAAATTATTTTTATTTATTAAAGATTACTAAAGTCATATGAACTTGAAAAGCATTTGGGCTTACTTGTTTAATTTATGATATACCTACATATCTCTATATATAAGGACCCTAGGACAGCTGGATTCAAACCATGCCATTGAGAATGGAACAAGTAAAGTATTTTTAGTCTCATACACAGCCTAAGTACTCACTGAGTCTCATAGGAAACAGTATTAATAGCTCAAAGCACAGAGAGAGAAAATGCAATCCCTACTGAGAAGTAGTTTGGATGTACTAGAGGAAGACAAAATGGGATGCCAAGGCAGCATACAATCACAGGAATTTAATATAAGACTTTATTTTTATAGGTACCATTGAATCATGGGCTCCCAAGACAGAGAAAGAGAGAGAGAGAGAGAAAAAGAGAGAGGGAGATACCATGGAACCCAGCCACACAGTGTTTTTACAATACTTTTCTTACAAAGACATTTTTCTAAATGTTTAAACCACCCCCTTTCTTTTCTAAGGCACAAAGGAGAAGCCTCCTGAGGTGTATTTAGCTGCCTCCAACATGGCCATTCCTGTTTCACAATGACACACACCAACTTTAAAATTTTTCATAGTACAAAGTAATTTTTGGTATCCCCAAAAGCCAAAGAGATCACATAACACAATACAAAAGAAAGTAGAGTTTTATATCTGAAAGGAATCTGTTTATGACTCTATAGACTCCATAAAGAAGACAGAAGACCCCCAAAAGAGGGATGAGTGATGATTTTTTTCCTCTGAGTTTCTGAAGGAGTCAGAGCCACTAGAAGCAGCATATTTTAACTGAGACAAAGAGCTGACATTTTTGCTTTTGACTTTGTAATTAAAGATACTCTTCTAAGTGAAATTAATAAGCCTTAACTAAAATTATAACTTAATCAAGGAAACAAGATGTGTCTACCATGAGGTAGAAAACAGTTTTTATGTCATCCAGAAAATCCATAAAAACAGTTGAAAGAAAGGAAAGTCTTGCTAGCCATAAACCAGGTATAACCACACTTCTATCCAGCCTATATTTTAGGGTCCCAGCTTCTCAACTGGCCAGTTGTATATAAATGTTTAAAGTGTAATGGGGGTCAGAGGGATGGCCTTTAAAAGAGTAGAAATGTTTTCTGTCTCTCTAAAACCTCCCCCACTCCTTTTGTGAATTAAAACCTGCATCTCTGCTTAGGCCAGTGGTCAGGAGGGGCGGGAGAGTGTCCTTTGTTCTTTGCACCACAGGAGATGGCTCAAGGGAATTGTTCAGGTGGAAGTCACGAGATTGTCTTAATGAAAGATGGGATAAATCAGAACCATCAACTATAGTTGAATAGCAACAGCCTGAAGCTGAAAACCTCCCCTTTAAAAGCTCTTTATTCCTGCTCAGAGGCAGGACTTTGGTATTTTAAGATGAGAGTCTGCTAAACTCCTCATTTGCCACAAATTAATAAACTTCTTTTTCCTTTTCCTCAAACCACTTGTCCTTGTTCTTCTGATGTGGCCTCAGAGACAAGTGCCCAACTTTCAGTAACAAAAGCCCCGTATGCCCCCATAGAATACAAGAAAGCAAAAGTTATGCGTGGAAGGAAGAATTAAAAGATGGCAGAAGTTACACAAATATCTAACGAGAACAGTAGCTTTCTGTCACACACAAAGGTTCTTGCTAACATTACAGAAAGAAATTTCAGGATGCACACACAACCCAGCAATAGTGGAAAGTTTATTGAGTAAAAGCAGACAGGCTGAGGAAAGGCTTGTGCAGGAGTAAAACTATACTCCCAGGAAAGGGAGTGGCCAGGCTCAAAAAGAGCATCTGCCTCATACCCTGAGTGGTTGCTGTTTTCATTTGTGGAAGTCAAAGAAGTCTGGGATATCAGTGTTCATTCTGTTTTTGCTCATAGTTCCTCTATTTTTCCCACAAGGGAGGTCAAAACCACAATGTTAACTTATCACAACTGTGATATAGTCAAGGAAAGATCACCTTGTGCCTGTGCAATTCTGGGAAAATCATGATTCCTTTCTTCTCCTCAGGTCAGTAAATTCAACGGATGTTTATTTGAGCCAGTTGAATAACTTTTCCATTCCCTCATACCTGACTGACTACCTATGCTAGGAATTCCTTGTCCAGGAATCAAACCCAGGCTGCTGAGGTGAAAGCCCAGAACTTAACCATTAGGCCACAGAGTGAACTGGCTCTTATTATTATTCCTAGTGAGTTAGCATACAATGGTTTTTTTATCTTTTAGGTCAGATCTTGCTCTTTAATTTTTTCAAGATAATTTTTAAAGCTAGTCCTAACATTATGTTCCTTGCTTTTGATCCAACTTATCTATTGACACAAATAAGGTCATTATTTAGAATAAGAGATGAAAAAAATTTTTTTAAAAAATTTAGAAGTTTTTAATTTAAGAAACCACTCATTGGCCATTAAAAATTTCCAATGGTGTATTTTTTTCAAAAGTGATTCCAATAAGCCTCTTCATAGCAAGTCCAGGTGGTAAATTTCCAGGTTTAGAGTTTCCTGGAGAGGGCAAAGAGGAGGAAGTTCTATGATTTCCAAGAATTTACTCTCACAAATAGACCTAAGATAGCAAAGATGAGGGAACCTTTTAAGACAAAAACTCCCTGAAGAACTTGACACATTTAGTATAAAAAGTGTGGTGCTTAGAATCTTATTTATGTGTCTTGGATTTCCAGTCTTTTCAGATTGACCACCTGGTGTGAAAGACCCCCAAAATGACAAACACAAACAATGAAAAAATAATTCCAAGTCCATCCAACAAATGGGAATCATCTAAATGAGAACTAAATTCACAAATGAGAATCAACATCTCCTAATCCAAAGGAGACAAATGAGAACCATATTCTCTCAAACAAGAACCAACATCTCCCAAACTCCCCAGGTTCCCAGCAAACCAGACAAATGAACTCCAAATCCAAGCCAGGTTCCCTAGTTCCACTCAACCTCATGACTTCCACTACAAATGTTGCCGCCAAACAAATCCAACAGGAAGGTCTGAAAACTTCCCCCAAGTGGGTCAAATAATGGGTCTCGGCAGGAACACCAGGAAAGTAACTCAGACAAGTGACCGAGGCATCCAGACATTTCCCAAATCCATTTCATTTTCCTCAACTTAATTCAAGTTGCAAGGAACTGTATCTACTTTGGGCCAGGGGAGGGGGAGAAAGGGGAGTTCCCTGGAGCTAAACACACTCCTGCAGCTGCCAGGGTGGTCCCTTACTCTCTTACCCCAAAAAGACATTGCTCCTACTGGTGAAGCATCACAGCTTAACCTGGGGCTACACCCCACCTCTTCCAGCTATGGCAGCCGTTGTGGGGTGCTCTACTGGGGTGCTGATAGGCCCACCCAGGGATGTCACATTCTGTTACTGAAAGTTCAGCACTTGTTCCCAAGGCATCATCAGAAGAATGAGGACAAATGGTTTGAGGAAAAGAAAAGGGAAGTTTATTTATTTGCTGGCAAATGAAGAGAATGGCAGACTCACATCTTAAAGTATCATTTTCCTATCTATAAGCACAAATGCAGGGCTTTTAAAAGGAGGGTTTTTAGTTTCAGAGTATTGTTGTTTAACTACAGTTGATGGTTCTGATCAACCCCATCTCCAGCAAAGACTGACTTCTGTCTGGGCAGTTCCATTGAGCCATCTCTTGTCATATGATAAAACATAAAACACTCCTCTGCCCTTCTGACCACTGGCCTCAGGCAGGGATGCAGATTTTAATTGCCAAAAAGGATAAGAAATGTTTTAAGGAGACAGCTTGTAAAACATTTTACTCTTTTTCAGGTCGTTCCCTCGTTACATGTTCACTGTTCCCAACTCTGGGGGAAAGATAAAACTTCCCCTTCACCCTTAGAAGGTTCACTGAAAAATCAACTCACAATAGAGCAGATTAATAAGAGAAAAACTATCAAATTTATTTAATGTGCATACATGGGAACCCCCAGAAAAAAATGAGGATACAACTCTGCAATGGGCTTTATGAGTTTATATGTATTTTTAGTAAAATTGGTTATGGGAGAGAGAAAAGAGGAACTCTGTAGAGGGACAAGAAAGGATTACTAGGGAGGATGAATGGATGGGGAATAAAGATTAATTGGTAAATAGTTTCCTGTGGAATTCAAATGAGTTTGAGAGGCTCAATATTATCTTTTTTGTAGAACCTATTCTGGTGTCGTACCAGTCTCAGGAGAGTCACTGATGGTGGTCTTGTTATAATATGTAAATGAAACCTTCTGGGCATTAGCCCTCAGAGAGAATAGATAGCAAATGTGTGTTTGTTTTTTTATTCCCCAAACCTTTAAAGGTATTAGACAGTCACAAATTTTTTTTAGATCAGGAATAGATAGACCCGCCTTGTGTGTGTGTGCACGTGTGTATGTGTGTTAGTGTGTGTGTGTGTATGGCTATATGTAAATATATATATATGTATATATATATTTATAAAAGATGGCTTTGCAGCAACTCAAAATATGTTAAAAAATATACCTTGGGGCAAAACATTTTTTATTCCTTAGTCTACATTTTGAAGCTAAAAAGCTTTACATATTAAAAGCCACACTGATAATTTTGGAGAAATTTGGGTTAGAGGTTATTAGAGTCATACAAAAGAGAGAGTGAAAAAAGCAAATTGAGATAAATAAGGGGGAAAAAGCATAATTTAAACATATCATCCCATATATTATTTGGTCAATTTCTTAGTTCTGTGAATAAATCAGTTTAGTTAAGCAGCTGTGTTCTAGTCCAGCTGTGTTCTAGTCTAGTAGGAGTGCTTTTAAACATGAAAAAAAAAATACAAAGGTCAACAGTTGGGACAATTTTTTTTTAATCTAGTTGGGAAGGGGAAAAAAACCACAATTACTTAGGAGCAGAAATGGAAGAAGATATAAGAAAGGAGAGTGTGGACTCTAAATGTTTGCATGCATGACCATGTGTTTTTCTTTTTATGGAGTCTCCTTTAAGTTTAAACCACTCTCATTAAGGGAGGCTATGAGAGACTCTTGATCCCATTTGGAAGACCTGTATACTAATTATAACATGACCTTTATTGTTTTGGAAGGTTTAATAGTCTCTTTGTTTTAACTGAACCTGCAGCTAAACTAGATATCTCCTAAGATTTTATTGTGGGCAGAAAATTTTTAAATCATTTTAGGTTAGCATTTTTTAGGACAAGAATATTTATAGTTTTTAAGCATTTTAGCCTCTAAACTCACTGATGGTGGGAGATCAGAGATCAGTTCCTTACAACTAAGGTATTTTATAACTGCACTTATCTTATAAAGGAGTCCCTTCCAGAGCCCATAACATGTCCATAATGTGACGATCCTCACAAAACCTCATGGACCAGCTGAGTCAGACTAGGTCCCTCCACACCTGGGAATGACAAAGACATTGCCTCTGGGGTCTAGAAGAAAGGTAACTGGGAAACTGGGATAGCCCCCCCTGAAGCCTGGGGCAAACGACGACATTCCCTCTGGGGTTCTAAACAGAAGGAACCAGAACTGGGGATGAATAAAGGGAAAGGGGGAAAGAAAGAAAGTCTCTGAGGTCTTCATCAAAAAAGTGGGAGATCTTAGACCCAGGGAAACTTACCTGAGTTTCTCCCAGCCAGGATGGAGAGACAACTTGAGCTAATGGCGGGCTCATGCAGATGTCAGCGTTTTGGCCCCTGATCACAAGAAGGGAGAAACCAAATTGTTGACTTAAAAAAATGAAGTTTATATTTTTTTTAAAAAAGGAGAGCTTTACTTCTCATGAATAGGTCTCAACATATAGTGGCCAGTCTGTTAGGCTTGGAAACACTACTCCAGCCATAAGTCAGGAACACCTGTTTCAGGTGAGTTACAAAAGGGAACAGAATTTTATACTGAGTGCTGTGTCTAAATATACATATTTAAAGAGAAATAGGAGGAGTCATGAATATTTATGAAGAGAAAACACAGGTGCGATTGTACTTTACACCTCCCATCCCATCATGGCTGGGAACTCAGTTGTAAGGCTTGTCTTCTGAGGTTCCCTTGCGTGAAAGGGGTCTATTCAGTTAGTGGGGAGCTTAGGATTTATTCCTAGTTCACAATAGCAATTGTTTTTCTTATAGAAACTCATATAACATTTTTTTCCATATAGAATTTCTAGTAAATATAAAAATTGAAGGTATTGATTAACTTACTCTTCTCCTAAACCAAATAAGATATGCATTAAATGATACACAAATAAATGTTCAGTGAGTATGTGTGCTTGATCCCACATATTTTCTTTTGTTCTGTTTGATTGGTGGGATTATATTCAATTCCATTTAATTAGGGAAATATTTACTGCACAGCCAGTGTTGCAAATCCATTATATACTATGGTCTGGAGATACATTGGTGAGTTAAGGTTAATGGTGTTCTTTATGAGAGAATCATATGGAGGCAGTAGTTCTACAAGTGCCAGCTACAGTGTGTAGCATTCTCTGTAAGTAGTGTCATAGCAGAACAAAGTGGTACAGGAGGACAGAGATTTAAGATAATTTTCATTTTTTACTTTTCTGAAGGCTTCAAGAAGGAATTTGTGCATTTGAGCTGAACCTTGAAAATTAAATAATGTATGTGTGGAAAAAGTTTTGGTCCTGAGAAAAAAATAATATAAGCAAAACCACAGACATGTAAATGTAGCGCAGAGAATATTTTAGACAAACAGCCTGATGAGCCTATAAGCGGAAGAGGTATCCTGAACAGAAATTTGGAAGCACAAATGTACAGACACTATCAGCCTGTTCTGAAAAGATGATAAATAAATTCTGTTTGGGCCGGGCGCGGTGGCTCACGCCTGTAATCCTAGCACTCTGGGAGGCCGAGGCGGGTGGATCGCTCAAGGTCAGGAGTTCGAGACCAGCCTGAGCAATGAGCGAGACCCTGTCTCTACTGAAAAATAGAAAGAAATAATAGCGGGCCAACTAAAATATATATAGAAAAAATTAGCCGGGCATGGTGGCGCATGCCTGTAGTCCCAGCTACTTGGGAGGCTGAGGCAGTAGGATCGCTTAAGCCCAGGAGTTTGAGGTTGCTGTGAGCTAGGCTGATGCCACGGCACTCACTCTAGCCCGGGCAACAGAG
>CM052439.1:161181029-161218358 GCA_028533085.1 Varecia variegata
CCATCTGTCTTATAAACAGCAAGAGACCAGCCTAAAATATCTCTAATGTGATTCATTTGTATTAAATTTTATTATTTGTATATTAAAATAGAAAATACTTCATATAAATTGGCCAAACCATTAGGATATTATAAAAATATATTGCGTTTTCCTATATCATCGTTGTTTTGTCCAGGAAAAAAAAATCATCTTTATGGAAGAGAGTTTGAGAAATACTAAATGTATTTACTAATGCCAAACAATAAGAAGTCAGAATAATTAACAATCAACAACTTGTATAGTAGAATACAAATAAGGACTAGAAATATTCAACAGCCACTGCCTGGTAACAAACCTTTTTCCCATTCCTCCCTTCCACCCCGCAGAAGGGAAGAATGACACTTAGAAAAAGAATTAAAAAATTTGCTCAAGAGGAAATGGCTGTACATCCTGAATTTGTGACAGTTTTTTTTAATTCAAAATCTTGTTGCATTTCTACCATGTTATGTTGCTTCTTACTCCAAGCAACAATCCAGAGGATAGGATAAAAAATATCATCTTCTTCCTTAAAGGAGAGTTGTCATCTTATTAGCAAAACTAAATGAAGAAAAAAATGACTGATATAAATTATTTTAAAAAAATGTACAAGCCACATTCATTAATTCAAATATAGACACAAAAATTTTGGCAATTCATATAAATTATATGAAATTTACATATATTGTACTATCTTTCTATTCTACATAGTATGTTTATCTGAGTTCAGACAAAAATAAGTTGAAGGGTGGGACACATATTGAAAATGTCTACCTACTTGGGATTCATTATTATATATTTTCCCTTCTCTTAATTGACATAGGATACATAAAAAATATTCACAAGTCATTGTGTGAAAAAATACATGAGTGAAATGGGCAATGTACACCTATGACACAAAATTTCAAAAAGATTGAAAGGTACACTGTAATTCATAATATCATTAACACTTCAGTTACTCAGTTATCCTGTTTCCCTCTCCAATGGCAATCATCCATCTTTGGCACTTAATAACTATTCTTCCAGAAATATCTAAGCATGTCTTATTTTGAAATATGGTAGCATATAATGCCCATTTGCATATTGCTTTTTCACTTGTTTTCTCATGTAAATAATTTTCGGTGGCTACAGAATATTCCTTCATATGGAACTTTTATGATTATTTAATTTATCTCTTACACATACATGATTGGTATTTTTCCTGATAGGCATTTTTTATTTCTTGATATAAAGAATATTTCACTAAATATTATGCTGAGATCATATCACATAGTCTAAGGAAATCTGTGGAAAAAATCTTTATATGAATGGCTACATTGAAGAATTGAGTATGTTGATTGCTTTAATGTCACTAATACTTTACCATCTGCTGTATCCATGCCCTTTGACATGTGACTTTCATGTTAATCTCACCAAAGAGGCAAAATTTCTTTCCTCATCCTTGGTTCTGAGTTCACCCATGTAATTGTTTGTGGGCCAGTGCAATTTTGGAGAGCAGGATACAAACAGAAACTTGACAGACACTTTCAAGATTGGGCTTTCTTGCTCTTGCACTTCTGTCTTTACTGTGAGAACACACCCACATTAACCTATTGGAGAGATGTGAGAGACACCTGAAAGAGAGCCAAGTCACCCCAGCTAACTGCCAGCCAACAGATACCTAGTACTAGAAATGCAATGCAGGCCAGACAAGGACAGAACTAACCAACTAAAATCATTGATCCATATGCTTCTGATATTTCAAAGCTGCTTTCCAGTTACTTTCTTTTAGCACTCCAATTACATAAATTCTACTCTTCTGAATCTCATTTTTTGTTATTGAGAAAACAGGGTTCATTCTAATTGTCATTCCTTTAGACCAGGAGTCAATGAACTATAATAGCCCACATGCCTATTTTATGTAAACAAAGATTTTTAAGGACACAAACACATTCATTCATTGATGTGTTATCAATCATTGCTTTTGCACTATAGAAAGAAAATATAGCCTACAACATACTTACTGTCTGGCCTTAAAAAAAAAAAAAAAAAAAAAAAAAAAAATTGGCAAACCCCTGAGGATTTTTTTCAGAAAACACTTAAAAAAATTGGTTATTGGTTGTTTTGAGTGTGTGTGTGCTTATTTCATTTTATGAATTTAAAGATTTGTTCTTTCAGCAATTTTGGTAAACTTCCATTGGCTATTCAGGCATTATTTGTCCAAATACCTTTGCTCTTCCATTTTCACTTCTGTGCTCCTAGGATTCCAACTGGGCCAATGTTAGACACTGTCCTCCCTAACATGACTGGTAAAGTTTTAATCATATTTTCCATCTTTCCGTATCTTTATTCTGCCTTCTTTGTACTCTCTTTACTGATTCACTCGTCTGCTTTATTCTATGTACAAATCTAAAGGAACTCTTATTAACCAATTTTTAAAAATTAGTCAGATTTCAGGAAGTATTCCAGGATTGTTATATTATGGAGATGGGAAAATGTTACAGGGGGTCAAAAGTACACATAAAATTATTTAATATTTGCATACTCTAAATACTTTTGATATATCTACTGTATTATTAAAGACAATTTTATATTCTGTGTTGTTAGAAAAGAGAATGAAATTAAAGAATAATGGGTGATTTTTATTGGAAGATGAAATTCACATCTGTATATAAAATAATATAAGTACATGAAATATTCAACAAGTGTGTTGCCTCAGTGAATAATGAAATCTCTTTTCCTCAAAATAATTATATCTGGCTTGGAGAATACTTTTAAGAAGGAACTTTTATAGTAATAGACTATTGAACTTAAAAATAATTACCAGTTACATCTTACCTAAAGCTTGGATGTTACTAGTACTCAGCCTCATAATGTGATACAGTGAATAAAGAATATTTTTGCTTTTGTTTGTTTTTTTCCAATAGTGTTTTATAGCATGGGGAAACTAAGAAAAGTATGACCTTTGGGGGGGGGGCAACTGAACTAAGTGAGTCCACTTTGTACATGATCTTAACTCCAAATCTTTCTGAGACACATCACTTAATTCAATGATAAGGATTAAAGGAGTATAGAATATAAATATCTAATACAGCATTTGTCACATCATTGGTTTCCCTTCCATTCCATTCCCTTTTTCTTTCTCCTTCTGTAACACAAAAATTGCTTAAACTCTAGTGTTTTCATTTCACCAGCTTTCTTCTCTGACATAATTTAGAATAAATAGTCAATTTACTCATTCACATACTGGCACTCAAATATAATCTATGCCTGTGGTCCCCAACCCCCAGGCTGTGGACTGGTACCAGTTTGTGTGTGGCCTGTTAGAGCCTGCTCCTCACACAGCAGGAGGTGAGCAGTGGGTGAGTGAGTGAAGCTTCATTTGTATTTACAGGTGCTCTCCATCGCTTGATTACCACCTGAGCTTCTCCTCTCCCCTATCCACCTGTCCATGGGAAAGTTGTCTTCCATGAAACCAATCCCTGGTGTCAAAAACGTTGGAGATGCTGATATGCTATCTACATGAATTTTAGCTATGTTATAGTCCTGAGGCAAAATTTGTAAGCATACCTGACTCTAGGCCAGGTGGGAAAATGATTAGCTCCTCTTTTTGAAGTCAGCGATGGCTATCATTCTGAAAGATGTGATCCGAAAAAGATACCCAAGAAAGAAGCTGATATTGACTGTCAGGAGAATGATGAGTTATTATCAGTTGAGTGGGGCGCAGTAGTGGAGCTGTACTCTAAGCTGTACTTAACATTTCTAAGTGTCTGCCTCTTTAACCCTCCTTCCCCATTGTTTTGAAAGCCAATGCATAGATAGAAACAATGCATGCAAGTCCCCAATACATGACAACTACCATTTCAGTTTAAAATTATAAATGATAGACTTTAGAGTCAAATGTACCTATGTTGATACTTTGCACTAAAGCTCACTCTTTGTGTGAATTTTGGAGTTGTTACTTGATTTCTCCTCTGAACATCTGAAGTGGCTTTTCATCTTGACAGCAATAAATGTTAGAAGATGAGGAATGCTGAAGATACATGTGTAGAAATGTAATTGATTAAGATTACTTTCTGTAAGTAGTGCTTTTATCAAACAAAAGAATTTTTCTGAAAGGCAAGAGGAACAGGATCTCTGTAGAGGAAGTGATATTTCTCTAAGTGGGTCAGTAAGATTTTCATGCCTTTGATATGAGAAAATTTCATCTATATAGGAAATTGAATTGTAACTTGTGATTAATACAAAATGAAGTAATCTGAAGCATCTTTAATAAAAGTAAATGAAACAATCAATTCAGTTTCCCTAATGTAATAAACCCAATTCAAATTAAATAGTTTCTAGTAGTTTCAGTCATATTATGGGATTTTTTCCCATCTTTTCTCTATATTTGCAAATTTTTACATTTGGATTAAATTAAAACATCCATCTAAGCTTTTATATCCTTTTAGTGTTAATTAATATTGCTCTGTGCTCTCTGGACTATTTTCTGGCTCAAAAGATTCTCATAATCTTTTATTGATTCTGTGTACTCTATGGTTTTTCCTAATAAGTTTTCTACTTCATAAATAGCAAAATTAGTTTTAGTATGTATTATAAGTTACATGCTTTTAAAAAATGCAGGGACATCTTTAGAAACAAAATTAAGTTTGAACAATATTAAAAAATACAAACAATCTCTCCAAATAAGAGGGCCACTACTTTTTTTTCCTCCTCTCAGATTCCCCCAGAGAAGTTGCTAAATATACAAATATCTGGTACTCTCTCATTCTGTTGATTCAGAATTGGTGAAGCTAGAACTAGAGAATATTGAAAAATATTATTGAAAAATCCTTCCACCTGACTGTTTAATATATCAACCCTTGGGAAGCAATACAGGAGTAAGTAATCAATTAATACATGAACAACATGGATTTTTAAAATAATATATTTTATTTTTACCTCAGTTCATTTAAAGCAATATGAACATTTGTCTTGATAAGATCATTATATGTGCTTTATTATGTTAATAGTGGCAATGGCAGTTTATGTTTATTGAGCCAAGCACAGTGCTAAGTATTGATAGCTGCAATTATTACCACTTACAGGTGATAAGATTGAGACCAGAGCAATTAAAAAACTAGACAAATGGTGATTAAAACTCTTTAAAATAAGTCTTTAAAAAGAGCCATGGTGTCTATCGCAATTAGAATTTGTATGTATATGTGTATTTTCATCACTATATTATGAAATATATTATAGCTATGTTATATATATCAGGGAGTGGCTGGCCAGGGCTTTTATTTTACATTCTATCAAGAGAGATTTGTACTTTGAGACAAAAGATGTTGCTTATCTACAAATTAGTACCTTGATTAGCATTTGTAGATGATCAAATTGTAGAATAAAATGGATGATAGAAAATACATCAAAAAGGAAATTGGGCAAAGAAGAGTTAAATTGAAAAGAAATAGAGACCAGACACAGGAAAGTACTACAAATTGTGGAAATCCTCAGTGCCATTTTTCACATATTTCAAACTTTTCTCCTTCTGGACAAGCAGTAGAATTGCACATCCCTACTCCCTTTGAAGTTAGGTATTTCTGTATCACTCATTCGTCCAGTGAAATGTAAGTGGAAGGTATGTTTGAATTTTAGTGGATAACTTCAAGAGCGTTTTGCAATGTTATTTTCCTCACTTCTCTTTTGATGTGGAAGTACATAACTATGAGAGACCTCCACACCCACCAAATACATACTGATCACATTCAACACACAAAAAACAAGGGAATAGTTTTAACTTGTTTATGAAGTTTCAAAATGTTAGGAACATGTGCAGTTATCTAATGGTGGTAAAATAGAAAATATTTTAGTTCAAGGGAAAAATAAATATTCATACCTACATAATAATTTATCATACTTTATTTTGATTCTCTGAAAATAATAAAATACTAACAAATAGTATTTTAAGGTTTATTTTATATTTTTTATTTAATAATGTATTCATTTATATTAAATTCCCTTGTATAGGTCATTTATTACAGCACATTTGCATAACTCATTGCTATAGAATTAATTTTTACTTATAGGTATTTATAATTTTTGTACTGCTTAAAATATTTGAGTGTCCAGTTCTGATAATAAAAAAAGATATGTGCACCCTAATGTTTATACCAGTACAATTCACTATTGCAAAGATGTGGAAACAACCCAAATGCCCATCAATTCATGAGTAGATTAGTAAAATGTGGTATATGTATACCATGGAGTATTAGTCAGCTATAAAAAATAATGGTGATATAGAATCTCTTTTGTTCTCCTGGAGAGAGTTGGAACCCATTCTATTAAGTGAAGTATCCCAAGAATGGAAAAATAAGCACAACATGTACTCACCAGCAAATTGGTTTCCCTGATCATCACCTAAGCGCACATTTGGGAATAACACCAATTGGGTATCGGACAGAGGTGGGGGGTGGGGGGAGGGGATGGGTGTATACCTATGTGATGAGTGCCATGTGCACCGTCTGGGGAATGGACACGCTTGAAGCTCTCAGGGGGATGGGGGGGCATGGGCAATATATATAACCTGAACTTTTGTACCTCCATAATAAGCTGAAATAAAAAAAAGTATATATATGTTAAGTAATTTATACTAAAGATTAGCTCACAGACTGATAACCTGAAAAACATGATTTTTCATGTTAGAAGTAGTCATTCATAGTCACAAGAGAGGAGGAGATGCTGCTTTTTAGAAAAGAAGGATATTTTATCACACTGTTTTACTATATTAATGAATGCATTATGTTTATAATATTGATTAAATATGTATTGATTGAAGGACTACATCACCACTCTAGTAAATAAACAACACAAATTGTCAAGAAAGTATAACTTATTCTACTTTCTAGATGATAGCTCCATGTGGCAATAAAAAGTTTTAAAAATTACAAATATGCCAGTATGTATATCACTCTACTGTTAATAGTTTGTTTCACACCATAAAAAACATATTTTTCATATAATATTACATTATGAAGTAACTTTGAAACAAAATTATGTGACCTATAACTTACATAATAGCAGAGAATTAGAAATAAATATAGGAGAGGCAAGATTTGAAGAAATAATACAGAAAGGTATTCCTGGTTATAAGAAACATTTTAGTCTAAAATTTGTAAAGGTTTCTGATATATAGGGAAGCTTGATTAAAAAAAATGTTACTCACCTATATATGCACTTATAAAGTGTTTTAATTCTAAATAATAAAAGAAAAGGAAATTATTTAAGCCTTGTGACAAACAAGTTACTTAGAAACTAAAAGACTCAAATGTACTGAACTTTTCATCTCTCACACCAAAACTAGAAGAATATATGAAAAGACTCCTTTATCCAAGAATCATATATCAAGTTAAGATATTATTACTTTATTTTCTTTTTACAGATATTTCCCCTTCTCAAGAGGAGGAACATTTTTTTTTTTTTGGTAGATATTCAAGGATTCAAAGCTTATACCAAGATGCAACTCACCTGAAGAAAATACTTGACAGAAGACTCTAACGCAACAGCAAATTAATGTGGGGGAAAAAAAGGACATTGACATAGGAGACAATGAAGAGGAAGTTGACTAATGAACAGTAAACCCTAAAATATACAGGTGTATATATATAAGGGGGGCGGAGAATGGAGTTTAAATTGATAAAGATATAAATTAGAAATTTCAATGTCAGTGCAAATAAAATCCTTTGTTTAGAAGAAATTATTGTAAAAGGACACAAGCTATAGTCTGAACCCAAATTTATTAACTATCTCAGAAAAACCTAAGGGAGTTTGATAGAAATAAAATAATTTAAAATATAACAGTGGGAAGAAATCAGGTGAAGTAATATTATATTAGCAATCTTGTCAATGAAAAAAAATTTTAAGGAATTGAGGAACACTGTGCTTCCTGGGAGCAGACAAAAATACAATTAGAAAGTTTTCCTAAACAGTTTACACTTCTCCACTGGTAGCCTGGTGCCCTGTGGAATCATCCCTGTTGATATGAGCATGAAGTTAGAAGACTTTGTATTATTTTTTAGAGTAGGGGGACATGGTAAAGACTAATTTTATTAAATCTTCTCAGTTTCCAAATTAAAGCTACAAATATCCATGTGTCACATATAATAGACCAAGCAATATGAAAGCTTGTTGGACAGTTGCCATGCAGGGTAGGAAAGTTACCAGCGTATTTTGCCAACTCTACCCTATAGATTAATTTTTGTTTTCTTGTAACTTTGTGTTGGATATTACATATATATAAAAAATGCACAAGCCATAACTTAAGATCTCAATGAATCTTCACAAACTCAACACACCTGTGTAACCAGTGCCCAGTCAAGGAACAGACTTTAGCAGGACCCTGGATATACCCCTTGAGCCCCCTATCAGGCACAGTGACCTTACCAAGGATAACCATATTCTGACTCCCACAATATGTGGCTTAAACCTGTTTTTGAGCTTTTCATATAAGTGGGATTAAACCATGTATACTTTTTTCTGTTGATCTTTTTGCTTAATGTTACATTTGTGAGAGTTAGCAATATCATTGAATAGTCTTGCAATTTTGTCACTAATTATTGTATGATGTTTATTGCATAAATATATAATAATTGACCCATTTTGTTTTTCCTTCTTTTGTTATTAGTTGACATAATAATATACATATTTATGAGATTGAGAGTGATATTTCTGTATATGATAAAATGTGTAATGATAAATCAGGGTAACTGGTATATCCATCAGCTCAAACGTTTACTATTTCTTTGTATTGTGAACATTCAAAATACTTTGCTAGCTTTTTGAAAATATACACTTAATCATTGTTAACCATAGGCACCATATAATGCTACAGAGCGCTAGAACTCATTCTTTCTATCTAGCTGTAACTTTGCATCTGTAACCAACCTCTTCCTAGTCTCCCCTCCTCTCTACCCTTCCCAGCACCTAATAACTACAATCTACCCTCTACTTCTATAAGCTTGTTTTCTTTTTAGCTCCTACATTTGAGTATGAACATATGGTATTTATCTTTCTGTGCTTGGATTATTTCACTTAATATAATGTCCTTCAGTGTCATGCATGTTGCTGTGAATAACAAGATTTCATACTTTTTTATATCTGAATAGTATTTCTTTGTGTATATATGTATCACCTTTCTTTATCTATTAATATGCTGATGGATACTAGGTTCATTCCATATCTTGGCTATTGTGAATAAAGCTGCAATAAACATGGAAGTGCAGATATCTCTTTGACATACTGACTTCCTTTCCTTCATTTAAACACCTAGTAATGGCATTGCTGGGTCATATGGTAATTCCATTTTTAGTTTAATTTTTTTAATAAACTTCCATAGTATTTTACATAATGGCTTTCCTAATTAACATTTTCACTAA
This sequence comes from Varecia variegata, assembly GCA_028533085.1. NCBI lineage: Eukaryota > Metazoa > Chordata > Mammalia > Primates > Lemuridae > Varecia > Varecia variegata. Next base: position 161,190,437 of record CM052439.1, read on the forward strand.
CAGTGTGCAAGTGTTCCCTTTTCTCCATATTCTTGCCAGCATATGCTATTTATTTATTTATTGTCTTTTTGATGATAGCCATTCTAAGATGAGATGGTATCTCACTGTAATTTTTATTTGCATTTCTCTGATGGTTAGTGATGTTTTGGCTTTATTGCCAAAGTTTCATTAAATTTTAGCCTACAACTTCAATAATTATTGAAGTTATTTCAAAGGTCTCCTCCATAAAATATAGATGAAGGCTTTCCAAATTTATTTAGTTTTAATCCAGCAGTAGCAAAATAAAAATCTAAGTACAAATGGTATAAAATTAAAACTATTGAAAAAATTACAACCATAAACATTTAAAAGAAACATAAGCCAATAGTGCTAGAAGTGTACCAAGACCTTATTCACTTCAAATATAAAATAAGTATAGGAGCATGGAAAAATGGGTAGAAGAATGCAAAATAATTTGTAAATATCAGCTTTCTATTTAGAGGAGTGTGAGCATGAGAGAGCAAACTTCACCAATAAAGAAAAATTGACGATGGAAAACTGCATATATCATAATATTCTACTTACGTCAAATAAAATATTATTTTTACATATACACAATAAAATTGCAGGCATTTTTTCCTTCCGTCCTTCCTCTTCAGCATTTCTCTTTTCGAAGAACACACGTTATCTCTGTTTTGATAAAAATCATAAAACTATTTGGCATGGGGGAGAGTACTGGGAGGTCTATTGCAGGAAAGGTTATTAGTCAGGAGGCCATTTAATTAATCCAATAGTGTGCATGGTCAGTTAGTAGAATGATCTGTGAAAATTTTAGAAATGTGACAAATAATTGTCTTATACATCATCTAAAACCTAGTATGCATTATTATACAATATCTGCAATATATAGAGTTGGAAATTAAAACTAAAAGGCATTAAATTATCTTCCCAATACCTCTGTGGTTGTAAAGGGCAGTATTAGAGCCAGAACAGAATTGTTAGAATGCAAATCGAAAGTCAGTCCTTAATTTCCCTGTAACCCTGGCTTCTCATATGTAGACGTTCATTAAATTATTGTTTTTGTTTCTGTGAAAGGTTTTATGTTGTTGCAGCTGTGGTAGCTGTTCTGTTGTTATAGCATAGACTTAAGAAATCTTATTTTTTTTCAATAGCTAATTTTGATTGCTCTATATGTATTGGACATTTTACAATTTGGTACTAACAACAATTCCCAAAACTAAATACTTCTATTTTATAGATGAGGAAACTAAGGCACGCAAATTTAAATATAGTACCCAAGGTTACATAGCTAATAAATGGTGCATATGGGAAGGAATCCATTCAAGTGGACTCAGAGGGTCCATTCTCTAACCCACTGCTGTGCTTCAGTCCCAAACCAGTGACGACTAAAAGCCTTTGGATAAGTCTGAGTTTGTCCCAGATGGTAGCAAAGTTTTGACATTCATCCACACATCAAACAAATAACTACCTTATATGTATTGTGTGGCATGCACTGTTCTGGGCATAAGAGACATTAGCCATCAATTTCAAACTATGATGATACAGGAAATTTTATGCATGGAGTTTTGCCCAGTAGATAGCCCTGAGCCTGAGAGTACAGAATAGCTAACAGCCAGAACCACATATGAAAGAATCCGAACAACTGTTTCTGGGAAAACTGTTAAGACTCAGAAAAAAACTACATGATGATGATTTTGGAACTGTGTTTTCTAGACTCAACACACTGGATTTTAGCAATCCACCAAGCCATAGCCCACTGTAACCAACCAGTTTGGAAGTGGTAAGCCAAGGGTTTGATTGAAAAGGATTACCTTTCCTAGTGGAAATTTCTGGTTTTGCCTCTGTCAACTTTGCTCTCACTAGTCACAGGGGCTCTTCTTTGTGTAAGCCTATATACCAGTAAACTCTCAAATAGTCTTAGACTAGTTGATTTTCATTTATACTTTACAGCTGAGCATCCACTAAAGTTTCAAGATTTTTTATTGCTGTTGTTAGTATATCAAAAAGACAAGGAACATACTTCCAGTGGAAGAGGCAAAGCTTAAACAAATAAATTCCTTCCCAACTCCCATATGTTTAGAAAGCTCCCAGGATGACTAGTTTGCTATTCTTTTCTCAGATTAGCTATATTCATTCACTACCTAATCCCCATGACCAAAAAGAAAATAAAATTAAATTCAAATGCATGGTATAAATTTTAAACTGTAATCAAAATCACATAAAGAATTCTGACAGATACCTTTCTTATTTTGTGGAGGAATACTTCCAGTGTTTTCTGTAAGCAGTGTTTCAGTAAAAGAAAACTTACAGAAAAAAAAACAATATGTAATGTAAGTAAATGTCAAAACTACTCTCCATATCTGAACTAAATTCCCTTTCTTTTCTATTTGACTTGCTTTTTAAAATCATATCTATTCAGTGGCTGGTCACAAGCCTTTTTCTTTATCTTCTTCATACCTTTTGCTTTCTTTCGGTGTTTTACGAAAAATGATCCCTTTAGAGGTAGATCTATAGGTTTTGTTGTGCTGGTTCTTAGAGTCTGGTATATCCTCTCTCCCAGGCACGCTGAATCACATAAAACATTTTTCCCACTTCTCATGGGACGTGTTAAATTTACCAATATCTTTTTGTTTTAACCAGCTTAAAGTTTTCCTCTTTATCTTCTTTTTAAATTTTATTCTCTTTTCCTTCAGAGTTGAAAAAACAAAAACCAAAAACAAATAAAAAACAAAGTCTCAACTGAATCTTAGGAAAAAATACTTTAGTATTTCAGAATTTTAGTTTTTAACTTTTTTTTTCCACCATGGAACAAAACACAATCTCCTGTTAACTATATTCAGAAATGAAGCTTTGAGTTGGGTTTCTGTATGTTAGATTCCTGTCCATTCCCCACATGTGATCGGTCACCATAGCCTATGAATATCAACTCCACTTTAACTACTTTTTGTCTAGGAAGACATTATCTAAAAATATGTTTAGTTTGTTCTTATCTCTAAGTTATTTCCAAAAAAACTTCTCTATAGTCTACCAGCACTTACTAAGCTTACATATATATTTCCCTTTCTAAAATTCTGTTTCCAATTTAAAATCGCCAATAGTATTTGACTGGAGACTACTTAACACTCCATTTAAAGATATTCATTGACTCCCTTTTTCTCTTCTTGAGGATAGTACCTATATTTTATTATCCATACCTTTACTTAACTGGAATATTACATATTCTCATAGGTTTTTATAACATAATTGATTTACTATAAACTTAAGTTACTGTTAAGTTTCATCATGAAGTTTAGTATGTTGAAACAATTACAGAAATGTCCTTCTATAAATTCTTCCTCTACCTGTCAGGTCGTGGACACAGTACTTTGTTATGTTAATTCATCAATGGTCAAAAACTGTGTTTCATTTATTAAAGAGCAATTTTAAGTTTTAAAAAGAACAATTTTAAAGTTTCCTTTTTTATTCTGAAACCTAGTATGTTGATTAAATACATAGTTGATAAGGTTGTCACCACCTTCATGTATAAAGAATACAAAAATAAGTTTACATGACTCTTTTGTCCCTTTTAATATTATCTATCTATATACATTCCTATTTGTTATAGGTTGAATTTTGTCCCCCAATAAATATAAGTTAAAGTCCTAACCCCTAATATCTCAGAGAATGTGACCTTATTTGGAATGAAGTTCTTTATAGAAACAATCAAGTTGAAATGAGTGGACCCTAATCCAATTTGACTGGTGTCATTATAAATAAGGGGAAATGTGGACACAGAGTCAGACATGCACAGAGAGAGGACTACACTAGAGAGACAGAGAGAATAATATTGTGCTAAAGCAGAATGTTGGAGCAGTGTATCTGCAAGGAATGGTGAAGAATTTTGGTGAACCCTCAGAAGCTAGGGGAAGGCCTGGTACAGATTCTCCCTCGCAGTCCTCAGAAGGAACCAACCCTTACCAACCTCTAGATTTCAGACGTCTAGCACTCAGAACTGTCAGACAACAATTTTCTGTTATTTTAAGACACCCAGTTTGTGGTACCTTGTTATGTCAGCCCTAGGAAATTAATACTCTATTTAGCATCTATTTATTTATTATATATCATCTATATATCTCAGTTGTATTCCTGCATTTCAAATATATCAGCCCTGTTTTCATCAAAAAGTAGAGAGACAATGAAAGTTGCTTCTTGCCATACCTGTGCTACACCTGCTACATGTCAGTTGTTTCATGGACATTTCCAATTTTTGGCAATGTTTTCTCATATCCAGGTTGCTAAACAGCCCACAGAGTTGGTTATATATTTGGGTTTCAATTGTATAGCTCTGTTTAACCTGTCGTTATCAAAAACAGCATTATTTCAGGTTATGTTGCTATAGATGGGTTTCCAATCTCAGTCCTTAGCTGTTCCAGGACAAGATTTCACTATCTGTCCTTTGTGGGAGGCCTGAGATACCAGATGGTACTATCCCTTACCTCGACATAATTCTATTTCAAGGCCTTACGTATTTTTCTTGCCCCTGAGTTTTAATCAAAGAAAGCTGTTCCACAGTAACACTTCTTAATCAAGGTGAGGCTCAAAGATTGGAGATCTCAGTTCCTATTCTCTCATAAATCTAATATGTCTAATCTAATATTCCACCTATCCACTTGTAATTTGCTCTGGATAATAATGTACCTAGTAACATTTTATAGTCACACAAAGGAAATACATTTTTTTACTTTCAGATTCCAGGACAATGGGTGCCTACTTATATGGCATTTACTCAAATATTGATGCAGTAACTAAAGTACCTACATAGGTGGGTACACAGACACATACACAGCTATATGGGTCCAGATATATTGGATTTTGAAAAGAGGGTAATATGACACCCATTGAAATAATGTTGTTTAACTGGATGGTACTTGTGGAGGTATAGTATGAGGTCAGTATTTTTAAAAATGTCAGTTCACATAGATCACATTTTCTTAAATCAAGTCATTCATTATCAATAAATTCCCAGGCAACATTTATTTTGCTTACTCTGGCAACCCTGAAAACATATTAAATTCATGCTGATAATATCAATTGAACAGAGCAATGTTGCTTTTTGAATATAAAAAATGGGTAGCATAAATCGACCTTGCTGAATAAACTTGTCATCACTTGCTAAGATTGTTTGTATCTCTCTCACTGACCGTGTAGACACTTGACAATAGTATAAAATATCTACAAATCTTCCAAGTTGCAGAATAGAAAAAACACATCTAGATTAAGAATGTCAATATTATTAGAAAGATTAATGTAACACAACAAATAATTAAACAGTTATCTTTTCAAAGTAGACATGCTGCTATTTTAATTATATCACTACTTCCATGTAGTAATTAGAAAAATAAAAATAGTTAGTTTGATAAAAACAGAGATTTCTCCCATTTCTAACATTGAACATGTACAATTACAAAACTATTGTACCGACTGTTGAATAAAACTATAAAAGAGGAATAACGTACTAATTTTCATTTAAATTATGAAAGTTTACTTTTTTCTGTAATTCTCATTTTATGTCAATCTATTTCCATTTACTTAAGGACTGGCCTGCAATTTGTGTAATTTTTCATAAGATAAAAATTTTATAAACATATTGGTGGACAAAAATTAAAATCTGGCAATCAAAGGAATTTGATATGCATTATGTGAACTTTTATCATTTTTAATATTTCCATTTTTAAAATTTTCTTAAAGGTATATAATGCTCCTAACATTGTTACAAATAAAATAAAATCTAAAAATAAAATAATATGAAATATAATGAAATAGTGAGTTCTATATATTGAAGTTATAAGCTTTATACTTGCATTCTGTCCAAACAAACATTGAGTGTCCCTCTTATATTTTTATTCTTTTTTAATCTTGCTTATTATCATATATCGGCCACTTCCTGTGTATTTGATTTGCCATATATATTCTACTGTGATTTCTTAACATTTTTTATAATCATATGGTTAATTGAGTAGTGAATAAAACAATAAGAAAGCCAGATTTTTCTTGGAAATATGAAGCATCAGTTTGATAATTGTTACCTGTCTTTTTCTGTTTTTATTTTTATCATTTGGACAGATGATCAAAGAGTATGCAGCCAAAAAAATTTAGAAAAAACAGAATTATCGAGATGTATCCAGGAGTGAAATAGTTTTAAAATCTGTTATTTTTCTGCATTTTTTTTTTGTTTGTGGTATTTGTCAACTTTTAAGTCCATGTTTTACTTAGAATTCTCACTATAAAAAAGCATTGTGTATTACTTCATTTTATGTTTGTGTATTTTATTTCTTTTCTTAAAATGAGCCCCTACAAGTTGCATAAGTGTCAGACCATGCAAACCTGGATTTCTCTCTGTTGGGCACACTGTCAAAAATGTGTGTTCACGAAGGCCTAAGGTTTATGTGACGGCACATGACCTAGTCTTCCAGCGCACAGTCAAACCTAGACAACAGCCTTTCACTTCAACTTCTGACTCTAATTTTGTCTTCATCTCTTCTGCCTACTACTCCTTGGTTGGAGTTTCTTTATAATTATATAATCCATGGAGAGTTCTTCTACACAAGGTTGCCAAGGAGCTCCTTAACATGTGACAGAGTTTTTTATCTTTGCCCAGTCCTTGCTTGTGGCAAGTAGTGTGTTCTTTATCAATTTATAAATCCATTGAAATACATAACTGCAGAGCATATATATACTTCCACCTCCTGTCCAGAGGATGAATATATTATTTACAAATATACAATATTATGAAATGTCTTTTTATATCAATCTATTGCATTTTCTTTCTATTCATTCAATTCAAACCTCCATTATAATTCTATGTTTAAGGATCTTTGAACAAAGATAACATTAAATTATATGTGATTTTGTATTTCTCTGATAAGATATTTAATAAAGTCAATATTCTAAAGGATTGAAATGTATTTTGATGCTATTTTGCCTAAGAAAAAAAACTGACGTGTACTTTTGACTTTTGCTGGGTGGCTTAGCTTGCATCCTAACTATACTGATATTATCGGATACCTTATAAATCTCTGGTTTTAACAAGTTTTGATCCCTTCTATCATAATCATAAATATGTATTAGACCAAAAGTGTATATGAGTTGAAATTATTGAGCTAGCTCTTTTTCCAAAAGAAGTAATGTTATGACAACAAGGTGTCTATCCATTTATGATACTAACTCAAGTCAATGAAAGAAATGTGAGCATTTTTATGATTTTCTACTAGTATTAAACCACTAGTATTTTATTCCTCAACATTTCATCTTGTCTACCCTGAAATATGACTTGTGAGGGATGTACGAGTATTGTAATCCATGGAGAGCTGCACTGTTAAAATGACTGATGTTTATTTCTTATCTGACATCCTGAATAAAGCCTTGCACACGCTCAGCTGGGAAATGGTCATCTCCTGCAGACTGATCCAAGTTTTGAGAACTACTTTCACTGTGATAATTTGTTGACTTACAATAATATACAGTGTAGGCTAAACACTTCCATGAAAATAGGAAGTCAGTTGTCCTCATGGGTGTATTTTAAGGCTTGGAGATACTACCTGAAATACCCTAATCTGGAACACACACAGCTACACAACCAGCTACACAATTTAAACCAGACTGAGCATGTCACCATCATGAGAGTTCTGTGATTTGCATTTTATTATGGACTGTCTACCCAGATAAACTTTGTAAAAGTTTGGTCCCTATTCTTGATTTACCCACATGGTTGCATGTTAAGAGTGCCTTCAGCTCAATCTGCTGATCAGTGGAAATTGGCAGTAGCAGGAAAAAGAATTCTAGAAGAAAATATAGGGAAAACTCTTCTAGATATCGGCCTAGGCAAAGAATTTAGGACTAAGACCTCAATGACAATATAGCAACAACAACATAAATAAATGGGACTTGATTAAATTAATAAGCTTCTGTACAACTAAGGAAATAATTGACAGAGCAAATAGACAACGTATAGAATGGGAGAAAATATTCTCAAATTCTACATCTGATAAAGGGCTGATATCCAGAATCTACAAAGAACTCAAACAAATCAGCAATAATAAAATAAACAAACTCATTAAAAAGTGGGCAAAAGACATGACCAGAAGCTTTTCAAAAGAAGATAAACAAATGGCCAACAAATGTTTGAAAAAATGTTTAACATCACTAATCTTCAGGGAAATGCAAATTAAAACCACAATGAGGTATCACATTACTCCTGTTGGAATGGCTTTTATCAAAAAGTCCAAAAACAATAGATGCTGGTGTGGATGAAGAGAGAAAGGAATGTGTATACACCACTGGTGGGACTGCAAATTAGTACAACCTTGTGGATAACAGTGTGGAGAGTCCTCAGAAAATTAAAAGTGGACCTACCATTTAATAGAGCAATCCCATTACTGAGTATCTACCCAAAGGAAAAGATGCCTGCATTTGAATGTTTTTTGCAACAGGAATCACAATCGCATAGATGTGGAATCAACCGAAGTGCCCATCAATTCAGGAGTGTATCAACATAATGTTGTACATGTATACCATGGAATACTGCTCAGCCATAGAAAAGGATGAATTAATGCCTTTTACAACAATTTGGATAGAACTGAAGACCATTATCCTAAGTGAAGTATCTCAATAATGGTAAAACAGACACTACATGTACTCACTATTGAATTAGAACTGATGGGCACACATATGCACAGAAGGAAGTAAAACTCATTGTAAATCAAGTAGGGGGACAATGGGAGGGGCAAAAACATACCTAATGGGTATAACAAATACTATTCAGGTGATGGGCACACTTACGGCTGTGACTCAAGCATTACAAAAGTGATACATGTAACAAAAACATTTGTACCCTCTTAATATTCTGAAATTTAAAACAACAAATAAAAAACATAAATTTTAAAGAAATAAACCAACCACTTGATGGACAAAATACCAGGTAGAGGGGGTCAATTTAACTGAGTTTGTCAAGAAAAGTCTCTCTGAAGAGATGACACCTATGCCATCATAAGATAAAAAATATATTTTTCTAATTTATGTTTCATTTATTTTGGGGGGAGTATCAGCCTTGGAAATCAAAACTGTGTATGTATTTCTATGAAATAAATTGCTATCTTAAAATTTCTATTTCTGAAATCTATGCATGTTTTATATTCAACAATGTACTTTTCAAGTGAATAGACTTCCAATATTACTAAAATTCCAAAGGAAATACTTCCAAAAAAGTGAGCAGTTTCTTTTTAAACTGTTTATAAGAGACAATCACTTGAACAGGAGAAACTTGATTCACAATTAATAATTATTTCACATCAGGTAAAGAAATTCCATGACTTTCATTTTAGTTTCTAGGGGAAAAGTAGATCAACATACAGAAATTTTTCAAAAACAAATGCACTAAAATACTTTACTTGACAAATAAACCTGTTTGAGTACATTTTCCCAAGGTTTGTTATAACTTTTTAAAATAATGTAAATATTTTTAAATAAATATAGTTCTCAATATAGTTATAGCTATCTATTTCACAGCTTACTGATATTCATTTTTGCTATATAAACTAGTTTGCATGGAAATGGTCAGTAATATCAAATTCTTAGAAAAGCTAAAGAATAGTGTTTAGCATTACTATGATCATAACTGAATCTTTTTGGGTACTGTGGGTAAATTATAATTATACAATTAAAATAGTGGAAAGAAATGTAAATGGTAACATTTAATATTATCAAATACTGTATTCATTTGGTAGTGATATATGTAATTACCAACTTTCCAATTCTTACCCCTCTAATTTGTTCTACAGATGTTCTTTCTAAGACAAGGGCTGGAAATTCAATAGATTTTTGAATGCCTGCAAAATAGTGTCATCTTTTTTGATGAAAAATTCTGAAGATTAATAACAGTGACAGTTGCACAACAATATGAGTGTACTGAATTTTACAGTTATGAATAGTTAAATGGTAAATTTTAGGTCATGCATATTTTAGCTCAATAAAAAATAGCAATGTTTTACTTATTATTTGAATAATAGTTAAGAATGTGAGCTCTGGCATCAGATTAGCCAGCCTTAAATCTTTGCTTCACTGTTGACTATTAGATGCTTCTCAACTTGTGATGTGGTGCTGTCCCAAAAATAACATCATAAATTGACAATATTGTAAGTCAAAAAAATGCATTTCATATACCTAACATACTAAACGTCATAGCTCAATCTAGGCCCCCTTAAACATGCTCAAGCCCTTAGAGTAGCCTACAGTTGAGCAAAATCACCTAACACAACGTCTAATTTATAATAAAGTGTAGAATGGCTCATGTAATCTACTGAGTACACTGCACTGTGGAGTACAGCGTCAGGTGCCTGCCCCTGTGATCGCACGGCTGACTGGGCGCCGCAGCTCCCTGCCTTTGCCCAGGATTACAAGAGTATTGTACTGCATATCCCTAGTCAGGGAAAAGATCAACATTCAAAATTTGAGGTACAATTTCTACTCCGTGTGTATCACTTTCATACCATTATAAAGTCAAAAAATTCTAAGTTGAACCATGGTAAAATGGCAACATCCTGTAGTTTAATCTAAATTTATCCAAGTTACTTACTCTTTCTGACCTCATGTTCTTCAACTCTGAAACGGCTTGACATGAGCATCTCCCTCAAGGGGTAGCTGTGATAATTAGACAAGATAGGAAACTTCTTAGTTCACTGTAATGACTCCCTAAATGAGACAACTCAAAATCCTAAACTTGCAACTCAAATTCCTATAATCTAGGATTTGTTAATAAACTCTATAATTTTATAAGAAGCTCTATAATTGGATTTTCAATTTTCCAGTGATTATATACTCACTTCTCTGTGATTCAGGAATTATTGTAACAAGACTATGCTGTTCCATGGATCATCTCTTCCTCACAGAAATCTAGTACAAAAATCCATGAACTACAGGGAGTCCAGAATTTTAGAAATTTCCCTAAGTAAAGGCTGGCTTGTATCAAAAAGCTATAGAAACCCACTGATATAAAGCACTCAGTAGGTCATGGCCCTAGGTACTAAATCATTAAAACAAGCAAATAACAGCAGAAACCTTGGGTCACATAATTATGTTGATGTATGTCCCTGTTCTATGATCTACCCACAAACATCTATAAAACCACTGTGTTTTATTTACTTTTATGTTAAACTACTCCAAAATATCACTGAAAGAATGTCATCAAAATTATATGCTCTGCCATACTCTCATCCACCAATTTCAATATTTACCTTCTGAAGAATGTCTTGAAGGAAAAGTCCAAAACAAATTATGTTACTAGTATATTTTACCAGATATCAGTATGAACTTAAAAATTTGGGAGGCACCATCTGAAGGATGGGCACACTTGAAGCTCTGACTAGGGTGGGGCAAAGGCAATATATATAACTTAAACATTTGTACCCCCGTAATATGCTGAAATAAAAAAAAAAATGGGAAGCTAAACTCTGTTTATTTGTGAGTACTCAAAACCCTTTTTTCACACTCTTGTATTTTTTAACTATTTCTATTTTGCTAACATAAAAATCATATCAACTGGCCAATAATTAAGAACAAAAATAAATATAATATTTGTAAATGCAGCAATTGTGAAAAACTGCAAAACTATAATGCTATGTATTAACTCATATATAAGGTATAAATTATTACCAAATATGTGATATTGCCCACATTTGGTAGATTAAAAGGTAGAATAAAATGTGATTCAAATAATGATTGCAGCATCAATTTAAATGATTACAGTGGAATCTTCTGCAAATATTTTTTGATATTCATAATGCACTGTTTCTGTGAAAATTACCATTAGTAGTTTGCTTTTTCTTGACTTTGTAAAATTCCCTAGTTTTAAATGAAAAATTAATCTTTAAGAATATATATTAGGCAACATTAATTTTAAAATAATAAATATATAATTATGTGTGTTTATACGTTTGTGTAGGTGTTTGTGTATACATACATATACACAACCAAATCCCATTATTCACAGTAGTGGTGTTATATAACTTTGCTGCAAACCTTGAATTTGCAAATACCGAAGCATTGTTCTTAGGGAAAAGACAAGCTTATGTTCCAGAGAATCTCTGGTCACATTGCTGCCAACCGATCAATACATAAGCTTATTTTATGTGTGTTTCTGTTTAGAGACACCTTATTTTATATATATTGTTGATTCATTAATATTGAACTCTTAGCCAATAGCACAATAATTCATGTCTTTAGGAAGCTTATTTAACACATATATTTTCTCTGTAAGGCAGATCACAGCCTTGTTATGCTTAAGAGCATTGTTAGTACTGCAGAACTGCGTTAGGTGGCCATTTTAAACAGGGAAATTACCAACAACACCAACTAAGACAAAGCAAAAATCATACCACTAAGTAGATCATGAAAAAGACACTTGTTTGCAGTGTGAGATTTGAAATAAAAAGTCAGAGCATTGCCTCGTTCAACCTCAGCTGGGAATGCACATGTGCATGGGGTGACATAAATTTTTCATTCCGTCTCTGCGGGGAACTCACATGTGCATGAGGTTACTCAAATTTTTCATACTGTGGATATGTCTGCAAATAAATGATGCTGAAGGCATCCAAAACATTGATTTTGTGTTTACAAATAAACTTTGGGGAGCAGGCAAATTTGCAAATACTGAATCTGCAAAAAATGAAGATCAACTGTATTGACTGTAATATATATTACATATAATATATATATGTGTATATAAATATCTAGCAATTTTGCATCACATGACTGGAATAATTTGACAGTCAACTATCAACATGAAATGCCACAGTACATCTTGGAGAAATGAGAACAAAACATTTCTATAAGTGCTATTTTTCTTTGTTAGAGCAAATGTGAATGGCATGAAAAGGTTAGGAGAAAACAAGGATTATTCCAAGATTGTCAAGATTCTAGATATTTAGTAGCCAAGAGGAATTCTTGGTTTTATGGTACTTTAATATATTTTTAATGTTAGTGCTTTTCTTTTAAAGTAATATTGCAAACACTAGTCTTATTGATATTTATGCTGGCTGTCGGAAAACTTTAAATGCTGAACACAAGAAGGTCCTTTAGTTTAAACATTTATTTCATTTTCCAGGAGAAGACTCAACACTTAGTAAAATAATACCATTGATATCTAGTGTCAGATGTCCTTAAAAGGGAATGAATGTCACATTAAATCTAAGAGTATATTCCTAGAGATTTAATCATTTTTAGTAACAGAAATACCACAATTCAGCCTGATGTATTTGCTAACAAAATTTATAAACATCATTGGTTATGATGGGTCAACCAAATTCCAGTGTCTCACTTTGTCTGTTAATTAACACATTTAAGTGAGTGGCAGAAAAAGATATTTCTAATAAACAACACTTCAATAATTTCAAAATACTTGCCTCATATAAACATGTCTAATATACAACTCAAACATATTAGAATGTCTCACGGTAAGAATTTTAATTATCATTAAGCATGTTACTCTTAAATGGGGAAATATGAGACAATTATTGATATGTTTTCACATAAAATATGCAGATACTAGAGCAAATAATTTGAGGAAGATTAATACTATTTTGGAGCCAGGTTGTATGAATACACAAATAAGAGTACTTTGACATATGTGAATAATAACTAAGCTGACATTAACTAAGCAAATTAAATATTAAAATTAATATACTGAGTAACAAATTAATTCAGATTAGGGGGCAAGAATCAGTAATGTGCTTACTGTTAATTATACATCACTTTTATACAAAGTATATAATAATGTTTAATGTTAGAAACAGGGTATATGCTTTATAATTAGATATTTATAGATATCAGAAACAAGGGGATATAAAGAAAAAAGAGAGAAAGAATAAGTTTTTAAAAATCCTATGCAGTGATAATCAAACCTTACGACTAGTAAAGAGACCAAAACAAAACAAAAAAATACAGATTAGAATGAAATTTTCTGTAAGTCCAACTCATATCCAAACAAAATGTCATAACGCTTTTTACTAACATAGAATTACAAGATCTAGATATTTATTTCTAGTTCTCTAATTTTTATGAACAAAATTATGAGATTTATCTACAAGAAGGATTTTGTCATTTCACAACACATCTTTTATTTAGAGCATTTTTTGGTAAGAAGCCAGTATATCAAGTAGTTAGACAACTGATTTCATGGGCTGGTCATGGCAAAATCAAAAAATTTCACAGTTTGACATGAATTAATGAAAACAGCTGCAAAAATACATTTGATGTCACATGCCTTTTAGATGTTTCTAATAAGCAAAATGAATAAAAATAAAATTTATCTAAATGTGGAACTTGACATTTCTTTTTTGTTTCACAAGGTCATGCAAAACTAGAGTAAATATATCTGAATCTCAACTATGTAGCTATAAACAAAATTTTTAAAATGCTAGTTTCTCAATAAGAACAGATGATTCATGAATGTTTCATATATTTATAATTTTACAAGATGATATGGATTTATTGTTTTTCATTTTGGTTCAATACATTTGAGTTTAAGCTTTCTTTGGCATTCTGCACCTATTTCTATCTTTTAAGACACAGTACAATAAATTTAAAAAATCCAAAGTTTGAAAACAATACAGACACTTCTTAATATTGTGTTTAATTTTAATTGCAAAATGAAATTAAGAACAATGGCTTTTACTAATTGATCAACACTAAGGTGTTTACATGGTAGTAATACTCACTGGGTGCTGGTCAGGTAGGAGGGGCTGGGCGCGGGGGGTAGAGCAGATAGAGGGGTAAACCCACAGCTAATGGAGATGGGGAGCACTGTATGGGGGAAGGACATGCTTGTGGCCCTGGTTTGAGCGAGGCAAATGCATTTCATGTAACCAAAATATTTGTACCCCCATAATATTCTCAATTAAAAATTATTTTTTTTAAAAAAGAACATGGCTTTTATAAATAATAGAATGAACACATATAAAACATTTATTCAACTCAGTAACTATTAATAATATCTGGTTTAAATTCGGGATTAAGAAAGAAAGAAGTACTGATACATGCTCCAACATAGGTGAACTTTGAAAACATTATGCAAAGTTAAAGAAGTCAGTGGACACAACCCACATATTATATAACCCCATTTATAGGAAATGTCTAGAGTAGGCAAATCTACAGAGAAGAAAGTAGACTAATGTTTGTCTAAGATGAGGGCTACGGTGATGGATGGAGGAAAGGGGAGTTAATGCTAATTGGTGTGAGTGTTTTGTGCAGAATAAGTTGATAAAAATGTCCTAAAATTTTTTGCTGCAATGTTTGCAAAAATCTGTAAATGTGCTAAAAAACATTGAATTTTACACTTTAAATGGGTTAACTGTATATATAGGGATTATATCTCAATAAAGATGTTATTTATATAAAACAACCTAAGGTACCGAATTTTGTACAGTATGCAAAGGTACGCTGAAATGAATTTTCCAATAAATGAAAATAGTGGGCAACAAAATTGAAATATTTGAGAATATTTTTCCTACTCAACAGAAATCTACAAGTTGATAGTGGGTAGGCTTGATTACAGAATTCTTTTGAACACTTATTTCCTAGTAAA
Source organism: Varecia variegata (assembly GCA_028533085.1). Classification (NCBI taxonomy): domain Eukaryota; kingdom Metazoa; phylum Chordata; class Mammalia; order Primates; family Lemuridae; genus Varecia; species Varecia variegata. Next base: position 161,206,050 of record CM052439.1, read on the forward strand.
TAGGAAGAAAGATTCTTATTAAACTTATTCAAATAACTTCCCAAGAAAGGTATGGAGACCAAGTAAAATAATTTTTTCCTGAATTATGAATACTGAAAATTCAGTAAAAAATATTATACTATTTAACAATATTTTATTTTAGCTTAAAAGTAAAATTTACTAAATTATGGCATAGAGAGATCTAACAAATATAAACTATTTTCTTACTTACCCACCTGTTGTATAAATGGGCTAAAGATGACTCCTGTATGTTGGCCCTATGATGTTTACTTCTTCACAGCAGCTGGGCAGTATTAGCTCAAAAGTCCACCAAATTTGAGTACCAAACTCAAATTTGTACACATTCAATTAGTTTTATCTAAATTACATTTAGATAAAATAAGCACATCTGCTAAAAATAAATAAGACAAACTCTGAGGCTATAAAACACCCCAAGCCGCTAGTGCCTTTCTGAGCTCTATGAACCAAAGAGTCCTCATTTTCCTGCTGAGCAACATCATCTCACTAAGTAAACCTCCTCTCTGGTTCCCCTCTTCTTCTGAAGCCCCTTTGCCATCTGGCCTTTCTGGGTGATGGCCCCAGGCCATTGTCTCTAGAGAGCCTCATGCTATGAGAGAAGCCCTTCCTTATGCAAACTTGTCCATGTGCCATTCAAATAAAACTTATTGTGTTTTACTGGCACCTTGTGGTCCCTTTTTATTTTATTTATTTATTTATTTATTTTACTGATCAGTGCCAAACTCACTGCACATGTCATCAGAAGATAGGACATTAAAAATACTTCCAATTATACCGTGAACTAAAATATAATCTTAAGTGCCTCCACAACCTAGCCAACTGAATGGATCCCCTCTTGGCCAAGGGGACCCCCCAAAATCCTTAAAGCTGAGTTGCTGGCCATGAGGAGAAGAGAAGTCAGACACACCTAGTTATGTCCTGTCCCTTTTTGGAGTTATTCTTTGTAACAATAAGATACAAAATCATTAACAGGCCTAAGGCCATGTAAGACAAAGTTTGAACCACATCTGCAGGTAATCAGTTTACTGAAGAGATTACTTGAGACTTGGTATAAGTCCTGTATTTGTCTGGTGGCTTGTCTATGATTAGCAGACTTCTTTATCTTAACTAAAACATTCCAAGCCTTTAGACAAATCTTCATTTCTTTAACCAATTACAAATCAAAGACTCTTTAAACCCATCTGTAATCTGTAATCCCCCTCTTCGAGATGTCTTGTCTTTTCAGGTCAAACCAATACATGCCTTCCTTTATGTGTAATTCTTGTCTCCCTAAAATGTATAAAACCAAGCTTTAACCCAACCATGGTGAGATCACTTGCTCAAGAATTAATGGGCATGGCTCTGTAGTAGGGCATGGTCACATATCAATCTATTCAGTCCTATGTTTTAAGAATAAATTCTGTTCCACTGTAAGTTAGTCTAGATGTCTTCTTACATGAAGTCATTTTATCTGTTTCTGAACTTAAATAAGTCCTAGAAATCTTAACTGAGGTTAGAAGTTTGTTCCCAAGAGCTTATCCTTTGAAGTATCAATATACCTGGTACATTCCCTGGTGTCAAGAGATCGTTCTTACAGGTCAAAGACACACATTCTGCCTAGAGCTTATAGCAGAGCCTCTAGGCAAACTTACAAGGAAAGAATTAACCCACTTGCTAGATGATACAATTAAATAGTAATGATTAATTTATTATAGTAACCACACTATCAAAATGGAAAAAAATAAAAAATTCTCTTTTGGTGCATAATAAAAATTATTTTTAATAAATTTGATTAATATTTTCCCCAAGAATATTATAAATAACATGCACATGGGCAAATTAAGAACTTTCTTTTCTTAAAAGAAATAATTTACTTTATAAATAAGTCCATCAAAATCGCATGATTTTCATCAATATTTTAACATATACCACTTCTTTTTATATCACATATTATAAATCAAGGCCAATAAAATTTGCTTTCCTCAAATCCTTTTCAATTGGTTATAGATGCTCAAGTTTTATCTGTCAGTGTTTTCACTATTTCTTTCATATCATGGAGAAAATGCCATTTAACTTTAGGAGAAGATTACTTTCATTTTTTCTTGAAAAGCAAAATATATCCTCTTACCTTGAGTACACAGATTATCTGTTATGATTGCTCCTAGTATGTTGTCAGCCAACCATGCTAATTATGACTTACTCAATGTAACTTACCTTTTTCTCAGAGAAAACTAGGATGAATGTAACACAGAAGTAGGGGGTATGTAACTGCATGAATCTGTTACATGTAAATATATTATCAGATTAGCAAAACCCATTAAGGCAAATCATTTGACCACCATTGCCATTCATAATCCTTTTTCACTTGTTTAAAATAACAAAATTGAATACAATCATTAACAGAACCAAAAGAGAGAAGTGCTCTGGAGTATACCAAAGTAAGAAGCAAAAACGTGTATTAAAAATTATGTTTGATTACCAAAGATCTAGCCTTCTATATTAATTAGAAAGCAAGCATTTATTTATAAAAGTATTTATTAAATCAATGTAATATTTTTATAAGGGTTTCAATTTAACTGATGATCTTGAAAATTATGTTTTAGCTGAACCACAGCAGAACTTAATTACTATTGATATCACACATTTTATTGCAATTAGAATTCTATTGTATTCAATATAATTTTATAATATTAAAAATTATGTAGTAGTAATTTCAGCTTCTCTGATTCATAAACTAGTGTTATAATTTTGGATGTTAAGCATGACTAGTGTGTTTATGAGAAAAAAACAAATATTGTGAAATATGAAATGTATGTTTTTAATTGTTCCCCATACTGATTAAATTAGGGAAAGGAAAATAGATATTTACTAAATTTTACACAATAATAAAAATATTAATAATATGATTTGTCCAAAGATTCAACCTAATTACATAAACAGATTTTTATGTAAAAATTTACCTAAACTCTCAATTTCTGTGAGGATGATTTTATTTTAAAGTTTAGTGTATTTAGTATATTTAACAAAAAGTTTACTTCTTTAGTTTTCTGGAAATTCTGTAAATATTAGATTTATCTAAATGTTTATTACTATTTATAAACAAATGAGAACAAAGATTGTTTACAGAAATTCTGTAAATAATCAATGTAATAATATTCAGAAGTAAAATAAAAAGTTATTTACAACAAATACACATAAGCAAAAAATATCTCAATTGCAGACAAATGTATATACAGTTCTTTTATCTTCAGCTATGGCTACAGTATAAACTGAAATACAAAAACTCAATGCCCCAGGTCTTAAAGGGGAGCTTAAAATATTTTTATCTTACATACAGAGTAATAAACAATAAAAAAGGTTAATATGTCCATTTTTTTGTTGTCTCTTTCCCAAGAGAAAATAGATAATATTATCTAGAAAGAAGATCACCAATTGGTCAGAACAAATATTAATTCCCAAACATCCTGTCACTGATTGGAAACAAATTATTTACTATGCATAAACATCTACTAGAATTAAATTTTGCCACAGACTAGAAACAAAAGGAGTTAGTGAATGTAAATTTCTTTTGCTGTGTAGAATTCACTTACAGGGCCCAAAACAAAAGAAATAGATTTAATTCAATAGATATAAGAGGGAAAGGCACAGAGAGAGAGAGAGAGAGAAAGAGAGAGAGCATGACTGAGAGAAATTGTACTGAAACAGTCCATGAAGTGTACTTCTCAGCTGAGCAGTTTAATTGGTTCTGATTGCTTAGTCCACTTGGACATTTTGGGAGACGATCTCAAAATTTGACCAAGTATAATTTACAAACAGTTAAAAACATGACCCATACAAAATAGAACAACCTATGTCAAAAGTTATTCAAACCCTTAAATTATTATGGTACATGTACTATTTGTAACTGTGCTCAAAGGAAAGTTAGAGAAACAGAAATTTACGTATTAAATCATTTTAAGGAGTGTTGTAATTAATTTGCTTACATATGCAGTACTGGTTAATATCCTACAAGGTAATAACGTCAATATATTTTAAATTATCTTTTTGTCAGACAGAAATCCATGAAGTAATATTTGGGCTATAATTAAATAATAAATCTCAAAGTCAAATACTGGTAAATACTCCAAGAGGTTTACATATTCCTTGGGAGGGCTTATTAACTGAAGGTTTATTATACTTAAAGGACATGTGTATGCAATTTGACCTCTAAGTTTTGCATAATTTTCTTAAAAACTATAAAAGAAAAATATATATGTATATATATTTGGTCTAATTAAAATATAGCTGATATGTAGAGTTAAATTTTTATACCTTTGCCAACTTAATATTTATTTACTTATCCCATAATAGTTTTCTCATCAAGGAGAATCACTTTTGAAAGATACAAGAAAAACAATAATTGTAAGAAAGACACTGAAAATTATCCAAAATAGCCAAAATTTAGGTCTGTTATGAAGAATTCTGTATTTATGGGCATACAGTTTGCTCATAAAGAATAAGTGGCTGCAAAAATTACCCTCCCTCAGAAAAAAATTGAAAAACCAGAACATATGTGAAAAAAAAATTTGTAAACTTTGGACAGCAGGCAGTACAGGACTGTGATTTCTGAAAGAAATGAAGTAAGTAAGCTCTGTGTTTAACTTATTTTCTGAAGTCAAACCTCAGCAGGAAGAGAAGAAATCTAACAATGTCCCATGATTTTGCAGAGTTGAGAAGACAGAGATTAGATTTGGAGGGGAAGTTAAAATGACTAGCATTTGTGTGGCAGAAGAGAGAGAGCTATAGAGATCAGCTGTTGGCTCTCCTTGAATCTTTGTGGATTCTTTTGGACATATGTGGAGAATAATTCCATGACAATTGTTGTGAAAGAATTACTAGTAAGCAGCCTGACTAAATTTCTCCTTATAGATGGTTCAACTAGTCAAAGATAAAAAACCCTGTAATATACAGAAATTTTGGTGGAGTATCCAAAATAGTAAATTTTTATAAAAGGACTAAATTCAGCCTAGAATAAAAGTTCAGTGGACTCAACCTACCAAAGCTTAGAAGCAAGCCATAAAAATACTAAACATATGCCAAGTAACATAATTTTATACTAGAACAAGACCACTCTTTGAAAGACACAGAAAAATTCAACACCCAAAACTGTAAAATTTACCTTATCAAAATTTTAATCTTCTGCTATCAATGCATACTGTTAAGAAAATAAAAAGGCAAGCAACACACCAGGAGAAATTTTTGCAAAAGACAGTTCTGCTAATTAACTTACTTTCATAATATATAAAGAACTCAGAGTTCAATAAGAGGAAGAAAAACAACCCAATTTTAAATAAATGGGCAAAAGATTTGAAAACATACTTCAAAGATAATATATATGGATGAAAACTAATTACATAAAAACATATCAAACACATTATTCTTAGGGGAAATGCAAATTAGTTACAGTGAGAGGCAACTGTATATTCAATAAAATGTCTAATATAAAAAGTCTCTAGGAAATAAGGCACTGGGATCATAATATATACATATATATGTATGTATGTATGTATATATTTGGAATAAGCTATATATTGCCCATAGTTCAAAACAGATTGTTGGTAAAAATTCTTTATGAAAATATGACATGAAACCAATGAAGTTCTGCTTCATTTCCAAGCACAATACAATGAGCTTGGAAAATTGATGAGGTTTTCAAAGAATAATGAAAATATACTTTCTTGGAGCAAAATCAAGAATACTCTGTCCTAGTTACAGTCACTGAACTACTATAAAAAAGGATGTGTAAATAATAGAAAGGAAGAAAAACTACTACAATTTTAGCTGATGACATCATCACATAACTTATAAACACAAAATAATCAACTGGTAGTCTGTTGAAAATACTGATTTAAGTTAAGTAGCCAAAGCAATGTAATAATAAAAATAGCAAATGTGAAAAAAAATAATAAGAGATGACTAGATTAGATGAGCAATACCTTATTGAAGAATAAAAGGAAGACTTGAAAATATAGAAGGCCATACTATGTTCCCAGGGGGATACATACTATTTGAAAATTGTTGTTTGAATCAAATTCAATTCTACATACACTAAAATTGTCATCAAACAAAAACTCTAAAATAATTGCTTTGTGGACATGATTACAGCATTATAAAGTGCATTGGGAAGAGAAAATGTGTCACTACCTAATGGCATATCAAGCCATGAGATTGAATGTGTGAAATGTGATATACAAAATGGAGTCACTCTGATTCAGAGCTCTAAAATGGAGTTGGGAAGCTATTCTAAGAAGTACTGCCTGCACATCCAGCAAACCTGGGTGGTGGGGGGGAAAGCAGGAATTTGTTTTGAACCTTTGAACTGGACAAAACAGCAATCACCATAACATCCTGAAAAATAGATGAATTTCACCAGCACTACAACTCCTGAACAGTGGCAATCAATGAACTATGGACTCATGTACTAAGCCAATCACCTCGACCAATGATAATCAATAATACTTTTGAAACAATTTGTGCAATCACTTTTAGTTATTTTTTTTTTCTTTTTTGGTCACAAGGTCTCACTCTGTCACCCAGACTTGAGTACAGTGGCACTATCATAGCTCACTTCAGCCTCAAACTTCTGGGTTCAAGGAACCCTCAGCCTCCTGAGTAGCTGAGACTATAGATGTGCACCATCCTTAGCTTCCTTTTAAAAACCCCTACTCTCCTCCCTCTCTTAGGACTGCAATTTGACTTCTAGCAAAATCAGTGACTTAGAAATTGCAATTCCTAAGAGGCTAATAAGTGGCTTATCTTACTTCATTGAGGTCTGGTCTTCCATGTCATCTAGGTTGACAAATGCCAAGGAGAATAGTAGATAGTGAGGACAGAGCTTTTAATTAATCTGATAATGATTGGTCGGCTGAGGTAAAAGGAGCCATCATATGAAATTTACATGAAGCATGAAGTCAAAAGGAGGACAACCAGAAGTATGCAGGGTCACAGAATCCAAACCGAGTGTTTTAGAAAGAAAGGATAAAACAACTGTGTTTATCCCATGTAATTAAGGTAAGAAGTATATGGTAAACTTGACACTGAACATTTGTATTAATTTAAATATATATATATATATATATGTATATACACACATATACACACACACACAGTGAAAAGTAAGTACCAGAAGGCATACTGTTATGAGAAATGGTAGAAAAGATTCAAATATTTAAAAAAAGAAGGCATTAAATCTTGCCTATATATAAATAGAAAGACATATATGTGTCATAGATTCTGCAAGCTTCCCTTTTCATTTTAATTGGCAGTATGTTACTTTGCTATGGAAGGTAAGAATTTTATAAACTACTGAGTATGATTCAGTAGAGAAGAAGACATAGGTGTTTGTGAATATAGAGATCCCGCTAGTAGGAGTATAGAAGAGAAATAAAACTTGATTCTTAGAGATGAAGATATTAATTGAACTGATAAGTTATTGCAGTAGCCAAGTACATTAGTCAAGAATCACCAGGAAGGATGACAAAAGTTGGGGGGAAGAAGGAAATCATGAGCTGAGAGACAAACATCAGTTAAAAAAAAAGGGTGATGACGGAGAAGAGGGAGTGACCAAAATTCTTAAAATTACCATCAGGTCCCAAAATGAGCTATGGTTTTGTTACTGAAAATTCAGCATTTGTCCCTGAAGCTGCATCAGAAAAATGAGGACAAGTGGTTTGAGGAGAAGAAAAGAGAAGTTTATTAATTTGCCAGCAAATTAGGAGGTCGGAGGTCGTCAGACTGCCATCTTAAAGTACCAATGTCCTGCCTTTGAGCAGAAATACAGAGCTTTTAAAGGAGAGGTTTTTAGCTTCAGGCTATTACTGTTCAACTCTAGTTGATGGTTCTGATTTATTCTAGCTTCAGCTAAGACAATCTGGTGACCTCCTCCCATACAATTCCCTTGAGCCAATTCCCTTCTTTCCTGTGGTGCAAAGAACAAAGGACTCCCCTATGCCCCTCCCAATCACTGACCTGAAGCAGGGATTCATGTTTTAATTCCCAAAAGGAGTGGGGGATGTTTTAGAGAGACAGAAAACATTTTTACCCCTTTTCAGGCCATTCCCCTTGTTACACTCTTTACTTTGATTGCTTCTCTGATTTCATCTTCTACTCCATTTTCTTCAATCTATTTCAACCACCAGAAAGACTTTTTCAATGAAAATAGCCATCCTTTTTTTTAAATCTGTGCTCAAAAGTGCTTTCTCTGAGAGCTACACAGACTATGCTATTTAAAACTTCAAACCATGCTTAACTGCAAATCTTTCCTTGATTTACTTTCTTTCTTTCCCACAATAATTATCTTCTAACAAATATGTTAATTTATTTTTATTGTTTATTATCTTTCTCTACCTATTAGATTGCAAACTTCATGAGAAAATTACAGGGATAGCATTGCATAATATGTTTAGATGGCATGGGTTTCAAACAAAGGAAGAAAGGTAATTTTGGAAGGGCCAAGAGAAGTAATTAAGATAAGCAATCTATCTCCTGCCCTGAGGCATAGAAAAATGAGTGATAAAATAAATCCCACTGGGTCAGACTGTAGGGCCATTTGATGGCATATAGCTTTCCATCAGGGAAAGTAAGTAAAGGGGAACATTGGGAGAAGAGAATACAGAGGAGTTTGGGGATCACTAATCTTGCATTCCTAAAAGCACAGTTTAACTTGTCAGGATGTGAAGCCTTGGGGAAATGGTTCAGATTAAGTGCTCTACACATTGTTGAAGCAATGACAGTTGCAGGGAAATAGATGACCTGAAAGTATTAGATTTCTGTTAAAGTATAAAATAGATAGGTAGGTGAGGCAGGACTTCTTGAGTTTTGATGCTTTCATGGCAGGAGTAGAGCAGACAGTTCAATATTTGGTTTTGACTATTTAGTTCTTAGCGAAGTTACTAACATTTGGAATGAAATTGTGCTTTCTTGTGAGATCAATTTCATGCTTAATATATGAAGAAGTTGTGTTTAAACAATCAAACAGTATAAGAAGAGTAATATTTAGGTAGATTGTTCTTTGTTGGGGCAGTATCTTTTGGCTAGTTCCATAATACATTTATTATAAATTCACTATGTTTTGTAACCACATGGGTTGCTAATACAGTAAGTTTTCTGATCTATAAGATAAGATTATTTCTTAATTATCTTCAGATCATCTGATATTTTTTCAAGCTAATTGTACTAATTTTAAATGGCACAGTCACAGATAAATAATAAAAAATGGTATTTTTCTTTCTTAATAAAAGGATCTAGCTTAAGTCAGGAGTTAGTTTATGTAAAAGGAGAATAATTTTTCTTTGTTTGAGTGATTGAATATACTTGAAGTCATTGAATAGACTTGAAGTCATTACTATTATTGTTGATAGACTGGAAAATATCTCTAAATTGCCTAACGCTGCACCTAACTTTCCATCATTATTTTTTTAAATTATCCTGTTAATTAGTAAGATTATTGTGAGTGGCTTTTACTGCAATCTCCTTATAAAATATAAACTATTAAATAATTAAAACATTATTTAATGTTTAAATTTGTTACCAGTTTTGTAGTGCTTTTATTTGATTTAGAACTAATCATGAGTCCTCAACAATATATAATTTTGAATAGTTTACTATGCAATCCTCACTTGGGTGAGGCAAAGTCATAAAATGTAACCAAAATGTTTGTACCCTCATAATATCCTGAAATAAAATTAAATATAAAAAAATAATTCTAAGTGAATATAAATAAAAAGACAAACAATAAACTGTTCGCAAATAAGTTTATTTTGATAAAGTGCATTTTATTTAAAGTCATAGTTCTTAACATTAATTACAATTTACAATCAGTTTGGTACTGTGAAATTATACCAAATTTATTAAAGAAAAAATATAGTATAAATTTTGAAAATGTATAGGATAAATGATGATGATATAATATAGTAACAATGTATATTTGTTTTTTAAAAGGATACATATGAGTCATTCAAAATTATTATCTAAATTTTATTTTTTAATTGCTCAAATTATTTTAATTCAAAAATAATAAAATAAAGGCCAACTCTGTTCTGGAGCAGTCATTCCAAAATTTAAGTTCTTGGACTTTAAAACCCCTGTTAGATTCACCAACATGATACCTATTGTTAGTAATTTAGCATGCTCAAATTTCATAAGTTTCACCTAATTCTCTCCTCTAAGAGAATAGCCAATGGAGATTTCACACCTAGTGTATTAATTTGGTTAACACCTTTTTCCCCTAGATCTGTGTATAGAGATATTAACTGACCTGCAGATACCACCAGTTCTAATTCACCAGCTTCATGTATAAAGATCATACTCCTGACTCATACTCTCCTTTGTTAAGGCAATATTAAATGGCAGTGCCTCTTCTAATAGGATTTCCCTTCACATTGGGTTTATTGGTTATATAAAAATATCCCACAGTTGTTTATCATGGAAAAGAAAGTCACGTGCAATTAGTAAATGTGTGTACCATCCCAGGAAGGGAAAAAAAAAAGTTTTTCTTCCCCCCCACGACAAGTTTAGGTCCAGGAAAAAAAAAGTCTTGATCCATCCTTGAGATACAGTTACCCTGCCTGTTAGTAACATGTGGTCTGACCATTGTCCTGACACAAGCAATCAGATGACCTACATGAATAGGTTTGGATGTGAAAGGTATTAGAATGTCTGAATAGTTCATAAAAACATTTCCTTTCCTAGAGAGAGACTCTGTGGGCATCTTTTCAACTCAGCAGAACAGGAGGACACTATTGCTCTCTTATCAACATTAGGTGGTTGAATGCAATACCATAGTAATATTTTCTACTGATATTTACATTGGCATGGTCATAATAGGTGGAGAAATTGATCCAAGTCTAAATTATTTCCTTAAAACCAAATGTTAAATCCGTATCTAATCTCTTAATGTTAGATCAATTCACAGGTGTTCAATCACATTACAGACTGACTGCCAGAAGCTCAAATAAGCAGCCCAACTTAAATCAGCTGAAGTCAGTGGGAAGGGGGATGCGTTATGAACCATGGTAAACCCAGTAGAGCAGTAATGGTTTATTAAAGTTGCGTCAGTCATACACAGAGATAGTTTTTTAGAAGCAGATTTGGACCTGGTCAGCAGCATGAAGAAAAGTTATGATAATCTTTATATATATACACATACATATATTATATATATATATATATGATCATTTTTTAAAAATTACAGAATATTATGGGGGTACACACGTTTTGGTTACATAATTTGCTTTTGTACAGTTTGAGTCAGAGTTATAGGTGTGCCCTTCACCCAGCTAGTGTGCATTGTACCCGTTAGGTGCGAACTTACCCTTCCCCACCGCCCCCCTCCCTAGATTGTTTTTATCTGTCATTATTTGAGAAGCACTGCATTACCTTGAGCTGTGAACCACTGTCTTGATACACATTACTTCTTTACTGAAATAAATGTGTCAGAGTCTATCTGACATTTTGCACTGTCTGGTAACATGAGCCCATGAGTATTTAATTTATTATCAAATAAAAGCAGGGATGAAATCATCAGGAAAATGCAAATCAAAATCACAATGAGATATCACTTAACTCCAGTGAGAATGGCTTTTATCAAAAAGTCCCCAAGCAACAAATGCTGAAGTGAATGTGGAGAGATAGGAACACTCTACACTGCTGGTGGGACTACAAATTAGTACAACCTCCATGGAAAGTAATATGGAGATACCTCAAAGAACTAAAACTAGGACTACCATTTGACCCAGCAATCCCATTACTAAGTATTTACCCAAAGGAAAAAAAGACATCTGCACTAGAATGTTTATAGCAGCATAATTCACAATTGCAAAGATGTGGAAGCAACCCAAGTGCACATCAATACATGAGTGGATTAATAATAAAATGTGGTATATGTATACCATGGAGTACCACTACTCAGCCATAAAAAAAATGGTGATTTCACACTTCTTGAATTAAACTGGATAGAGCTGGAGCCCATTCTTCTAAGTGAAGTATCACAAGAATGGAAAAACAAACACTAGATGTCCTCACCATTAAATTGGTACTAACTGATCAACACTAGTGTGCACATGTGGAAGTAACATACATTGGGGATCAGGCAGGTGGGAGGGGGAGGGTATGGGTAAATCCACACCCAGTGGATGCAGTGCAAGCTGTCCAGGGCATGGGCCTGCTTGTAGCTTTGACTTGGGCAGTACAAAGGCAATGTGACCCAAGTGTTTGTACCCGCATAATATTCTGATATAATAAAGATAACTTCAAAACTTAAATTTTACCAGGAGA
>CM052439.1:161218858-161254797 GCA_028533085.1 Varecia variegata
TAACAAATAAACTAAAAAGTGCAATTATTGAACACAATAAATACTTATTGATCTCTCCCAAAGCAGATCCAGGCTGGTAAGTTCACAGGAGCTGACCTCTGTAGTCATTCAAATGTCCAACATTCTGTATTCTCAGTCAGCTTCAATATATCAATTTGCAGGTCATCCTTTCTGTTGTTTTCCTAGACTACAAGCCTAGGACAGGCATACATTATTCTTCCCACATTCTACTGCCATGAATTTATTCACATGGCCATATCTAACTAGTTGTTCAATGTTGTCTGTTACACAATGAGAAGCAGAAAGGATTTTTGTGGATAGCCTTTGCCATACTGAAAAATTGAATGAATTTTTTCAAATTATATGTTTATGCTTAACTAACAGTTGACATTTTTTACAAAGATAATTCTAGAAGGGTTTTGAAACATATCTTAATCAGTTCAATATACTCATTCAAATTTTTTTACTAATAAATTAGACATTACACAATTCAGTGGAAAAAATATAGTTTCAGACTATTAACATCATACATACTATTCTAATTCATTTGAGGGCCAATCTAAGATCTCTGCTAATTTAAACATCTCTCAGCCATAATAATATTTAATTTTAGGAACAGTTTTCATATACAACAAATCAATTTTATTTTGTCATTATCTTTCATCATTTTACCTCAATCAGGAGTTATAATTTTCTAACTTTTATGTCACTAGTACAAAAGCCAACTCAGAGATCATTATTAAAAATAAAGTATGACACATTATTTAAAATGGAGAAGTTGAAGCTTTGCACATTTCAAATATATACCCATTTAGTATAATATTAAATAAGACATAATTACTACATTGTGTTCACATGTGTAATGTAATTTTAAAAATTATTTGATCAGGATATTTCATGTAAGTACTTGCCTCATCTTCTTTCATTTTTAAGTACTGATAAAGCAATCTAGAGAGTTACAAAACTGTAATTGGTTTTTATAAACCCTAGCCTGAAAGATACACTTTATATGACATCTTTCACAGATACTCTCCTCATCTGTTTATCATTCGTTTGATTTTTTTCCCAGCTCATAAGAAGTACAGTTGCACATTTGTATTCTGTCCATACCTAAATTCCAGTAAAGGTCAGCTTTCCCATAAAAAGGACTATAAATAGTGCATAAAATGATGATCCAAGCTAGCACATCAAGAAAATAAAAGCATAAAAGTAAAGGTCATTTTCACAATTTCTATCTTGAAGCACTCTCAAAAATATATAGTGTGAAAATTTGTCAAAGTTTTCAAAAATAGAGTTTGGATGTTGAAGTTCTTTTTTTTCCTCTTTGTATTTTTTCTGTGACCTTTCTAGAAATTAAAAATAAATTGTACATTTTTGAGACCATTATCTTTATGTTGGTTTGGTTATTAGAGTCATTATCCCTGATATTTAATCAATTATCAGAGTAATACTTGTTTAGGTTAAAAGTAATCATTTTTTCCCTGAAAACTGCTTTATATTTGGTGATATTAACAATAAATAAAGCATATAAGCATTTCCAAGAAAAACAAAATGAAAACATTTGTTACTAATTTGAATGATGATTTAAACAAAATTTGTCTCTATATAAATCTTAATATTTTGACTTTTAATCAGTGAGTTTGTTTATTAGGAATCCAATAGTTATACCAGGAAGATATTACACAGATTAAATTAACTTTGCATTTATCTATCTATCGTAATGATTTTGAACCTAGTCTAATTTGGCTAGATAACTGAGTAATGAGTGTGAGATTGAAATTTTGATAACCTTTACAAAAGCTACCTTTGTTTCTGGGTCTGTAAAATATGCAAACAATATGAGCTTGCTTCAGTTGTAATATATTTAGGACAAAGCTAAGAGGTTTAATAAAGTCTGTGGAATGAAGACAAGTGACTCTCTTACCAACACACAGATACACATGTGGGAGCATAAGCTCTTTAGCTCACCCAAAATAGTGGAGCACTTCTGTGGGATAATATTTAGCCCTCTGCTACTTAATCTTCTCAGCTTCTGATAATTTTCGCTACCCCCAAAGTCTCTAAATCTTATTGCAATTACTTATTTATATGTGTGTCTCTGCAGCAAATTTGTTAGCTCTTCTGTACAGGCACCACATCTCATCTATTGTTTTAAATTTACTAATACATAATATTGTACATGCCCAAATCATGTTTTTATTTAATTGAGTTAATAAATATACTTTAAATAAATACATTTAATGAAGGATTACTCAGAGTCAGACAATGCAAGAATGAATAAAGCAAATGAATATGTGTGATTCCAAAACTCAAAAATTTTAAGTGTAGCAGGGGAAATGGATATTTTTAGTATGTTCTATACACACACAAAATGAAATAGTAAAAATGTTGAAAAAGGAAGCAACATATTTAATTTTATTGTTGCTTTTGAGACAAGTATTAATGGAAGCGTAGGATTTTAATAGGTAGGTTTGGGATGATGTGGTAGGTAGAGGGAAGAACATAAACAAGTGCAGGATAGTCTGTATATTGCTGTATAGAGTGAATAAATGTCTACACCATTCTGAGTTCCTGTCATTATAGTGTTACATTTATTTACAGAAATATAATGATTGTAAGTAATATCTTGTTTAAATAAAATCAATCTATCATTTTATTTAGTTGTCTGTTACACAATGAGAATATTACAGGCATTGATAATTTCACTTTCATACTTTGCAAAACAAAGTTAAGTATTTTTTTGAAAATTATGTTACACGCCACAATTATAACCTCATCAGAAATGCACAAGATTTTTATTTGCTCCAGATGTACTTTAGAGAATATTAAATAAAAAACACATGAGAGATTTTAACATATTACATATTGAGAAAATTGAAATTCAATCTGCAATTGGGTATCGGTATAACAATTACAGTAGTAAAAGTTAAAAGCCTAATAATAACAGGCACTAGTGTGGGTATAGAGTGCAACTTGGATATGCTACTCCTGGAAATGTGAATTGATAAAAATCACTTCTGATGAATTTTTGGCAGTATCTACATAGATGAACATATCATCTAGTAATTTTGCTCCAACTTGTAATATCTAATTACAATATGTACATATATTCACAAAAATACATGTATTAAAATATTTAGTGAGCCACATGGTTCATGCATGTAATTCCAGGTACTCGGGAGGATAAAGTGGAGGGAGGATCGCCTGAGATCAGAAGTTTGAGTGAGGCTGCAGTGAACTATGATCCTATGATGTACCACCGCACTTCACCCTGGACTATAAAGCAATACCCAATCTCAAAAAAGAAAAAAAAAATGTTCAGAGAAGTAGTATCCGCAAATAATCAAATGTTCATCAACAGTATAATATTTTGCTATATTCATAAAATGGAACACTATATGGCTCTATGGCAATGAAAAGAAATGATATACAACTACATGCAATAACAAGAAATCTTACACAAAAGCATGCATGCATGATTCCATTGATGTAAAGCTACAAAACAAGCAAAATGTGTCTAAGATGTTAGAAGTCATGATAGAGGTCTATCTTGGGTGTAAGAGGTAATGACTGAAAGGGGAAATAAAGATTTCTAGGGTGCTGATAATGTTATTTTTCTTGGTTTGGGTTCTACGTACAGGGGTATGTTCAAGGCAGTGTTCATATTATTCTGAAAAAAAAAGTTGGGGAATATGAAATAATTTGAGAAATAGAAAAGAAAAATAATGGGAAACTTGCCAAGAAAGAAACATACCATTGCAAGAAATGAATCTCTCATCCTCTTATCCCCTACATTATAAGTGGTAGGGGAGAAAAATCAGGAGCAAACAATAAATTTTATTTTCTCTTTATTAATGATAACGATTTGTCAATAATTTCACTTTAGTAAAGCCATTTTGAAGAGCTTAGCTTAGACCTTAAACAAAAGTGGAAGCTAGTTAATACTTTCCCAGATTTCGTATCTTGTTTGCAGAAACCAGGGTCCTCAGAGCAGACATAGCCAATTAACCCATCTGTTAATCTATTTGTAGGTACAAAAGTTGGAGAATACTACTCTTTTTTTTGTTGTTGTTGTTTTTGTAGTATGGAATTTCTATGGGGAGAAAAGTCAAAAGACTCCCCAGGTATAGCTACAAAGGAGGTGACATTATTTGGTCACTTTTGCCTTTCCTTTCATCATGCGTCCTCCTACAGAGGTGCCTGTCCTGGAGATGATATTATTATGAATACTACATATACTGCCACACTATTTTTACTAATAAAAGTGGGAATTGCTTGAGTAGTTGTTTCTGACAATCTTCTATGCATTTATGTACATTAGTTCAATAAATCCTCAGACATTATTATTATTATTGCCTGTTATAGATGAGGCCACTAGGACATAAACAAATCATAAACTTTGCCGTCTATCACATATTTAGGAGAGAAAATTTGGTCTTAGGAACCTGAATCTCAATCTCTCTACGTCTCCTTTTCCCCTTCCCCCTACCCTTATCAATTAATTCCATCTGTACAGGGAGATGTTAGCTTGCAATAATAACACCAAATTAGTTATTGCACTGTCATAAAAACTGTGAAGGGGAATTAAAATATGGGTAAATTTCCTCTCACTCAGAGACTCCACAGTGATGAAATGTCCTATGTACGGTAGATGATGGAGTGCCTTTTACGAATTTTTGGTGAGCAGCCACTGACTGCGCCATGGAAGTAATGAAAAGCCTGGAAATATAGTTATGTTGATTCGTATTGAAATATGTCAAGCTTGATTTCATTTGCACTTCTGAAAATTTTGTTCTTGAAGTTTTAGAAAGCTTCTCAAGCCTAAACCTTGACAAGCAATTGTATAAGTCTTCTTATTTTCAGTACATTAAGTGCCTTCTTTCATATTATTATACAAAATTATAATTCTTAACTTAGTTAAGTAAATCTCCAAATAACATCCCTAGTTTGAACATCTTTTGAAATAACAGCATAAGGGCAAAATGTAGAAAAATCTACCCTAAAGGTTTAGGTAGAGTAATTCATGATATAGTCATCGTACTCTTCATAAAAATGCTTTTGTAATGTGATACAGCTGGATGGAATTTGAACACAAAAGGAAGTTGACTACTTATATTCTTTTGATTTTCTAGACATGTTTCTCGTATGGTAAATTGCATTTTAATAATACAGAGAGGAATGAAAAGTGTAATATTTTAATGTAAGTTTATTAATTACCAGAACATTTTGTCAAAATCATTCTCATCTTTTCAAAGGTTTTACATAGAAATCCTCTCATTTTAAAACTGTTTGCATAGTTACTAATCATTATCTGCTTACAGAACTGTCTATATTATACATTTGAATCAGTCATTAATTCAACAGCTAATCATGATTAATATCAGGCCCTTTATGGTAGAGCCATAAATCACAAGACATATTAAAGTAATTAATGGAAATGAAATTAAAGGGATTGAGAAGTACCCTAATAAATAGTAACATGTAATTATTTTAAATGCTTCCTTCACACCATATATTTAAGTTATTCCCCTAAAATAAAGATACCTGGAAAAAGTTACTTATATTAATTTTCTTTACTCTAAAAATTTTTGAAAATCACAAATAAAATAAAGAATATTTTCAGTACTAAATAAGTGATATAGCTTGGCTTCCAAATACATGCAATTGCTGCAAATATTTATATCTAGAAAATACATAAATGGAAACATAAGTCTCTATTTACAGGGCAGTAAGTAGAACTCTTCAAAATAGAGTCCAGTCCTGAACCAAATAAGGAACTTCAATTTTTGGAGGCTAAATTAGTCAAATATACAACCTTTTAGCTAAACTGTTGCTATTTATTAAAAATGCTCATAGTTTATTTGGAGACAAATAGCCATGCATAATAAGAATTTGTGAGTTACTTTTTAATCACTATATATCATTTATTATATTATAATTCTCTCCCAGAACATCTGATACAATGTCTAATATATTTGAAACAGTGGATATTATTGTGATTTTTTCCTATTAAGTAGATTATTGCTAATGTTTTAGGATCATAGACTGCACTCACTCACATTAAAAATTATTCTCTAGACCATGTAACTGACAAAAAGCATCACTAATTAAAAATTTGCCTCTTTTACCTTTTTGATGCATTTTCAAGTACACATAGTATAACTACCCTTTGATCTCAAGAGATATTCCAGTTTATTTACATTTCTACTTTGTTTCCAATTCAAAACCCACATTATTTGTTTTCATTTTTCTTTACTTTATTTTAGTGTCCTTGTCCACCATTTTTGTATTATTTTTATTCATACACAAAACTATATTCACCTTCTGCCTGTCTGTTTCTCCAATTCTGCCTCCAAAATTTTCAGTCTGGATGATTCTAAGGATCCAGTCTTTATCTGTGCCTATATTCAAGTGCCATAGTGTTTATGGAAAAGTTCACACAAAATGTTTATGATTTCTGCTATAAACTCAGGAGACTCACATTTAAATTATCCTACAAATACCTAAGGATATACTTAACTAAGAAGCTGAAAGACCTCTACAAAGGAGAACTACAAAACACTGATGAAAGATACCATAGTTGACACAAACAACTGGGAAAATATCCCATGCTCATGGATTGGTAGAATCAACATTGTTAAAATGCCCATACTGCCCAAAGTGATTTACAGATTCAATGAAATCCCCATCAAAATACAAATCTAGAAAAAATAATCCTAAACCTCATTTGCAACCAAAAAAGAGTCAGAATAGCCAAAACAACTCAGCCATAAAAAAAAAAAAAATGGTGAACTAATTAATACCTCTTGTATTATCCTAGATGGAGCTGGAGCCCATTCTTCTAAGTGAAGTATCACAAGAATGGAAAAACAAATAGCACATATACTCACCATTAAATCGGTCCTAATAGATCAAAACTTATGTGCACATATGGAAATAACATTTATTCAATATCGGATGGGAGAGGGGAGGGGATAGTTAAGCTCACACCTAATGGGTGGGGTACATGCTGACTGGGGGATGGTCATGCTTGTAGCTCTGACTTGGGTGATGCAAAGGCAATTTATGTAACCAAAGTGTTTGTACCCCCGTAATACTCTGAAATAAAAAAAACAATAATAATTAAAAATATTTGGAAAAGAACAAATCTGGAAGCATCACACTACCAGACTTCAAATTATACTATAAGGCTATAGTAACCAAAACAGCATGGGACCTGTATGAAAGTAGAGACATAGACCAATAGAACAGTTTACCCCCCAAAAAACATAGAGCTACAATCAACTGATGTTCAAAAAAGCAGATAAAAATATACACCAGGGAAAGGATGCCCTGTTCAATAAAGGGTGCTGGGGAAATTGGATAGCCACATCCAGAAGAATGAAATTGAACCTCTATATCTCACCATATACAAAAATCAATTCAAGATGTGTTAAAGACTTAACTGTAAGTCCTGACACCATAAAAATTCTGGAAGGAAACATATAAAATTTATTCTATACATAAACTTAGGCAAAGAATTTATGACCAAGTCCCCAAAGGCAAATACAGCAACAACAGAAGTAAATAAATGGGACTTAATGGGAAATAATCAATAGAGTATAAAGACAAACTACAGAATAGCAGAAAATATTTGGTTAAATATGGTTAAAGCTTAAATAGCAGAAAGAAACAGGGGCTTCATGCTGCTGGAGGTGATGGGAACACAGCTATGGGAAGATGAAGGGAGGAAGTGTATCATCAGCAAAGGTTGTCTTGTTATGCAAATAAAGTCCCTCACACAGAAGCCCTCAGAAGAATTGGTGTTGTCAACCCTTAGTCTCCTTTTCAGTGAGTTAATTATCCATGTTTGATGAGATTATAGGAAGGGGGATAATGACAATTGCATTCTTCTCATAGGAATTTCCCTTAGCCAGTTAAGGGAACTCCAGACAAACCCTTCCTTGTACTTCAGGAGGGAAAAAGTGGGTGAGAGACCGGGGCAAGTGGGAGCAGGAGAAGACCAGAGAGACCCTGGTTCTCCTTTAAGTCAAAACAGCATGCCAAAAAGCATCATATCTTGGAACATCATTTTCTGAACCCCAACATTGCTTTTAAGATTTTCTCTTTGTTACTATTTTAAACAATTAGATTATAATGTGCCTTAATGTAATTTTCCACATGTTTCTTATGCTTGGAGTTCAATGTGCTTCTTAACCATATAAGTTTATGGCTTGCAACAAATTTGTAATATTTTCAGACATTATTTCTTCCTTTGGTAGTTGGTTTTAACATAAATGGTAGATGAATTTTCCATGGTAGAAGGAATAAATGCAAGAATATATCTAGATTTCCTTGGGTCAATTTCTTATTCTCTAGTGAGCCACAGCCATCAACAATGTAGACTCAAATTGGGGCCATAAGAACTTGAATTGTCAATGTCTTATCATATCTGCAAATATTGACTGAAAGTTATAGGAAACTTTTGTCCACTTAAGATGAATTTCATACTAGTTATTACAAAAGGTTAGCATACAAGATTGAAAAGAAGTTCACCTGCCTGGAAATCAGGTCTTTGAATCTCAATACTCAGCCTACAAAGATCTTCCCACTTTCTCCTCTATAGGCTATAAAGTACACTGATCATATAGTAAGATAAATGTTTACTATCAATTCTCCCGGACTCCCCTAAAATAGCATTAGTTAATCCCCGAGGCTCTTATCCTTTCTCTTTCAGAAACTTATGTTTCTTTCAATATCCTTTCTTCCTATCCCTATTGCACAACTGTCAAAAACTGTTAAAAGTGTAAGATTTTATCCCATTTGCAAGCTAACAATTTAACCTGTCACAGTATAATGATGCTAGTAGAAAACAAAATTCCTAGGTCAGGAACAAGGAAATCTTATTACTCACAACAATAGTAATGGACAATATACAAACATTTTTACTACCTCCTGAAGGCCAGTGCCTTTACGGTGAAATGAAGTAGGCAAGATGCCACTTGTACACACAGTGGGCTGCATTACAGAAGCTTAGGGAATTTGAATCTTTTAAATGGGCAATAGATATGCTGACCATTTGCTTCAGTAGAAAACACTATCTTTATCTGCCATGTCTGTTCATCATACAAGCATCCTTACAAGCATCCTTGAAAAGATAGTCCAGAAGAAAAGACAATCAGGACTTTGCTCAAAAGACATATTGTCAGGTTTCAGGGTCTGTAATGTTGGTTATTGGCATGAAGAATGAAAAGATTCACCAAAGTAAGGCAAGCAAGAAAATGAGGTTTACTGAGGAGAAAGAGATAGGATTATAGAGCAAGAGCAAGATAGAGGTTTACAGAGTGTGATACATATGTACACAGATGATGACTGGACCCACTGTCATAGCAAAGGGAGAGCAAAAAGGAAGGGCCTGGTTATGGTCTCAGTCTTGTTTTATAGTGCCTGGATTAAAACCTCCCTCGTGGTTCAGACATCACCATGGAACCATTTTGATTGGACAGTTGGGGATTATATGACCTGAGTCTTACTATGCATGTGGGTCTCCCATGAGCTTCTCTGAAAGCTGGCTGTTTTAGGTCACTTTCCAGACTCTATTGCACCTATGCTGCTTGGCCCATGGGCTAGAGAGTCCTCCACATTGTTTTGCAGCTAGCATGCTAAGTTTTGATTGGCAGATTCATAGGGTCTGCCCTCCTCCCCCAGGTATGGCAGTAACTCCGGTTAGGATTAAGATGCAGCAGAACCAAGACCGGGCCTGGGGCCCACACTTGACCTTCTTCCCATGTGGGGCAATTGTACCAAGGCAAGGCATCCACTTTGATAACTAAGAGACCTGGAATCCCTCTAACTACCTAACAATATAATAATTTGAGAAACCATGAAGAGTTGCCTTCCAACCTTAGTAGGTCTTCAAATTTTTTAAATTTCTTTTTCAACATTAATCTGGGAATAACATGCAATGAAACTTTTATATCATCCATGTATCTATTTAACATGTTACTTTTGTAGCTTTGTGAGCATGTGGGTTAAAGTTATAATATCTCTTTTAATGTCTCTGTCTACTAATTTTGTCATATCTATTACTTTTTGGTCACTTGGATTCATTAATTTTTACCCTCATGGATTTTGTTTTCCCACTTCTTTACATGCCTGGTAATTTTTTATTGGATGCCAGACATTGTGATTTTAACCTTAATGTATATGGCTATTTTTGCATTTCTTTAAATATTCTTGAGAATGTTTTGTGGGCTTTAGAGAAGCTAGTGAGAAACTGTGACTCTTTTAAGTTTTTATTTTAAGATATTTCAGTGAGGCTCATGGCTACATCTTTTTTTTTTTTTTTTTTTTTATGGCTAAGTCTCCATGCAATTGAGACATGGCCTTTCTTAGTACTTGAACCAATGGTACTTGAATTATTAGGTTTTTCATTCTAGCTGTTGGAATCAAGCACTCTTCCTGGCCTGGTTTGTTATTCTGAGGACTGCTTTCTGGACTTACTTTAGGTGGACCTTTTCCCTGTCTTAGAATTTCCTGAAATGTGTGTACTGATCAGCACCCACATGAATAATTGAGGAGTCTTCATAATATTTTTTGTGGATCTCTGGATTCTTTGTGTACCTTTCTCCTCTCTTCTACTCCAACCTATTTACTTTAGCTACCTTAGCTTTCAGGTATCAGGGCCCCCTAGCTCCATCCCATCAACTTAGGGAGATTTCTGGGCTTTCTATGGCTTTGATTCCTGGCTCCACATCCAAGAAAATTTCTCCAGTCAGTAAGCCAAGGGTATTTCTCAAGCTCACTTCAATTTCATCCACTCTTTCAGGGATAATTGAGCATTGTCTTCATATTTTGAGATTTGTTTTATATATATTTCCCCATTTTTTTTTAGCTGTTTCTGATGAAAAGGAAAATCTGGTCCCTGTTACTCATGACAGAAAGGAGAAATTCTAATTTACATTTCAAACACTTAAACATTCCTTTAATACTGGCCTCACATGTTTCTACCTCCCTGTAAAATCAAAGTCCTTTCTCGGGGCACAAGTCATATTTTTGAAATGACTGGAAAATTTCATAATAGTTCTCAACTTATATCATTCTATATTTTGTTTATTCTTTCATCTCAGTTTAAAATACCCTATGAAGTGAGTTCAGGTTTTTTTCATTGTCCATACAATTTACATGTAGTAAATTTTTAATAAGATGTCAAATTTAAAAAAGATGTAATTATTTATAATCACTGAGTAAATAATGTAGGCCAAACATATGGCTTATCTGACAATATTCAAATAATGAAGAAAACATGGAAAATATAGTTAATACAAAAAACTTAAATGTGGAAATTCATAGTAGACCCACTTGAGTTTACACTGTGTTTTTACCTCCATAATATTTCTTAATTTTCTAAACTTTACTTTTCATATACCTTATTTATTAAATGGAGATTAAAATACTTTATACTTCATGGGCATTTGGGTTGGCTAATTAAGTCAACATATACAAAAGACTTAGCCTGATCTTCTGACAGAGTTAATTCTGAATATATTCAAGCCATCATATAGGATATGTTGGGTATGAGTGAACAGAAAAAAATAAGTAAAATTGCTTAAAATTCAAGATTGCGGTTTTCTCATGTCATTGAATTCAAAAGTCAGGCAGTGCCAGAGTTGGTTATTTCAGCAACTAAATGACGCCATCTAGAGTCAGGCTCTGTCTATATTTTCTCTGTACTCTAGTGGCATCATACTCAGATTTGTCCATTCCTGTTCACAGACGGTTGTCACGGTTCTATTAATCATATTCTTACACAAGCATGGGAAGTGGCAGGGAAAGAATGAATTTTACTCATGCATCTCTTTTTGTAATGGTAAAAAAACTTTCTTGAGGAACCTAGGCAGACTTTGATTCATACAGTGTTGGTTAGAACTTTTTCACATGGCTATTCCTAGCCCAAACACTCACAACATAAGTGCAATTGTCTTGTGAAGTTTAAGCTGTTAAGACTCAACTCTTCCCCAATTTTCTTGGTTTAATGGAGGGTGAATAAAATCAGATGCGAAGGTTGTGGATAAGCAGGTAAGTGCTATGTGTGTGTGTGTGTGTGTGTGTGTGTGTGTGTGTATATATATATGTATATATATATATATATACATATATAAAGCTAAGTCAAGCCAAGTTTATGGTAAGTAATAGCATCTTATTTAGAGACACAAACAATGTCACAAAGCATTTTTCTAACATTTTACTAAATGTTAATGCTTTTAATTATTTTCTAATCTAACTAATCTAACACACTCATGATTAAAATGCCCTGAAAATCATGTAAGATAAATATGTCTTGTAGAGTTCCACATTTTTATTAAAATTAATGAAGCAGGTCTAAATAACACAGTCTGAGACAGTTTGGATAAAATGTGTTTGAAATGCATATGCTATGGGAAATCAAAAATTATTTCTATGGAAAATATCCATATATTTTTCTGTCTTGTCTTAGGGTATTTATACTAGTTTGTTAGAGCTACCAAAACAAAATAACACAGGCTGGGTGGCTTAAATGACAGAAATTAATTTTCTCATGGCCCTGGAAGCTGGATGTGCAAAATCAAGGTGGCTGCAGAGTTGGTTTCTCCTGACGCTTCTCTCCTTGGCTTGAGGATGGTCACCTTTTCACTTAGTCTTCGCACGGTCTTTTCTTAGTGCACGTACATTCCTGGCATCTCATCCTCTTAATTTTCAGTGGTCCTTTTTACAATCATATTAGATTAAGGCACCATACTAGTTTAATTTTAATTATCTCTTTAAAGGTCCTATTTCCAAATGCAATCACAGTGGGGTTAGGGCTTCAACATATGAATTTGTGGGGAACACAATTCAGTGCATAATACGTATGTTTCTCTAGGATGATTGAAGTTTCTACAAATCTTCATATTATTTTCTTGCCTTGTTTCCACATTTAAAATTTTGTTTTGTCAGTCCACCATGCCCTGAAAATTCATAGATGGGTGGGCTGGATCGATCACTAGGAGATTATACAAGACACATGTATATTGTCTCACACATATATAATACATCATAAATAAATATATATCACCCAAATAATATATATTAATATATCCTCCATATCTATATCCCATATATATCCCCATACATATCCCAAAAATCTAAGTACAAATGGAATTTTTTCTGTAAAATACTTTAGTTACACAAATAAAGCTATTGTAAATCTCCTCACTTATCAAATGCCACTAGTAACACAAACTGCAATACTTTCTATCTTTTCATTAAAGGTGTTATAATGGTGAGAAAAGGCTTTCAGATATTAGAGTTTTAGCACTGAATAACTCTCATCACTACTAATCAGGCCAGATTTTTTCCCCCCAACATTGTGATTAATTTAAGGCATTCTAGACAAAGATGCCTGAAAATTTTATTGCAAAATCAATTTGGTAAGAATGAAATCCACAATATATACTTCAAAATAAAAATTACAAACCAGTTCTTTCCTCCTGACTGCATTCAGCAATAAAATATTAAATGGAATATAAGAACAACAATTAAAGGACTTAGTTTTTAAGCTGTCTGGTGGTATGTAAGATTCAGTTCTTTATTGGCTATTAGAAAAATTACCAAAGACTAGTTTAGTTATTCTAAGTGAATATGGAACTAAAAGTTCTTACATTTTCATTTTGGAAAAATGATTTTGAAATTTTTCAGAATGAAGTTTGTTTAATTTGAATAAAGTAAAAACTGATGATATTATATTAAAAATAAATCTTTACAACTGAATTGCTTCAACTTTGGATATGTTTGAAAAGTCATTTCCAACATCTCTGCTCCAGGACAATCAATCACATAAAAACATTCATTTAATAAGTCCCTAAAAATATTGATAGGGAATAGATCCATAGAAAATGAACACATTGCAAGAAAAATACTTTGGTGCTTTAAGATAAATGTCATCCATAAGAAACAGGAATTAATTATAAAACAAATTATATCTGTCTCCTCTCCATTAAAAAAGTATTAAGTGTATGTTTTGAATAGAATGTACTCTTTTAAGTGGAAGTGAGATGATTGAAAGGGGAGGTGTTTTAGCAACTGATCACAGGACTGTACAAGGTAGGAAGGATAACAGAATATGAATTGAGGAGAAAAAGAAATCCCTCCTTGTTAATGCAAGCTGCTGGCTGAATGCACTGCAACACAGCAGAAGGTTTTCTTCCAGTTTGTGTGAGTTGTTTTTTTCTTATGTAGTAATCTTAACTCTTCAGAAAATACCATGCTACTCCGTGGTAACATAGCATTTCCTTTTTTGTCTTTTAGTAAAAGAGCTCTGGGATCAAGGTGATAAGACTCTTTATCGAGTGTTTTAGTAGTATAGGAAAGAAGGGGGCTATGATCTTGGCCCTCCAGAAGTGTTGCTGTGGTAAAGACACTTCTACTACATCAGCTCCACTAGATGTACTTTACTAGATTCTTGTTTCAATGAGGTCAGACAACAGTAATTTGTTATGTGGGTCATGGCAGAATCCTTCTTCCAAACACTACAAAGAATGACTCCTTTGTCAATATAAATACATCCTAATGCATTTAGTCTCCCTGTAGGCTGTATTACACACTTGAGAGAACTCTTGTGCCACATTCTGCCACTCAGCATTATAATACTTTTTCATCTTGCTTTTTATTTCCCTCTTTATAATAAAAGAGAAAACACACACACACAGACCTAAAAGGTAAAGCTCGTTTTCATTTATTTTTCATATTTCACTTTGCAGGCATTATCAAGATAGAACATCAGAACAGCAGGCATGCCTACAAATACATTTCAAAAGACAGGAATAAAACACAACAAAAATGTTACATTAATAATTCAGTTCATTCATATGGGTATTTTCCCACAAAATTTGTTTCTCAAAATCTTTATGCTTTCTTTCCTCATTCAAATAAGCATGTATCTGTAAGATCTGAAAACTGGAAGTAGTAATTTCCCCTCAAAATTGTAAACTGATACAATATTATAAATGTTGATTTTGGAATTATCTGGCACAACATAGACATCTTTCAATTTTTATTAGTATAATTACTCTAAATTTTATATCTATAAAATTCTTTTAATTTCTAAAGTTTTAGATTCAAATATTATAAAGCAATCCAAATGAATACATATTGAAAACTAGAACCTATGCTACAAAGAAAAATTTTATTATGTATATTCTTAGTTACCATTTCCCTCATCTCTTCATTCATAAAACAAAGAGAAAGAGCTTGGGGCTTTCTAGAGTCTCTTCAAATATTAACTTATTTTATAGTACTTATTTTTCCATATTATCTTCACTTATTAAATCTCCACATTAACCCTCCTGCCCTTTGTATGTAAACATACAAAGACTAACACACAACCCAGAAAGGATAATTGACTGGCTCAAAATGCTGGCTTTCAAATTGGAGGATATGATCCTTTTTTTGGCTGCTTTGGGACAAAATGATTAGGTTTTGAAGTGTTTGTGGGCTATAGCTTTGCGAAGAAGAAGGTTAACTTAGACAAAGTGTAAAAAATGCTTTCCCCAAAAATCTGTAAAAATAAAAAGAAAAGACAACTTTGTTCTCAGTGGGTCATAATACCTAGAGGCAAAAAAACTTAGACAAGATGTTAAACAAAGGTCATTTGCTGGTTTAAGATTCAAAGTCACGGTACTTTTCTTTCTTCTGAAACCTACACTAAACTGTAAAATACCTGGTTGTAGCAAGAACGTTTTATAAGTTTGAACTTGGAAAATTAACTCTAATTCCAAAATATTCCTTGATAATATTCTTTGCAATACAAATCAGCACCAAGGAGCTATTTCTCTGCTGCTGTGGAATATAGTTTAAAGAACAAACTGTTATACACGTGTATTCACATTAAAACACTGGTTATTATTAATACCAAATGTCTGACCTTTGAAAATAATTTTTAATAATAAAAATTATTATTATTGAAAGTTATATGTCAAGTACTATGCTAAATTATTTTCAAATATGCCAAATTTAACATTCATAACTGGTTCCTGAGATGAATGTTTGTGTTGACAGTTAAAGTATCAGAGACTTATGACCCTAGAATTGACTGTCAATCAATATGGGATGGAAGATGGTAAATACTCCCCCCTTTTCCACCTTTCTATGAGACACAGTATTTCCACACAGTATTTAAGAAGGTCCCTAGAAGGAAAGAGTTCTGTTATTGGCCATGGGAACATTATAATAACATTACCAATATTAATTGTCTACCATTTTCTCTCTGACTTCCCTAATTCCTCCAGGTACTACCTGGAATAACCTTCCAAATAAACCACTTGACTTAGAGTTTGCTTTTAATAGAGTCAAACTAGGACATTGCCACTGTAAGGGACCCTAGAAAACAGAATCTTGGCATGGGATTCAGGGATTTCATCAGATAGCAATAAGAATTCCATTACTGGTGGTTATTGGTCACTCTCCCATTGCCTGGAAAACATGGAAAAGCCTCATATGGAGTAGATTCTATTTTTATGTGTGTAGCTGCAAAACAGACTGGCTTCAAAGTCAGGTTCAAGATCCAAATGAAACAATTGAGATCAATTTCACAGCTCAGCTAATGTTCCTGCTCTAAACTCAGGACCCTTATAGGGAAAGAATGAGACCCTAAGAGTTGGAATGGGAAAATTTCATTAGTTATATTAAGAAATATGAATCCACAGATTTGCCTGAAATTTCTTGGTCAGAAAAATCAAGCCCTTCTCTCTTGAGGAAGAATCACCCACGAATCATATATGATTCTCAGCTGAGGAGTATTATTAGATACCTAATATTTCTTCTCTTTTTAGTCTTCACTCACTTTCTCTTTTGCTTCTAGACCAGTAACTACCAGGTTTTAAAAAAACTGAATGCAAATAGATACCTTTGTTATTGATTAAAATCTTCATTTAAAAACAAAGAGTTTTACAACTTATTATGTTTCTGTAGGAACCAGGAGCATAAGAATAGCAGTAGATATTAAGAACATAAACATATTGTGCAGGGGGGTGAGGAAAGTGCAGAAAACAGAATAGTAGAATATAATGCTGAATGATGGAGAGTTTAATTACATGGGATAGTTCCTCCATGGCATAAGTTCTGTCCTCCAAGCAAGGATTTTGGGAACTAACAGTGTACTGCTGGGATGATTCCTTGAAGTTTAGAAATAATGATGACCTACAGTAAATAAGGGAGAGATGCCAGAATTACTTTGACAGTGTGTAAAAATGAATATCAAAAGAGGTCAGAGAGATGATCATAAAAGAAGAAATTATTAAGGAAAATCAGAACTTTATTAGTTTACTATTTCTTAACATTCCCTTCACCAAAGCAATAAGGTTTCCATGTGTGATGAGGGCACAGTATTGCTGACTAGCTCTGTGCTAGCTCCCCACCATAGGCTTGAGTTAATGGCAGGAGATGCTTTCTTCAAATCAATATTTCTAGGGTCAATAGAGATAAAAGGATTATAGAAATCTAGAACAGAAGGACTAGGTGCAAAAGTCATCAAGGTCATAGTGGCAACCAGGGAGCCTTATTCTGCAAGGATCATGGTCATGGCTAAAAGATAAAGATATTCTTAATGTGAACAACAAATCCATTGCTTACATATATAATTTTAAAAAATGAAGAACATAGGGACAAAATATCTCATGACAACAAGTGCAATTGTAAATCCCAAACTCTCACCCAGTTTCCAGAACTGAGGTGTTTTCAGACCCAAAATTCATTATTAAATGGAATCTTGGTATCCTAGAAGAAAGTAACTGAAATGCTGCAGAAATGTTTACAGTATTAATTCCTCGAATTCTTCTAATAAAGGATCTACAGAGATTTAAAATAACTCTAAACTGAGGAATTAGGGGAATTCCCACATCTTTCAAGGGCTTTAGGGACATAAACTGAGCTGACACTGATACAAGGTAACCCATACCACTGCCATGCCCTGCCCGAAGCAGAGTGGGGTATGTGGAGAAGACATAACGAACTGTTTCGAGCCCATCCTGTAGTGGATCCAAAGAACATACAGACAAACTTTGAGGTCATTACTTTGGTTCTTGAATGCATAATTATGATGAATATTATCAGAACCTGGAAGAATCTTCACATTTCTTCCCTGATATCTGTAGTAAGAGAGTGTCAGAAAGGCAAAGTGGAAGCCCTTGAAACTGCTTCTCTGTGCCAATATAGTCAATTAGAAACAATATTTCATTCCTGTAGGTGATGGCAGAGAACAATTCAACACAAATATTTTAAAGATGCATGGATGGTTATTTTCTTCATATCTTTCATTTATTTATCAGAATGCTAGGCAAAAAAGGAGGATCTTAACAAATAAAAAGTATTGTTTTAAACTAAATTTGTAGCCAAAGTCACAAGTGTTATTTATATTAATTGGAATTTCAACAGAAACAATTCAATCCAGATAGGACACACTAAATGGAGCTTAAGGGGCATATATGGAGTCTGTTTTGAGTTTTTTGCAATTCTTTATAGAATAGTCACATTGAAGATTCCTAAGATATTGGAGAAAGTCTTAGATTTATGTAGCAAAGAAGTAGGCATGTTTGGGAATCAACTGCTAATATGCAACCAACCTTTCATAGGGACTGAATTCTGAATCGTGGGAGATTAAATTATTATGTGATCAGAATTGTCCCTTATGATCTATTATCAGATCCATCAGGTTATATACTAAAAGAGGCTCCATTTGAACATATTATTTCTATGCCCTCATATAATAACTGTAGTAAATAAGAAAAATCTGAAGATGTATTTTATCAACTACTGGGATAATATTGGATATAGATAATTTACCCGTTGGCTATAAGACATGACATATAAAGGAACATCAAAAAATTACTGACTCAATAAATATCACCATTCAGGTTTATTATCAAATAAAAATAAAACAAAATAAAACACTACACTTATTTTTTCAAATAAATATTGGTATTTATTTCCAAAGGAATCTGGGCATTTCAAATATTGCCAAAGAAAATTCCTAATCTTTTCTTTCATTTTTTAGAAATGCTAAGGTTTTAGTATTCTTCCTTTTCTCCAAGATCAAAACAATTTTTACATTTAATTGAAATTGCATTACACTTACAGTTCCAGAATCTTTGATGTACAGCATCTATAATTTAATCAGGCTATATAAGATAGTGCATTTATTAATGCTATTTTTCTTTCATCTGCATTTCAGTTACTTATTTTTTATGATGTAAATTTCTGGGCTACAGAATCTAAGAACTAAGACATGCAGTTTTTGTGGACTAGGAATTGCCTTTTTAATTTCAGTTTGTTTATTTTTCATTGCCTTATAATCCTCCAGAAGATACTTCATTTGCATGGAAAGCTACTGGTATATACTCTTTTAAATATGGTCTATTGTGTGAAAAAAAGACTTATGTTAAATCTGATACCAAGGTGACACCATCAAATTTTGTGTTGTTATATAGAAAAGTAATTGGGAGTTGAAAGGGCAGAATGGTTATGTAAAAATATATTAAATATTTTTTTATTTTGGAATAATTTAAGGTGTAATGAAATTGCAAAGTTTGTATATAGAGTGCCTATATACCTGTCATCTATTTTCTTCATTGTAATATCTCACCTTTTCCTGGTACATTTTTCTAAGAAACTAAGTTTGGTTTCCTAAAAACCCAAAGTTTGTATAGTATCATTAACTAAAATTCGTATTTTATTCAGACTTTACTAACCATACCACTAAGATATTTGTTCTCTTCCAGTATCCAGTCTAAATTATCACATTCTTTTTAGTTGCCATGTATACTTAGGCTCCACTTGGCTTTGATATTGCTCACACTACTTATTTTTGGTGATTTTGATAGTTTTGAGACATACCTGGTGAAGTATTTTGTACAATGTCCCTTGATTTAAATCAGTTTGATGTTTTCCTATTCAGACTGCACTTATGGTTCAGGAGAATCATACTAGAGATGTGCCATTGTATCCTTAGCACACAATATCAGAGTAGATGCTATTACCTTGACTCACCACCAGTGATGTTAACTTTGACAACCTGGACAAGGGAGTATTTGCCAGGTTTTTCCCTTTTTCTACACTGTCTTCTTTGGAATCAAGTCATTAAGTCCAGCCAGCACTCAAGTGAGGAAGTGGAATTAAGATCTACTTCCTGGAATGTAGGTTATCTACATAAATTATTTGCACTTATTCTATAAGGA
The DNA here is from genome assembly GCA_028533085.1 of Varecia variegata. NCBI lineage: Eukaryota > Metazoa > Chordata > Mammalia > Primates > Lemuridae > Varecia > Varecia variegata. Next base: position 161,239,084 of record CM052439.1, read on the forward strand.
AGATTTGTCTTTTTCACTTATCTATTTAATAATTCATTTATATCTGTACAAATTCATGTATATTTACATTGTACTATGGGTTATAGCCCCATACTATATTATTTAATTTGTTGCATGATTTTTTTTCAGTTTGCCCACTGGGTATCAACTTGAGAAACTTTCAGAGCCAAGAGGAGTCTAAAAAATATGGATCAGAATACTCATTGTTTGATAGTGAAGTTACATATCCCATCTTTTTGTTTTTGGAGCATGTCTTTACTTTCTGGCACTACAAGATGCTCCACATTCATTTTTTTTTTTTTTTTTTTTTCCTTTTTCTTGCCTGAGAATTAGCCATGTCTCTAAGGATTCCTGGTTTTCTTTATTTGAGAATGATATTTAGAAACCAAGATATGGGTGCTTGGTGTGCTCATTTTACTGATACATCAGGGCTTCATAGCCTTCTCAGCAGAGAGAGTTGGGGAATACCTGTATGAATACTAACTTATGTATTCATACATATTTATAATTATCTCCAGTTTTTTGTGATTATGAATAAATAAAGCTTCTATAAACAGGAAGATTTTTTGTGAAAATAAGTTTTAGTTAACTTGATTAAATAACTAGGAGCATGATTATGTAGTTGTATAGTAAATCTTCTGAACTTTATAATAAACTGCCAAACAGTCTTCCAAGGTACCTATGTGAATTTTCATTTCCACTAGTAATGCATAAGAGTTATTGTTGCTCCCCATCTTTGCCTGCATTTCATATTGTCAACATTTTTTTATTGTAGTCATGGGAATGATGTGTAACGCTACCTCATTGTTGTTCAAATTTACATCTCTTTAATGACAAATGACGTGAGAATTGTTTCATATGCATATTTGCCATCTATCATTTTTCCTGAAGTACTTGTACATATGATTTGTTCATTTTTGTATTGAATGGTTTATTTTCTTAATGTTGACTTCTAAGTGCTCTTTATGTATTCAGAAAATAAGCCCTTAATCAAATATATTGTAAATATTTTTGTTCCATTTATGGGTTATACATTACTTATCTTAAGAGAATCTTTAAAAAGTACAATTTATTATTTTTTAATAGATTGTACTTTTGATGTTATATCTAAAAATCTCATCACCAAATCCAAGGTCAAAACAATTTTTCTAAACTTTACTTTGATAACTTTTAAATTAAATATTTAGACACATGATCTATATATTATGAATTCATTTTTGTGTAAGTTGTGAGGGCCATAAAATTGGTTTAAATTGGGCCCAGCTGTAGCTCTCAGAGGTGCCTAACAGAATCTATCTCTGGAAAAAGTCACTTTTAGCTTAGCACTAAAATTATTTCTGACGAATTGTTTTTTAGTAATTGCATTATCAATCTATAATTAATAACAATCATTCAAGAAAACAAAGTACCATGAGTAAAAACAGGAATAAAAGATGTTATTTCTTGGGATTAAATTTTGAAAATGCCATCTTTGAAACTGTAACCACAGAATAGGATTCACTAAAAACCAAAACCAAAACTTAGAAGATTAAAATAAAACCTACAAATGAAAAATAAAATAACCATATTTAAATAAAATGGTTGCAACAGCCAATTAAACTCAACTAAAGAGAGAACTTAAAAGTTGTCAGAATGCAGTGAGAAAGAAAACAAAAGTATAAAATATAGAAATGTTGAGTTTTAGAGGGTAAACCAAAATGTTTAGCACATGAATCTATATATTGCCTACATATTAGGCAATATATAGAAAGACAATGCCTGAGAATTTTCCAGAATTAATAAAAAGAAATACTAACTTGTAATTTTAAGAAGCCCAGCAAATACAATGCAGAATAAATATAATTATATTAACTACTAAGAACATTATGGGAAAATTCCAGTATAAAATATAGATAATGATATAGGAAATTGGGGAGGAAAGATGGGTTGCTTTTTGTAATATGAAGAATTAAACTCACCTTAATCTTTTCTATAGCAACAATAGTAAATAGAAATTACCATGATTTTATTTACAATGTGCTGAAAGAAAGTAATGGCCTATCTAGAAAATTATTTGTTATGGATACTTTAAAAATTAGAGAAAATTTAAAACTCTAACAGAGGGTGAAACTAATCAACCAAAAACGAATCAAATAGAGAATTCAAGAAAGAGAAAGCTGTGATAAAATAATCTAGTGAACATAAATTTTGTTGTACTGTAAATAATATTAGGCTAAAATAAAATTTTTGGCAATTGTAGCTGTAATACAGAGGTTAAAACCCACATTCTGCTGTCACCTAATCACCCCAGGTTATTTCCTTCATTATTCTATAGTTTAATTTTGTCATGGTCTTCCTTTCTTCCTTTACTTTCTTAACTATTGTTCTTTACTTGACAGCCATATGAATTGATAATCTATCTTATCTGCCTGGTATTAGTAATACACTTACTATTTTCATGTAAAAAACATAAATATGTGTAAGAAGATAGTCTTTGGCATCTAATTTGAATAAAAATTATACATTTTTTAAAAAGCTAATATTGGATTAAAGGTCTGCATGTGTTCATGTTTGGAAAGACTTTTTATGATTCTGTCAGATGATGTCTCTCTTGGACATCCAGTTCCACAAATTATTCTGCATATACTCTTTCTTCAGTAGAGATCTGTTCATCCAACACACTTCTTTACTGCATTTAAACAATACATGAGTGGATTAGTAAAATGTGGTATATATATACCATAGAATACCACTCAGCTACAAAAAACAATGGTGATCTAGCACCTCTTATATTATCCTAGATAGAGCTTGAGCCCATCCTTAGAAGTGAGGTATCACAAGAATGGAAAAAAATGCACCACATGTACTTGCCATCAAATTGGTACTAACTGATTAACACTAAGGTGCTCACATGGTAGTAATATTCACTGGAAGCTGGTCAGGTAGGGAGATTTGGAGGAGTAAACTCACAACTAATGGAGGCAGAGGGCACTACATGGGAAAAGGACAGACACACTTGTAGCCCTGGCTTGGGTGAGGCAAAGGCATTGCATGTAACAAAAATATTTGTACCCCCATAATATCCTGAAATTTAAAAAATGATGAAAAGGCAGATATGCACACTTGCTATTGTCCTTTGGCCCTGTATGTCATCCTAATACCCTGCCACAACTCTCTAACCAATCCATATCTTGCTTCCTCCCTGTGACAATCTACTCACAGTACCACCCACTGTTTAAAGATAAAGTCATTATTTTTACTTTATGAATAACAGCAACAAATAATCTTTCACTGTTACTAAAATTATTGATAATTACTGATAAGCTTTTAGTTGGAAACTACAGCAAACAGCCCTGATTCAAGTTATATAGATGATAAAATTAATTTAAGGGCCTCCCCCTCCCCCCTCCCTCCTCCAGAGTTAGTTCAGCTTCATTGCTAGATCGGCAGCTTGGTTAATGCCATCACATAAGGCAAAGAATAGGCACATGGACATTATTGTTTGCTTACTATACCACCTGAATCTGAGGCATACAGGAGTCCAGCATATTATGAAACATATTTCAGGGCTTCTTCCAGCCCAGACATTAATCCTTTCCTCCCAATTCTGCCTGCCTGGGAGCAGTTGCCCTTTTAAATCTGGAGGGGACTTGGGTGGCATAAGATAAATTAGATTTTTGGTTTGGTTTATTTGGCTTCTTTTTTCCTCTTGTCAGTACTCTGCTTAAGCTGTTTCCTATTGTATACCCTTTTTCCCTCCGCCTCAAAGGGCCGACCCCAGGAGGCAGAAAAGAGCAGGCTTTGTTGTTGCTAATTAGAGAGGGTAGGTTCCTCAGCAACTTGCTGCCAGCATCACAGTAATTCTCAAAGATCTTTGTATTTAACAAGCATTTACCAAATACCTTTATTGTGTGCAGGACTCTATACGAAGTTCACTCTTTTCTTTTCTTCTCAAGAATATGTCCAACAACTTAAAGTGCTTATATGTCATTTAATCTCACTGACTCTTATTCACAAATCCTAGAAAACTATGTAATGGGCAAGTTAAGGACTGATATATGATATTTAATATAGGAACTAATTTCTTGTTTTTTTACTTACAGGATATACGTGTATATATATACACGTATATATATATATGTATATATATATACGTGTGTATATATATACATATATATATATACATGCATACATACACATACAGGGTACAGACACATACATGCACACCCATACACACACATGCACACACACACTCACTGTGCTCCCTTCTCAATGTCTTGACCTTTTGTCCTAATTTGCAAAGCAAACTTATTTCAAATCATCAATTTAAAAACGTATTAGTGTTAAGTAATGATATAATTTTCAGGGTTTTTCTTTTATTTCTATATAAAAAAGAATAAGTTTCAATTATATTTTGGAAAGTTTTTTTTCTTTTTATTTTATATGATAATAATATGGCTTAAGTAATTGAAAGGAAAATAAATATCTTGGAATTGAAAGAAAGGGAAATAAATTTTATTCATTAGAGAACTTATAAAATGTATCAGGCTACGAGACCAAACTGTTAGATTTTAGGTTTATAGTAACCTACTTTTTTCACAGAAAAAAACTTTGTAAGAAAACTCAGGAAATTGTGAATTGGTCATGGTCTGATTCCTGTGCACTCGTGCACACACAGGGGACATCTACAAAGTACGAAAGTACCGTAACTAATCTATATAAATAGTCATTATACTCTGCTTTTGACATGTGATTGTGGTCCAGTTTTATAAAATAATTATTATATTTTCTTGTACGTATTCATCTCGTTACGTGGGAAGAGGGGTTGTTATTGGCTGAATTGTGTTTCTTCAGAATATGTTGAAGTCCTAGCACCCAACATGATGGAATGTGCCTGTGTTTGGAGACAGGGTCTTTAAAGAGATAATCAGGTTAAAGCGAGGTTATAGGGATGGGCCCTAATCTGATACAACGGTTGTCCTTATAAGAAGAACATTTTAGAACACAGATAATACAGAGGGGACCTTGAGAAGATGTCAGCCATCTATAAGCCAAGGAGAGAGTCCCCAGAATAAACAAACGCTGCTGACTCTTTAACCTTTTAGCCTCCATAATACTGAGAAAATAAATTGCTGTTGTTTAAACAATACAATCTGTGGTACTTTGGTGTAGATGACCTACCAAACGAATACAGGGGTGAAAGACATGTTTTTGTATTAATTTTTTCTCTCTCAGGCTTTTACTTGTAAATCAAAATATCCATTTTTAGCCATTTCATAATGCCTACGGTTAAGGTAAGCATGAACATTTACTTATATAGAAGAATAAGAGATATTTAAATATGACCATCAATGTGTTTCATGTAAGATTTAGAAGAAAATGTTGGCTTTGTTTTAGACTTTCTAACAACAATTATTTTTCTGTTTAATGATCATATTCTTATTTTTGAAAACAAAACTTTAATTCAATATTATTTGTAATAGCAAGTAAGAGAAGGAAAAGAAAACATCACACTTGTATCCAAAATTAGTCTTAACAAAGCAAGAAGACTATATATACAAACACTTAAGCATAATAATTTTGAAACATTTTTCTGTTTTTTCAGTAAATTCTTTTAGGACTGACTCTATTAGTGTCATAAAATTAGAACACTAATCACTTTTCAACATTGTCTTATGTTATGTTTATCTTTTTCTTTTTTCACCCGGTCTACCCAAATTAAGTAAATATTCCTAAAGGAAATACCCATGGTTTATATTTAAAAGCTAACATTTTAAATTTACCTTTATGTTTTAATTAGTACATCAATAATTCTGAAGGAATATAGTATAAGAAAAAATTCTGGCCCCTTACCAAGTTGACACATGAGAATTCACTTGGCAGCAATTGGTTTTGATTTCTTAAGAAGTCCATTGAAGATGTTTCCATTTTTAAGCAATATTATAAATCTTGTGCTCTCATATATTGTCTTTGAGCATTATCAACCTAATTTATTAACTTATTAATCTAGATTCCTTATGGAATTTTGCATAGCTCTTACCAATTTTCCAAAAGATATACCAATTTTGAAGTTAGTATCAAAGTTTCTTGTTTAAATAATCTAAAGAAAGTATTTCCGTATTTAATTTTCCCTAAACACATAAACATTTTGTCACTTTATGTATAAGTATCTTGTATTTGATTACCTATGTACAATAGCTATGCATTCAAGTTTTCTGGGAAAAAACCTCAAATGCCTGTAAAGAATGGGCTAGTCATGTATTCATTTAAGCAGACCAGTCAGTAGGCATAAGAGAATGTGGGGGATTTTGGTGAACTGGAAATTGATCACTACATCTAAAGGTATTTAGAAACATTTCTGCTTGACACAATAGGTCAAGATAAAAGATGCTTGTAATATAAATATATTCCATTGGCAATACATTTACAGTTCATGCCTAAATTAAGTATTAATGATTCTATTTTCAATATGCACAGCAATAAAATGTGAATTTGAAATGCAATATTATTGATTTTGTTTTCAATATGATCCTGTCTAAAAATAAATTGATGTAAAAAATCCAACCATGATGCTTATGTAGCAGTAAACTATGAAATTAAATTGAGAATATGTGCTACTATATAGATAGTGAAATACAAGATATCAAAGAATGGAATATTTACCTACTGAATTCAAGTAGAGATAGTTAAGCTTAAGAGCTTTTTGTATTTTGTTTCCTTCATTAGTCTCAGGGCCCAGGATGGTCAAGGGGGTCTCCCGTGGCAAGGATTGCAGAGATCCACAGAGGGGTAAGGACCACTGCGGCTCTCTCACTTACCTTCTCCTCTCTTTGGTAGGGTTCTCCAGACTCCCAGCCTATCTGGACCAAGCCGGCTGCCTTGCTTCTCCATCCTTTCCTTCCTGAGGGTTTTCCTGTTACTTCTCTGTTGAATTCTAGTGTTCTCTCCTAGATGATATATTTAAAGTGTGATTATTTACTGACTATTTTGGCTCTTTGTGTATGAGGTGAGTGGCAAATGCCTCTAGTAAGCTCTCTTAAACTTGACAATTTCCTTATCTCTTATAACACTAGCCAATTCTTTGTATTACATACAAGTGTTGACTTTAGTAAACTAGATTTAGAATCTAAACCATTATCTTACTGAATATGTGTAATTTTTCTTAACTTATTATTTTTCAGTCTATGTGGTAGACACCACCCAGCAGTAGAAAATATTTGGCCTTCTGAGTTCATGTTGATAGTGCCTTGTCACTAAAAGTAACAATAGGCATTAACTTCTCTGGCTCACTAATCTGAGGATGCAGTTTTAATTTCATTCATTCCATTAGTAAAATGAAAAGAGATAACTGGTGTCTGCCTACAAACAAAATGAAAATTAACATTATGGGAAAATGCAAATAACCATATGCTTCTGAAATATAACTGGGGAAATCACAGAAAAGCTCAATCTTTCAAAGTTATATATAAAAAACATACAAGGTTTTATTCTAAAGTAATCATATACAAGAAAAACTCAATATACATAACAATAGGAGGATTAATAAATCCCACATTTGTTTTTCCTATCAAATGATTGAATATCTTAGTTGAACTATTCCCCACCCCACCCCCAATTTCACCTTAAATGTCAGAGCAGATCTAGCTTAATTGTTCAACTTTTATGGACATAAATAATAACAAAATAATAACCATAGGAAAATAGGGCCACAGCAATTAAACCTACAAAAATTATGTACTAGATGAAATGATTCATTGACTAACATTAATGCCATTCTCAAATTGTATATATAGAAAGAAAATAAAATCTTCATAAGGATAAACCATGATATTTAAAAAGAATTTTCAGCATATTAGCTATAAAAAGTAAACTAGTAAAATGTTTTCATCAAGAGTTAGCATAATTAGGTCACTCCTTTTATATGTGACTATTTTTTTGGATTCTATTGTTAAATACCAAAAGAGTGAGTAATTACAGATAGAAAGCATAATGCAGCACATGTTACGGTGTATGGCAGAAATTTATGTAAGTAGAAGAGCCTTTCTTCTAGTCTTAGGTAAATACATTATTCTGTTTTTCCCATGGTCATTTATTATTCACTTGGATATTTGTAAATTGACATTTCCTGCACAAATATAATGATAGGACTAATGAGATATGCAATAAAATAATATCAATGATAGCTTTAAATTGTAAAATAATTTAAGTATTATTCTATTTTTCCACTATTCAACTCAGTTATATAGTTATCCACATTTTTTTTCAGAAAGTGAAAATGAGGCATAGAGACATTTGGAAATGTCTGTGATGGCATACAGCTGAGTGATTCAAGTCCAGATTCTATCCCTTGCAATCGATGTACTTTCTAGCACCAGGCAAAGTTTCATTTGACAGTCATACCTCGTCCTCCTGTGATTCCCTCTTATCTCTCTGACCCATCCATTTTGATTACCTTGTATATCTTTCTTATTGTCCTTCCTTTAGTGGTACACCTGCAAATCTTTCCTAGGCCTTCCCTTTTTTTCATAATCCAACAGTAGTTTCTGTGGGATTTTCATCTACTTGTATGACTTTAGTTACTATTTTTTGTGAAGATGGTTTTAACTTACATTTTAACTATATCTTCTTCTCAATATCTCTATCTATATTATAGTGATAGTTATGATATTGCTGAGATAGGAAGATAGGTAAATATAGATATATAGATACACAAACTATATATTACATATATACATATATATTTGTGTGTTTGTGTATATTTAGAGGTGTGTGTATGTGTGTGTGTGTGTGTGTGTGTGTGTTCCATGAAACATAGGCAAATACACATTTCTTCTCTGGCATAAGCTGACAACTTCCTGAAATCAGTTGTTGAAGAATGTCAAATCTTTATAACAATTAGTAGTCACATCACAGAAACAATAAAAAAGCTCATCATCTTTGAAAACTATCTGAGAGTGCAAGTTTTTAAAATTAATCTTTCTTGCTTGATTGCATTTAACTTCTACACCTTCCATTTTTAGTCATCACGAGACAGTTCACAGTAACTCTATTTACAAACTATGTAAAATCATAATATAAGAAGATGAGTCATGAAAATAAGTACATAATATTCAGAATGGTAATAACTGGCAAGTATTATGCAAAATGCAGCATGAGTTTTCAATCATCTGATTCTATATCAGGGCATCTTTTTTTTTTTTTCTTTTAATCAAGTCACCTGTGAACAGCAATTTGCTGAAACAAGGCATAAGAATGTCCTGAGTATTCACACACGTAGCAAAATTCCTAACAGTACTTAGAATCAGGCTATGGGATAGTATCCTAAGGGACCTTTAGAGGAAGCTTCATTCCTTTAGTCATTTTAAAACTAGGCTGGGCAAATCTTGGGAGAATATAACTGAGGAAATAATGCTCTGTATTTCCTGAAGATGGATACACTAATTTAGTGGCCCTTTTTAATTTTGAAATTGTAAAATATTATGAAACTTTCAGCTCACATTTAAGGTCAGTTCCCGTAGGTCTTGAATCTTATCTATAAACTATATTTGTAGATATTGTAAGGGAAGGAAACATTTTTATGCTGTTTTTGAAAATTCTATGAATACTGTCTATGTAATATCAGTTCATTTCATTGATTAAAAATACCCACATTTCCAATTTTTTCATCATGTTGGTATAATATCACAAATTGTGAAATAAAAGTATGGAATAAAGAGTCAATTCTGATATCACCTTGTCATACTTATAGATTTAAGAGAAATACCTCAGTGTTTGCAACTGAAGTGAACAGAGTGAGTGATGTCATACAATAGTATTTTTCCTAAATTAGGAGAAAGTTTTTCAGATGCAATTATTTATTTTTAAGTGATTAATGGCTAGAGGAAGAAGGATCAACAAAAATTTAAAATATACTAGCCCAATCTATTAATATAATAGGGATTCTACCCCTATTATAGATTTGGTTTCCATATTCCTTTTTTATTTAAGAACCATTCTTAAAGAGAAAAACAAAAATACACCTAACCCCAGTCACCATAGAATAATGTTTTCAATATTTGTAATGGAATTTCTTCTAGTCTTAATTTTTTCTAAATAAAATGTCCACATAAATATTACAAATATAAATATTATATAAATGCTTAAGATTCTTTAAGATTAGATAAAAAGGAATGAATTTTTATTATTTTTCCAGTCAAGTACAGTTTCTTTCAGTCTAGAAAACTACCAGTTCTATGTATTATAATGTAAATGATAGAAATTTTAACATCAGCTAAACCAGACCAAAAACACTTACTAGCTAAGAAAATGTATTTATTAGCAGAATTCTGGGTTTTGGAAACAGCATCTGAGTCTTATTCACAGAGGCAGCGCACTTTCTGCTACATGATACTCCCTGTCTGTCTTACTCTTCTTGGCAAACAAAATAAAGCAAGCTAGCTTTTATTCCCTAAAGAAGCTACTGCTCTTTGAACTTTTTCTCAAATTTATTAGGTAGATATATGTTATATTTTGTTTTCTTGTCTTCCATTTTCTTTTAAGACATATAAAGTTAGATGCTATTAAAATGTAGGCTCTTTTGCATAGTCATGGAATTAAATTTACCCTCTCATGATTTTATGTTTTTCTTCTTTGTATAAAAGAAAATCAAACAACTTTAAAATTTGCCACCTTCTAAAGATTATGTAAGGACATGATATTCTAATTTATGTTTTAGAAAATATGCAAAGCTTTAGCACTTCTATTTGACTTAGAAATCACATTTGATATTCATTCCTTATGTCTTGAATTCTCTTAAGCAGGCGAGTCAATTTTGAGAAAGCGACTTTCATAATTGTGCATGTGGAAAACGATGTTCTTTAAATTATAGGGATACATTAATTATCACTAAAAATCTGGTGGATGAGCATTACATATTAATTTATTCTACAACATAGGCATTACATCATCAGTTTCAGACTAAAGGTGAACTATAGCATACTTGATCTGAAATTCACCCAGTAATACAGGAAAGATGATAAAAAAATGACCAGGTCATAGAGTTATCCTTGAAAGTTTCCAGATAATCTTACCATATAAAGTGAGAGTCACAACTACTTTATCAATTTCATAGCATATAACATCTAAAATATTCTTCAAAAAGGTTGAAGAAATATTTTTATTCGACATGAAATTGTAAGGCTTTAGAGGTATTTTATCCTAATCAATTTCCCCAATCTTGATTAAGGATTTATAAATTAGAATTCTATGTGTCTCAGGAATCTAAACTCAGAGGATGCAAAATCCAGGCATGACTTTGATAGAAGAAGAGTATTCTGCCTGTAGGCTAACTGGAAAAATTGTAAACTTTTGTTGTATATAGACATTTTGTGGCCAATTATAGCTTATTTCGGTCACTTTTTTTCTCCAATTGTATTTCCTTTACTTTAAGTACTTTTCTAATACTGTAATCAAATCTCACTACCCAAGAGTCTTAAAACTCTGCCTCTAAGGTTATGTACTATATGTTTGAAAAAGCCCCAGAGGTTTCTAGGAAAAACATTGGGTCTGTCCAGAGGAGAATTTATAGGTTAACTGAAGTACATGACACAGAAAAGAGAGACAGTGGAAGTCTTCTCTAACAGAAAACAAAATTTATGTTTTACTCTTTCTTCTCATTCTACTGGGAAAGTCCTTCAAGTATCTACAGTTACCAAAATAAAATGTTAATTTTCAATTTATCCTACTCAGTCTACCTTATTGGTATTTGAATTATACCATTAGAGAACAGCATAAACATTAAAAAATTTGCAAACTCTCTTAAATGTTAAAACATTTGAATTAATTAGGACAGAAGCCATTAGATATTCCATAGTAGTCAAAGATGACTATATAGGTTTTTTCTTTTGTATTTGCTAGTTTTATATTTAGAGCTTCTTTCTATAAAAATGTAGCGAGAGGAAAAATATGTATTATTTAATAAAATATTTTCAGCTATTGCCTGTAAATCCAAGGAAAATAAAGAGTATGAACATAATCTATATTAAAAAATGATGAAGATAATAGTCAATTGTAATTGCTATTAAGGTGACTGTAAATGATATTAATGCCTCCACATGGGCCACTGAAAATAGCAAAACAAAAGTAACATTTATAAGGTGATTCTCTCTTTCTAATCTTTGTAAAAGTGAAATACAAAATACTTTTCATATATTCATATCATATTTAAATACATTTTACTGTCATTTAAATTAGGAATTTTTCAAATGCATAAATGTTAGAAGCAAGATCATTTGGTAAAGGACAAATTAACTGCTATGATTAGTATTTGCAATCTCTTCCATACAATACTGTTGTCTTATGATCTGCTCCAAAACCAGATGATTTTTTTTCTAAATACAATAGCATATGGTCATTTATATTTCAAATACTGTTATTAAAAGTAAATATGAGATGCTTAGAATTTTTTGTTTTTACAAAGTGGATTACATTGTTTACTGTCTTTTACAATATTATATTCAACATAATATTCTTTGCAGACCTTTACATAGCAATAAATATAGAGCTCTTTGAGTCTTATTAATAAGAGCAAAATCTTATACATGAAGATATACCAGATTTAATAAGTTTCCACTTAATAATATACACTTAAAATTTTTTTTTAGTTTGGAGTTATTTAAAAATGAGAAACATGTTTATTCATTCATCTTAGCCACTATTTAGAAATAGAGACAATATTTTAGGAGTTGCCAAATCACTCCTTACAGTTTCCATTAATTTGTCTGCCCTCAGAATACTTGAATGTCTTTTCTCCATATAGTAATCAATATTTGAAGTTTTCTTTTTTAAAAGATAAGTTTAAAAAGCAGACAAAAACATACACTGGGGAAAGGACACCCTATTCAATAAATGGTGCTGGGAAAACTGGATAGTCATATACAGGAGAATGAAACTAGGTTGCTATCTCTCACAATATACAAAAAATAACACATGATGGATTAAAGACTTAAAAGTTAGATCTGAAACCATAAAGATTCTAGAAGAAAATCTAGGAAAAACTCTTCTAGACATTGGCCTAGGCAAAGAATTTATTACTAAAACCTCAAAGTCAAATGCAAAAAAAAAAAAACACCCACAAAACAAACAAACAAACAAACAAACAAAAATGAGACAAACTAAAAAGCTTTTATACAGAAAAAGAAATAATCAGCAGAGTAAATAGACAACCTACTAAACGGAAAAAAAATATACACAAACTATGCATACAATAGAGGACTAATATACAGAATCTACAAAGAACTCAAATAAGCAAAGAAACAACCTCTCCTATAAATTGCAATTTGGAGATTGCAAATCTCCAAAAAATTGCAATTTTTATGCACATATTTGGAATTTTTTAAGTTGTATTTACTAACTATTGATATTCTTTTCTCTGTGATTCGTTTATGTATTTTGTGAATTGGAAAAATTTTCTAATCTAAATTCTTCCTTCCATATTAAGCAACTTTGTTTTTTGGTTAGCATCACTGATATTTTCCAGCTTGTCTTTTTTGTCTTAATTTGTGGAATTATTCTGACATTATATTTTTCTATTTAATCAATTGTTTCTGAGTCACACAGCCTCTCCTTCCCTTCAGTAGTGTTTGCTAATAGGTTCACCATTTCCTTCAAAGATATTCTCTTAATCTCTAATCTTTTACTAGCATTTCATTTACATATAGGCTGAAAGTGGATAATGGACTAAAAGTCGAAATGTTGATTTTTATCCACCTCTCAGCCCCATATAGATGACTAGCATTTTTGTGCAGATGTCCAAGTTATATGCAGATATTTCTAAAACAGCTTTGCAAATTACTAGTCCTAAAAGAGGACTCTCACTGCATGGAGAATAGCAAAGCTCATCGCTATGCCAACCACCAGAAACAGCAGTTCATGTACTTATGCCCATTGTATCTTGGGCTACTGTTTAGGTGCATCCACTATGCACTGGTTACCTATTTGTCTGAATCCAGTGAGACAGAACAGATTCACACACAAGTTATAGAAAGTGGATTTATTACTTATAGATGGACAGTAAAGGGACAAAAAAACTTTCAGATCCATTGTGAGCCAGTCCCTCAAGTCGCAAGAAAGCTGCTTAGGGTGGATGAAGTTTTGGCTGTGTGTGCCTCACTTTGCACCTCAGTAGAGGGACCCAAAGGGCAGCCTAGCCTGGGTTTGTACCTCAGGAGCCACGTGACTTACCATGCATAGCTCTGAAAGATATCCTGCTTATAGGTGAGGGAGAAACAAAGTCTGGGCTGTACTGTGCAGTTTCTCCCTAACTCAAAATTTTAGATTCCCTAGAAGTGACAGGAACAAGGCCCAGGTGTTTCAGGCAATTCCTCCTTGTCTCAGGATATTGCATTTTTACCACATTCTACAATAATTCTTGAGAGCTGCAAGCAAGAAAATGGGAAGAACATGGCCAGTTCAAGGCCACCTGGAGAATTGTCCTGAAATATTGTTTTCTATAATACTGTAGTTTCCTATCTAAGAAAACAATGCTGATTATTTAGATTTTTTGGAAGACTTACAGGAAACACTTAAACATTTTTATAGAGCATTTGTATATTTTAGTCAAGTTCATTCGGAGATGCTACATTTTTATAGGTACTGTTACAGAATATTTATTGCTAATTTGGTATGATAGCATATTCAAAACTTCAACTTCTGCTCTTTATCTCCATTTTTCTCAGAACTAATAGTTTCTTGGAAACTATTGTGGTCATCATTTTTATTCAAAATTTATTGAATTTTGGGATTGGGGCCTAGCACAAAGAAACACATTTCATATGTATTAAAAATGAAAGGGTACTTATTATTAGAGATAGAGTTTGATTTGTTTTTATTGGATAAATTTATTAATTTGAATATTCAAACATTTGCATACTTGCTCCTATATTAACTACTTGATTTGCCATAGATTCACAAAAATAGGTCAAATTGCCTAAGAAATAATTTGCTTTTTTCCATATCCCCATACACTTGCTAAAATATAAACATATATTTCCATTTTTTAGTGGATAAGTTATATTACATAGGATCTCTTTAGCTCCTAAGTTCATTCTTTCAGTTTGAACAATTCAGAGAGAATTTTTCTTAGATGCGTCTGAGTTATGTTATTTAGCTTATCTCAAAGTCAGTTTTTTTTTTCTTTTCAAATTTGTGTCTATTCCATTTGTATGGTTTGTAAAGGCAAATATATTTATTTAGTTCTAAATTTCTAATGCATTTCATGTAAATTTGTATATTTTATGTGGTTTTCTACTTTGTGTTATATGGATTACCTTTATTCTGTGTCATATATGTACTTAATTTTTATTAAATTTTAAAGTTTATACATTATATTCATAATTATTCTATATATGTATATTTTTGATTCATCAATTCAGATCGGACATATTTTTTCATAAGTGATATAAAAATTGAATTTGCATTGTTCCTACTTCAATTTGGATTTGATTTTAAAGTAATCATCATTAATTTTATTATGATTAATAAGAAATATTTAAATAAATTCAAAGCAAAATATTTTAATAAAAGATTTTTTTTTTAATTAATGCTATCCATTTTGTAGTAAATCCCCACAAGGAAGGTAAGAAGATTAGTAGTAACAAAGATTCTTTGCCTGACCAAAATTTAATCAGGATCCTGAACCTTCTACCAGGCCCATCTGTGTATCCTTGTAAAATCCAGTGTTAGTGAGAGTCCTTCTAA
>CM052439.1:161255297-161312926 GCA_028533085.1 Varecia variegata
TTAGTTCAGCAAGAATTGTCCATCCTCAATCGCCCTCGATATCTGATCAGGCTCCTCATTCTCCACCATCTCCCACATGATGTCTGATCATGCTGACATTTCAGCTGGAATCCTGCTAGGTAGGTTTAGTGAGAATTTACCTTACCTATGATTTTTCCTCTTAGTAATTTTCATCCACTGACCCCCACCCTGCTTCTTGGCTATAAATTCCCACTTGCTCACGCTATGTTTGGAGTTGAGCACAACCTCTCTTCCTCTACAAAATCTCATTGCCACAGTCCCTTATGCCTACATTGATGATCCTGAATAAAATCTGCCTTACCATGCTATATAAATATCACTGAATATTGTTTTAATAGTGGCACTATATTTTTTCATATCTACCAACCTCCCGAACATCTGCACTTTTTCTCTCTTGCTCTCACTTTCATTCTTGTTCTTTTTTGTTATTACATTAAAGTTGTTGTCCATGATGACATTTACCTGTTTATCTACTACAAATGTGTTTCACAGATATTTAAACTTGGTTCTCTAAAGCTCAGCATCTGACAGTTTATTAGGGCTTATCCATGAAGATATCGGATAGCTAGATTTCAATATCATGCATATTTCTTTGTTTTTAAAGAAACTATCATTGGTACTATATTTCCTGGGTTTTTGAATATATGAGTGCCTTCATTTGGCTTACGTAGTTCAGTACAAGTTGCTTGGATATAAAGTTTTGATTTATGATTTCTTATCTTGAGAAGCAAATTTGTTACATTTCTTCTGATATTGTCAGGTCAAGCTGATTCATCTGATTCTCCCCTCTCTCTATGGCCACCACCACCACCACCAGGACCATACCACCCACCGGAAACACAAATACATGCAAAGACATCGTGTGCACCCACAGTCAATTGCTTCAGAGCTTAGTAACTTCAATAAGATATTGGTTGGTAATAATGTTTCTGTATTAAAATTTATGAAAGCCATTTTGCTCTTTTAGTTTGGATTTTTAAAAACCTTATATATCTTTTTATTTCTCTCTGCCATTTATTTAGGGATAACTGTACCCTTAGTTTGAGTCATAATTGTTTTTTTTTTGTAATAATTATAGCTCTTTAATTTTATACTTTTCGGTTTTAATTTATATTTACTACAATCATGAGAAGACCTTCCTCTTAGTAACTAACTTGGTTATTCCTACCTTCTGTATTTATTTTACCAACTTTTAGTTTTAGAATTCATTACTAGAAGTGATTTCTCCTTATTTTGAAAGTATTGCTTATTGCTTTTGATCTTCACATGTACGAGTGAGTGGCCAAATGCCATTCTAATTCTCACCTCCTTGCAGGTGACATCGATTTTCTTCACAACTGGTTCATGACATTTCTCAGTGATGTTATTTGGTGGTTTTCATTTTCTTTCACCTATTTTGCCATTTATTAGTACCTTCAATCTAGCATCATGTGTTCTGGCAGTCTTTTTATTCTAAATTTGGTTAGACTTATTCAATTTTATCTTTAATCTTGCTACTAAATAATTTTTCTTCCAAATTATCTTTGATGTCAAAGTTTCTTTTTTTCTCTATTAATTTTATATAATATTCTAATATCATTTCATTAACAAAATGTAATATATTTTCAAGTGTTTTTAGTTACTTAAATTAAGCTTTTTTCCAAGTGTTCTCTATCTTTTATTCCTATTTCTCTAAGTTTTTATTTTTCATTTGTATATAATTTTAATCACTCTCAATATTGAGGGTTTTCTTCAACTGTTTAAGTATCTTTGGTCCATATGTTGGAGTGGAAATTCTAAAATTCCATCTTGGAGCTGTTTAAACATGGGGAAGCTTAAGGTAGAATTTTCTCTAGGTTTTATTTTTTTTTTTTAATTGTATAGAAGTCGTTTATTTTTACTATCACAACCACTGCACACTGTGCATCTGTGAATACGCCTTTTTGTCCTCACATTTGATTATTGCTCTAGGGTAAATACCAAGTAGTGTGTTTGCTGGGATATAGAATGTGTAAAGTTTTAATTTTAATAGATACTGCCAAAACGCCCTCTTTCTTATGAGGAGTCCATAAGAGAACACATATGCTCACGGTCTCACCAACTTTTTTATTTTTGCCAACTCTTGGGTGTTATTGCTGACTTGTTGAGGGATGGTCAAGGAATGGAAGTTAAAGTGATTTAGCCTCATCTGCAATATTTGAACTTTTACAAGTAGAATAAGCTCATGCATTACTTAATGAAATGTAAACTTCCTTTGTTATTGTTTTTTATTATTTTGTTATTTCAGCATATTACAAGGGTACAGGAAGAAATACTGAATGTACTACTTACACATTGATGTCTGTTACATTTATTTACAGAAGTGGGACATAGGGTATGTGGTTGTATGTGTGTGTACTAATAGGGAAGTAATAATAATGAAACACAGGATTTTAAAATGCTTCTTCTCTATTATTTAAAATGAGGTTATGGCCAAAACAAAAATCACAATAAAAGTTTGCACCTAATTTTATAATCTAACTTCTGAAAAAAATTAATACCAGTACCAAAAATAATGACTATTATCTGTACTGTTTTAGTCAACAAAGTGTGTTTGTCTCTGTGTGACAAGTACAAGCTAGAATTATTGATATTCTCTAAGTTTAGACATAATTATTTCCATGTAAAACTTCTCTACAGTTTGAAAATCTATACTATTTTCACTTTCTTTAGGTCCTAAATTCTGCTTCCAGAAAGTACCAATGACTTCATTGCTTACTTTTATAATCATAAATTATAAGTGAAATATATTTCTTAAGATGTCTGGATATATAAAGTTAACCTAATATTTTACCTGTCTCACCCAAATGTGTCTTTATTCCAATATACTTCTGATATATTGAAAGTAGTAGTTAGGTTTAAGAAGATTATTTCTCAGTACAGAAATTATAGTCAAATCTTCCATATAACACTAAGAAAAATAGATTTTGTATCTATATATGAATTATAGATATTAAAAGGCAAATATTTATAAAAACGTTTGCTGTTTGTTTAGCTGGAAAACCTCTGAAGTTTACCACTGCAAATATCAACTAAAAGGAGTAATCAAACCATCCAGATACAGAACAGGGGATCAGATGAATAAATATCAAAAGGACAGCTGCATTTTCAAAGACAAAAATATCATTCTAAGTTAAAGCATGTAGTTTATGATTACAAGATAGAAAGATAAGAAGTAATAGGTTGACCTATTTATTAATAATGAATATTTTTAAGTTGTACCATACAGAGTTGAAAAAATTCAATTAAAACAAGTGACACTAAAAGAGTTGCAGAATGAACACTGTGTAGATCTACTCCATGTTCTTAGATTCTTGTCCTGGTCTCCTCCCTTATATTAGTTTAACAGCAAGAGACTGAAAAATCTCCAGTCAAGATTTTAGTACACTAAAATGGAAATAAGGACTGAAATGAAAACGATGGAATGACTGATTTGTTTCTAATTCTTTGAAACATTTTTGTTTGAATAGTAGCTAAATCTTCCTAAAGAGTCTGCCAGTTTCATCTCACTCCAATACATTATACCCATAACCATCCTATTTTTAACTCTTTGTTTTAACTTTTATTTGCTATTTTTTCATGCTTCTGTGATTTTGTAGCAATAGTTATAGGACTGATATATAAATCCCATAATATTCAACTGAGAATGTGTTATCATCACATCATGAAGTTCTCCCCATTCATCCAGGGTGGTAAGTAGAATATTGGCCTCTCCAAACTATCCACATCATAATCCCCAGAACCTGTGTATATGTTACCTTGAGTGGAAATAGATAATTTTCATATGTAATTAATTGAAAGACATTTTGATAGGGCATTGATCTTGCATTATGCAGGTGGACTCCACCCAATCACATGAATCTTTAAAAGGTAAAGAATCTTTACTGGCGGTGGTGTGAAATAGGTATGAAGACAGAAGAATGGTTACAGGTAGGGGAGGTTGCTAGAGGAGGTTGATGGAGAAAAAAGAAGATGGATCAAGGACAGCCTACAGAAGTTGGAAAAGGCAAGAAAATGGATTGGATTCTCCTCAGAAGCCTCCAGAAAGGAAAGCAGCCCTGCCAACAACTTGATTTTAGTCCAGTGAGTTCCCTGTTGGACTCCTGACATACAAAACTGTAAGAGAATAAAGTTGTCTATTTTTAAGCCACTAAACTTGTAATATGTTACAACAGCAAAAAGAAATATATTTAGAAAAAGAATAAAAGTATTCACTCAGTTCTTACTGAAGTCAGCCTTAGCAATCATCTTTAGATTTCAACTTTCAATGTTTTTCTCTTTCCCCTGAATTTTATTAGCCACCTTTGTACACCCAACACTGAGCATAGTAAGGGAAAATCAACAAAAATACTGTGAAATAATCAATGATCAAATTAATGAGAATGAATGGGATTTTTATACCTCCAAAAGTTAATGTAGATTATTTATTAGAGTTGGAAGATTCCTCCTCAATATATACCACCCCAATTATTACCCCATTTGATTTTGTCAGACAGTAAAGTTGTCTGTCAAGATCATCCAGAAATTCTGATGTATTATCGAGTCTGACCATGTGGTGGTGGTGGCCAGCTAGTAGTAGTGGTAGCAGGTAGAACTGTAGCTACAAAAAAACATTCCCAGATTTGCTAATCGGCCTCCCAGCTGAAAATAAATTATTTGGATCATATGGAGAAGTGTGAACAAAAGGTAAACAAAAATCATTTGATTTTGTGGGAAAAAAAGCAGAAATAGGTTATTTGGAGAAAAAATACTAATCCCAAATCTGTAAATCTGACACAATTTAGCTCAGTACCCCTGAACAAAATCTCTTAAATTCCCTACACGTCTGTTTCTTCACATAGGATCTGAGGAGTTTGGATTAGAAAGAATTTGAAGTTCTTATTTTGTTACTTTAGGTAATAAATTGTCATTATTATAAAAGTTAAATTTGATAGCAAAAAATAAGATTTTCAGGAATCAACACTCATCTGGAAGAGCATTTTAATAGTCAATAGGAACCTAGCAGCCAATATTCACCCACATTGTCACATTCTTCATAAATTTTATGTTCCCTAAACCCGGGTTAATGGACATGGGTGATTTTAGCCTGTATATAATTTTGCTTAGCAAATAATCAGGTTGTTCACAACCTGATTTTTTTCTCCTCAGATATTACAGTGCACACTTTTCTCATGCTGGCCTGTTCATGTGTTGGGAGCTTGTCAAGAGACTTAGACATCATATAAATTTTAGAATAATGTATTGAGTTCATAAAATGGTATATATTTTTATTTGTATTTCATTGACTCACTGACCCATATTACTGACATTTTATAATATAATTTCACACACCCCAAAATATGCAATGTTTTGTCATTAATTTAGAACTTTTAATGCATTGTAATGAAAATCTGCAGATTTTCTGTGTATTATTTGCTAAATTAAATTGCTCAAACATGTAAGTAGTGTGACTATTGTGGATGTTGTATTATTTTTAATACATAGTCTAGTCAATTATTGCTAGTGAAGATGATATGGTGATATTATAGGTAGCAATAGCTGATAAACTTTCTAATCAGTTTCTATAATTTCTGTTTTTTTCCTTTATATGGCTAATCACATCATCTGATAATTTAAGATTTATTTATTCTCTTAAAATACTTATGCTTCTTATTTCATTTTACCTTACTGTAGGTTTCACCAGTTCTATAGCAGTAATAAAAAGGAGCAGTGATAGTGAGTTTGTTTATATTTCACTTTTTTCTCATTCATAGAATGTTTGCTGTAGATTTTTATCTTAATCAATTTTAGGAAGTCTTTTTTCTGCTTTTAAATTGCTAAGAGTTACTTTTTCTTTTTATAAATATGTATGCATGTATGTGTGTTGAAATTATTTCTGAACTAGGAACAGAAACAAAGTTTATCTTTTCTGCATATATTGAAATATCTTCCAAATTTTTAATTAGCCCATTTTTAACTCAAATTATATTAACAGATTATCTAATATTGAATTATTCTTTCTTTGGATAATTTTAATCCTTATTTATGTAGCATTATAAATTTATATACTCTGGAATACAATTAGACTACTAATTTATTCCATTATACAAATCTATTTTCATAACTGAAATTACCTTTTAGTCTTTTTTAAAATTAAAATAATAAGTTAATTTTAGACTCACATGTAGTTATGTGAATAACAGAGAGAGATTGTATCCTTTACTGTTTCCTCTGGTGGTAACATCTTCCAAAAGTATAGTTTAATATCACAACCAGGATGTTGTCATTAATACAAAATCAAGACACAAAACACAAATCTTTTATCACCACAAAGATTCCTCATATTGCTCTATTACAACCACCTGCACTTCCCTCCAACTTCCAACCCCTCCTGAGCCCCTGGAAACCATAATATGTTTTACATTTCTAAAACATTGTCATATCAAGAATATTAGAAAAATAGAATCATATAGTAGGTAATATTTTGAGATTGGCTTTTTTCACTTAGCATCATTCTCTGGATATTGATCCAAGTTAATGTATATATCAATAGTTTTTCCTTATGATTGAGTAGTATTCAATTATAAGAACCCACCATAGTTTGTTTAACTCTTTATCTACTGAAGTATATCTGGTTTCTAGTTTTAGGCTATTATCAATAAAGCTGCTGTAAACATTTGTGTACAAGTTTTTGTGTGAATTTATATTTTCATTGTTTTGAGAGAAACATCCAGGAGTTCAATTACTGGTTCAAATTTAGTTGCAGGTTTAGATTTTTGGCTGACCATTTTACATTTTCACTCACACTCTGATTATCTGTTTTTTTTTGTTTGTTTGTTGGTTGTTTTACATCTTTTCCACCATTTAGTGTTGAACCTTTTCTTATTTAGGCATTCTGATAGATGTGTAGGGAGATGATTTTTTATGGTTTTATTAATAATTTATATTCCCCTAATGTCAATAATGTTGAACATCTTTTCATAGACTTATTTGCCATCTATATTCTCTTTGATGAAATGTCTCTTTCTATATTTTGCCAATTAAGTAACAGAAACTTTATTGGTGTGTAATCAAATTTCTTTATGTATTCTAGATATTAATAATTTGTTAGATATATGATTTGCAAATATGTTCTCCCAGTCTGTAGCTTGTCACTTCAACCTCTTAAAAGGGTCTTTTGCAACAATAAAGATTCTTTTAATTAAAAAAAATTTTTGATGAAGTGCAATTCACAATTTTTTTCATATGTTGTGCCTTTGTGGTCAAATCTAACAATTCATTGCCTACTCTTACTCCTAAATCTGCAAGATTTTTTCTTGTTTTATTTTTTATAATAAATATTTTAAGTTCTAAGTTTTACCTTGAAATGTATGATACATTTTCAAGTAGTTTTTGCATAAGTTGTGAAATGTGTCTGTGTGCATTTATGGGTTATCTATTCTGTTTCATTGTTTATGTATGCAAGCCTCATCAATACCACACAATTTGAATATTTTATCTGTAAAATGAGTCTTAAAATCAGGTAGACTGATTCCTCTCACTTTATTCTTCTTTACCAAAGTTGGTGTTGTATTTTTTCTATTCTTGATCCTTTGTTGTTCTATATAATTTTAAAAGTCTTATCTATAATTACAAAAAATTTTGTGAGGATTTTGATAGGAATTTCATTAAGCTTGTATATTAATTGGGGAGAATTGACACCTTTACTATTTTGACTTTTCCAATATATGAACACTGTCTCTGCATTTATTTATGTATCTTTGGCTTCTTTCATCAATGTTTTGTTTTTCAGCATAGACATCCTCTATACATTTTGTTAGATTATATGTAAGTATGCATCTTTTAAACAATTAAAAATTGTGTTTTTTAAAAAAATTTGGTGTCAACATTTTCATTTTTATATATGCAAATATAATTGATTATTGTGTATTTATTATGTATCCTGCAAATTTGCTAACCCAGTTATTAGCTATAGGAATTAGAAATATGACATCTGTAGATTTCTTGGGATTTTCTATGTAAACATTCCTGTAATCTGCAAATAAGTACAATTTGCAGACAGAAAATAGTTAAAATTTTACTTTCTGATCCAGAAAAATTTTATGTCCTTTTTTTGCCTGGTTTCCTTAACTAAAACACCCAGAATTATGTTAAGTAAGAATATTGATAGCTGACACCGTTGCCTTGTTTAGATTTAAGAAAGAAAGCATTTAGTTTCTCATTAAATGCAGTCTTAGCTATTTTTTTTTTTGTAAATGTTTTTGGGCTTCTTTCATCAGCAAGTGTTGAGTTTTATCAAATGTTTTTATCTGCATTATTTGATATAATTATATGATTTTTCTTCCTTAGCCTCTTAATATGGTGGAATAAATTGATTGATTTTTAAAATATTAGTCAGCCTTGTATCTCTAGAATAGACTCTACTTGGTCATAGTGTATAGTGTTCTTATTTATTATTGAATTCCATTTGTTATTCCATTTTGATAAGGATTGTGTGTGTATATTCATGAGGAATATTGGTTTATACATTTCTTCTTTCACTCTGAGTGATTTTGATGTTAGAGTACTAGCTTCATATAATGAATAGAGAAAAATTTCCTCCTATTCTGTTTTATGGGAAAGATTATGTAGACTTCACATTAAGTCTTTTTTAAATATTTGTCATTACCACAGTGCCCCACATTCAGATAAGCTCCATTCTTAGTTTAATGCTCTGCCTGTCACCTTATTGAAATTATTAATGAATTTGGAACAAAAGTCCCTGGATATTCATTTTTGTACTGGCCCCTACAAATTTGTAGCCAATCCCACTTATAATGGATAAACATGATTACTCCTGAAAAAAATGATTGAATTTTAAATTAATATATGAAAGACATCCAAAAAGAAAATGGATGACTCATTTCTTAATTAGCATTGATTTATAGTGAATGACACATTTGATAAATATTTTGAGGTGTTTATTAACTTTACATTTGTTGTATACCCATAAAACTATAATAGCACTCTTCTATCTTCCTTTATTGTTTTTAATAAAACTATAACATCATTGATGCTAGATGTTTTAATTTGCATATTTAATTATGCATGGATAAAAAAATAAATACTGAGAAGAAATTGTAGATGGAGTCCACATTAATGTATGCATTTTCTCATTATAATAAAATTTAATTATAAGTTTGAATTATTGATTTCTTGCTTGGGTAAACTAATTCCTCCATTACCAGTAGCAATGCAAACATGTCATAATTAGAGGATAGAACTAGGTAATGGGGATGTGTCTCATCAAAGGAATAGACCACTTAGTATGATGGATCTTAAATGAGGACATAGAAAATGATATCAGTTATAACAATATATTTCTGAATTTGCTTAAATTCCTACTTATAACGTTTATAAATGCTCTAGGTTATGTTATTTTAACATTTTTTATTTAGATGATTAAAACAAAAAACTCATTAAAGCAATAACATTAATTTTAAAACAGAAGTCTCATATGTTTACTTTAAAATTATTTAATATTCGTTCATTTATATTGTATATGCTACTTATAAGAGCTTTAATGACTAAAAAGAGGTACATTGTGTTTAACTAATAATTTGCATTTAGGCAGTTGATCTGTAACCAACTCAGTTTAAAGAATCCTTTAAAATATTTCTCATTTTTGCAGACTGTCTCAATATTACAAGGAAGCGTTATTTGAAAATGTTTAGAATTGAGTCTCAATACGAGGATAAAATCTCTTTCCTTTTTCCAAGTATATGTCCCTTTGACAAATTTTAGCATACAAGGAGACAGTCTCTCCCCATGCCATACTTTTAGATTTCATCTAAATAAATCTAAACTTGTGGCCCACAAGTACATGAAAGGTTGCTAAACATTAGTAATCACCAGGAGAATACAAATCAAAACCACCATGAGTGATCACCTCACAAATGTTAAGATGGTTATTGACAGATAACCAAAAGATACCAAGTTTTGGAAGGAATGTGGAGAAAAGAGAATTCTTGTACACTTTTGATGAAAGTGAAAATTGACACAGTCACTATGGAAAACATGAAGACTCCTAAAATAATTAAACATGGAAAACCCATATGATCCAGTTATCATCCAGGTGGATTTGCACCCAGAAGAATTGACATTAGGATCTTGAAAAGATATTTCCACTCTCATGTTTATTTGCAGCATTATTTACAATATCCAAAACATGGAAACAAAATGAATGCCCTTTAAAAGAAAAAAAAAAAAAAGATAAATGGATAAAGAAAACTGTTGTATGCCTACAACGAAATATTATTCATCCTTAGAAAAGGAAATTTTGCCATTTTCTACTGCATGGATGAATTTGGAAGATATTATGTAAGTGAAATAAGCCAGACACAGAAGAACAAATACTACATAATCCCATCTATGTGAGGAATCTCAAATAATCAAACTCAAGGAAGCAGTGAATATAATGATGGTTACCAGGATCTGGGAGGAGGGTGAATCAGGAAGGTTTTGTGAAAGAGCACAGACTTTCAGTTATAGCAAGATAATAAGTCATGGAGATTATACAGAATACTGCATATAGTTAATTATACAGTATTGTATACTTAAAAATAAAGACACCAGATTTTTTTAAATGTTCTTATCAAAAGAAAGAGGGAGAGAGGAAACTTTTTGAGATGATGGTTATGATTATGGTATTGTTTACAGTGATGATTTTGCAGGTGTATACTTATCTTTAAACTGGGGGGCAAGGGCAATATACGTAATCTAAACTTTTGTACCCCCACAATATCCTGAAATAAGAATAAAAAAAAATAAAGGTCAAACATCAAAAAAAAAAAATACTGCAGTGGTAATACACGTTATTTATCCATTTGTCAAAACCTGTAGAAGTATACAACACAAAGAGTGAAACCTAATGTAAACTATGGGTTTTAGTTAATAACAGTGTATCATCAGTTGTAACGAATACAACAATGTATCATCAGTGGCAACAAATATAACAATGTATCATCAGTGGCAACAAATATAACAATGTATCATCAGTGGCAACAAATATAACAATGTGTCATCAGTTGTAACAAATATAACAATGTATCATCAGTTGTAACAAATATAACAATGTATCATCAGTTGTAACAAATATACCACATGATACAAGGAAAATGTATATATTAAATAAGTTTTTTTGTATATCAAAATAAAAAAAATAATGAAAACAAAAAGTCATGATGTGAGTAAAAAAATGGGAAAAAGAACTCTGTAATTGTTTTGAGGAGAACATAGTTTTGAGGAAAATTAAAATCTATTAACAGCTTCATACCTTATGAAGCTAAAATTGCTTTTGTTAACTTGAAAAAAGTGTCAGTGGCTTATTACAAAGGAGAAATCCAGTGGAGAAGAATCACTAAATAGGTTTATTTTTCCTACTTCTCAAAGATCACTTGGGAAGTGATATACAGCTTTCTTTATCTCTGCCAGCTAATAGAATAGTCACTTTATGTTTTCAGGGATTAGAGAGTTCAATCCAAACTAAATAAAAAATTTGATCCTATATTTTCTTGAAAGCTACTACATTCCCACTCAAACACAAATCTTTCCTAAGGTTACTAACCTCCACTGGGCTGCAAATCTTTCTTTGCTCACATTCTTTATCTCTTCCATGACCCACTGCAATCTTCCTCTCAATGGCTTGTGAAAAAGAATGAGAAAAAAGAAAAGGACAACATCTCAATTAATAGTCATGTGGAAATTATTTTAAAAAAGCATTTATTAAACTATGACTACAGCAGAGCTTATATTTTTCTCAGTTTATGACAAACAAGAAAACTTATTAATGGTATTACTATCAGGATCAATGATTATGTTTATGAGAATTTCATGTATTCCACTTTATCAGGTAAAAAAAAACAAAAAAAAAAAACCCCTAAAGTTCTTGTCATAAAGGGACTGAGAAAAAATTCAACTGACAATTGTTTAATAAAGTTTTGCTGCATGGATTTTGCTTATCATTTCCACTGGCTTATCATTTCCATTTGAAAAGTGCATATTTGAGATTGTTTTTGTCAGAATCACATGGAATGTGAAAACATGCATATATAAGAAATTTATCATATTATTTCACTGAGAAATAATTTTAAATGTAATTTAGCTGTTGGGTTACAGGAGATTATGGAGCTAGAATATGGACCTTTTTAAAATTTCTTGCTTAACAGATATGATTAGTTTACTAAAATATGAATTTAGAACTCATATCACTTAAATATTATATGTGATTTTTTTTCCAAAATCATTGAAGGCGTTCATGGTTGATTTTGATTTACATACCTTTTTGAAATTATGCCAACAATAGTAAATTATTATTTACTATTTTAAATTAAAGATAAATTCAATAAAGAAGTATATCCAGTTTTAGGCTCTTATGGCTATTATAGTCACATAGTAATATCCGTATTTTACCTTCATTCAGTACTGAATTTGTCAAGTAATTCTATTATTCACATGAATGCAAGGTTGGACATCTTGCTTTTGAGAGCTTATTTCTGCTACTGTGTTTGGGGTTCAGATACTTTAATGGTTTGAATATTGTGTATGTATAGCCCATCCTCAAATGACAATTTTGGTAGTAAAATTTAATTTTTCCCCTAATTCTGTTGAAACTAAGTCTCTAGAGAAATCTTTTCCAGAAATAACTATCACTTGACTTGATTATTAGATAACTTTTTTTGGTAATATTTAAGCAATTCTCTTTTAATCCATTGATGCCAGGCATCCCACTTCTTTTTCACCTTAAACTGATGTTCATCTGACCTAGGAAGCCCACCCAGACAGAAAAAGGTCAGTCCCTGATTATAATAACCAGTTGGTGGGAAAAGAAAGATATCATAAAAATCTTCATGTTTTAAGCCCCCTTCTAATTGCCCTTTATTTCTTCAGACATAGCATAGTTCTTACCTTTATGATGGTTTATCATTTCCCTTTTCTCCTCAGTAGTTATTGATTAATCTTTTAAAGCTATTATTCGGTGTCTTTTTTAAAAATTCACATTTATCTGTGTGAAAATTAGTTTTAAAGCCATGAAATCAATTTAACTGGATTCAACAAATAGTGTGTGTATCTGGAGAATGCACACGCTTGAAGCTCTGACTCGGGGGGGAGGGGCGGGACATGGGCAATATATATAACCTGAACCTTTGTACCCCCATGATAAGCTGAAATAAACAAACAAACAAACAAACAAACCAGTGTGTGTATTTTCTTACTTAATTGTTATATTCCCAGGAATCTGTCCATATATCTGTAAGCAATAAGTTTCCCATTTCTAGATATTTTAATTCGAGCAAATCTCAGAAAAGAATTCAACTAAGATATAACACTTACTGTACATCTCTTAAGCACCAGGAACTGTTTTACATAAGTTTTATAAGGCATCTAGTTAAACCTCATAGCAACCATCTAGAGAGATATGATATTCATAGAAAATTGAAAAACATAGATATTCAGTAACTTTCCCTAAGCCCAGGAATTTTCTACTGGAACATTTATTTCATCAGTGATAACAATAAAATTATTTTATATAATTAACTATAAATTCTGAATGATATTTTTACAGATCACAAAAAGAAAGACCCGTACCTGACCATCATTCATACCTGAGAGGAAAATGCCTCGTTGGAATAATGTTTGAGATAGTTGCAGAAAATTTGTTTCTTCACCATCCTAACACTGTAATGAACAGCCCCCTGAAGACTTATTAACAATGGCAGAAATGTCTACACATTTATCTGACATTTACTTTCAGATCAAAAGCCCGTCTGGATATTTCTAAGTGATGTACCGAGAGAGACCGTAGTCAGATCCATTTAACAGAGAGCTGGGATTGGTGTCATTTGCAATTGTTTTTTCATTATATTTAGAAGGAACCTAAATAAAAAAATAAATACAAATAAAAACACTTGTATTTTCAACTCTATGGTGAAAGAAAAGGAAATAGGGAGGAAGCAGTGAATTTTCATGAGGCAAAGGCTTTTTTATTCTCCAGTGAAAGCCTAATGAGAGAACTGCTTTCTTTGCAGTACAGTGAACTGAAGGTCATCATCAATTCTGTTTACTCCTGTTGCAAGTGACTCCAGTGCTTGTAAATAATTCATGATACTATGTTATAAATAACATTTTATGTAAAAGAAAACCATGCCTGGGTTTACTAAGTGTTTCTTTAATCTTTTGAAATATATCAACTAAAATAGCTTCCACCTTTGTATATAGCCTTAGTTTAGTCTCATAAGAATGCTTTCTAGATCTTTGCTATGAAAAACATGACATGCCTTACTGTTAAATTATAGAAGAACTTGTTGCATAAAGATAAAGTGGCATGAATTCCAGTTTATTATTTTTAAGATGTCTCAATGAGAAGCATTATAATCTGTATGGCATATTTATCTAAATAACTGGAATACTTTGATGGGTTATAAAAATAGATTATAGACTTTTACAAAATTAAAATTTAGGCAGAAGCAAATCCCTGAAGTTTCCCCAAAGCTTGTTTTTTTTTATCTTTTGAGACAACAAAAAGATTTAAAAA
The DNA here is from genome assembly GCA_028533085.1 of Varecia variegata. Classification (NCBI taxonomy): domain Eukaryota; kingdom Metazoa; phylum Chordata; class Mammalia; order Primates; family Lemuridae; genus Varecia; species Varecia variegata. The sequence goes on from CM052439.1 coordinate 161,269,888, forward strand.
AATTTGCATTTTCCCTTGTATTCTTCAACTAAAATGAATTTTTTCAGGTGTTTTTAAAACTTAGAGTAAAACATTTTGCCATAAAAATATCTACCTTTTATTATACAAATGTAACTCCTTAATTCATAAATATTGATGGAAAATTTTATAAATGTTTTCCAAATTTAAGAATAATTTGGAAAAATCCTTTTAAATATATCACACAAGCATTTCACTAGTTTCTCTCACATAAAGCAGTTAAAATAAATAAGGCTCATGATAGGTCAGATTTATCTGGGGGAAAAAAGGATATTTGAAGAAAAATGTCTTTAACAGTAAAAGAAGTCATTATCCGTTTTATTGCATGTGACATTTGATAAATTAGATGTGCAATTTAGATGTGTGTATATTTTAAATACATTTAAAAGACTAGAATTTTTAAATGTGTACCTATCAAGAAATCATGCTACATGAATATTTTAAAATTTCTGTAGAATAAGGACTTTCTGAGAAAAGGAAACTGGTAATCTTGGTTAAGGGATGTTGAATACTCCTTGGAAGTTAGAGGTTGTGTATTTCCCCAGAGCCATTTGGTCATATTCTAATAGTGATAGATCCAGAACCATTTGCTCTCTTTCTTTTCTCCTGTACAGCCATCACATCAAAGAATTGTAAAGGTCACTCCTCCTCTCTGGATGGATACTATTCAATTACAAAAACTCCACAGCTAACATCATACTTAATGGTGAAAGACTGGATGCTTCCCATTTTTTTTCTCATCAAGAAAAAGTCAAAGTTGTCTATTTTTACTATTTCTATTTAACATTGTACTGGAGGTTCTATTTAGGTAAAAAAAAAAAAAAGGTAAAAAAAATAGGCATGCCTATTGCAAAGGAAAAATTAAAACTATCTTTATCTATCTTTATTCATGAATCATGTGATTATACAAAAAACATATAGAATCACTAAAAAAAAAAGCTAAAGATGAGTTCACTGTGGTTGTAGGATATAAGATCATTATATAAAAATCAGTTGCATTTCTATACACTTGCAGTGAACATGTGAAAAACACATTTAAAAATAAAGAAATTCTAATCATAATACCACCAAAAATAATAAAATACTCAGGAATAAATGTAACAAAGGAATTATAAAACTTATACTCTGAAAACTACAAAATATTTTTTAAACAAATTAAAGAAAATCTAAGTAAATGGAAAAGCATCCATTTTTATGTACCAGAGGACCTAACATTGTTAACATGGCCACAGTCTTCAAACTGATCTGCAGACTCACCTCAATTTCTATGAGAATCCAAGTTAACTTCTTTATGGAAATTGACAAGCTGATTCATGTAGAACTTCAAGGGGCCTGGGACAAGAAAAGAATTTGGACTCTTATCTCATATTATAAAAAGAAAAAATAACTCAAAATATCAAATACCTAAATGTAAGAATAAAAACTATAAAACTCTTAGAATAAAACATAGGGGTCAATATTTATGACCTTGATTTGGCAAAGGCTACTTAGATTTGACACCAAAAGCAACAGCCACAAAAGGGAAAAAAAAAAAAGAATGGATAAATTTGACTTCATCAAAATTAAAAATTTTTGTGCTTCCAAGGACACCATCAACAAAATGAAAAGACAGCCCAGAGAATGGGAGAGAATATTCGCAAATCACATACCTAAAAAAAATTATAATGTGTGTGTGTGTGTATAATCATACAATTCAATAATAAAAAGATAGCATGATTAAAAACTAGGCAAAATATCTAAATAGATATCTCTCCAAAGAAAATATAGAGATGATCAATAATCAATTGAAAAGATTCTTAACATGCTTATTCACCAGGGAAATGGGAATAAAAACCACAGTATGATACCATTTCACACCCAGTAGGATTGTTAGAATCAAAAAGTCAGATAACAAGAAGTGTTGGCGAAATTGTGGAAAAATCGAAACCGTCATATACTGCTGAAAGGAATTTAAAATGCTGCAGCTGCTTTAAAAAACAGTCTGAAAGTTCTTTAAATGATTAAATATAGAATTGCTTTATGACCCATCAATTCCACTTCTACATATATACTTGAGAAAAGACACATTTCCATACAGAATCTTATATATGAGTATTAGAACAGCATTACCTATAATAACAAAAATGTGGAAACAAGCTTGTCAATGGAAGAACGGATATAGAAAATGTAGTGTACCCATAAAATGGAATATAATTTAACCATGAAAAGAAGAAATGCTGATACATGGTACAACCTAAATAAATCTTTAAAACATTAAGCTAGGTGAAAGAAGATTGTAACAAACATTTCACATACTATATGATTTCATTCAGACAAAAGTCCAGAAGTGGGAAATCTACGTAAAGAGAAAGTAGATTCATGTTTAGATCTAGGGAGGAGGGGTTTGAAGAGGCTAATAGCTAAATTTTATGAATTTTTCTTGGAGGTGATAGAAATATATCAAAATTTACTGTTGAGATAATTGCACACATCTGTTAATATACTGACAACCATTAACATACACTTTATATGTATAAATTATATGGAATATGAATTATATCTCAATAAAGCTGTTTAAAAAAGAATGGGATAGGATCTTATAGGATGTAAGAATGTGTATATGTGTGTGCCTATCTGTATATAACTCTCTTTTCTTATCTGCTTATTTATACATCTATAAATGTCTATATTTATATCTCTATATATTCCATCAATGTCTATTTTTCTATCTACCTATTCACCTATCCACTGATTTCTTTGTAGTCTACTTTCAAGTTTAACTGTAAATACTTCACCAGGGCTTTGTTTTCCTCGTCTCCTTTTTGAGAATGAAACACATTTGGGCATGGAACATACTACTCTCAGTTTACATATTAATATTTTATTTATAATAAATGTGTCCTTTTCTGTACTAATCTATGTTCAAATGCATATCACTACATAAACTAAGCTCAATTTAATTAAAATACATGAATCAGTAAATAAAAAATACTTATTGGCAATTATTTTCTAAATGTAATCATTTAAAAATCCTCATTTCAAAAGTATTGATAACTATGTATGTGTAATATATAGATATAGATACTCCACCATACATAAGAATAGATATATTGAAATCATTGCTAAAAATCATTTTATGTGTAAATATTACACAGCCTAATATTGTTAAGTACACATGAAATTAAGGTTGCCTTCCTATTTTAAGCAAAAATTGCCTTGATAAAGTAATAAATAACATGCCAATTGGTTTATATTTTTGTTCATTTAATATATTAAACAAAATCATTACTTTGCTATTAGTATTAGTTTTTCTGATGTCAAATGTCAATAAACTAGTATCTTCAGGATTGTCTATTAGTTTCAAAGCAGAAACTTTATTACTCATGTAATGAAAACCTCCTGATAATAAACAGAAATATTTTCTTGCACTCAGACGCATAGGCCTACCAATAAGAGATAGTAGAGAAGATGAAAAGTATGAGCAAAATTTCCAAAGTTTTTTTCCCTCCTTTAATTTAGCACTTTAATGATGATCTTCAAAAAAAATTTTTTTCATATCTAATTAAGGAGTATTAATTGAAGGTGTATCAAAAACTAGCATAATTGGTGAAACATTTGAGTGAAACTTTGACATTTAAAAAACATGCTAATTTGGCATAGGATTTCAGGAAATCTTGAATATGGTCATGTTTTGCCCCTAATTATCTGTTGGAAGAGGATTTTTGTTGCAAGATTTTCAATTCTTAATTCTGTTTCTTAATTGTAGGCTGCAGTATACTAGGACAAATGTGCTTAACAAAGCTATTATCCACCACAGGAACAAGAGAATATAGATTACTTTGTTAGTAGAATTGTGGACTAGGGGAAAATTGTCAATGAAACGAAGATTTCCTAAGCATGGGTAGCTAAAGATGCTCACTGATATTTTATTCAGACAAAATAGATTTCTAGCTTTCTTAAGAACTCATGTTTCACAGTTACTTATTACCTTCCAGTAGGGGAAAAGAAACTCATGAAGGCTATCTTACCTGCCCAGCGATTAAATCAAACTCCTTTTTTTTTTCCTTTAATGACAAGCTAAAAAGAATGTTTCCATAAGAAATAGTGCAGAGAAAATATTTTTTATCCAACTTTTTTCCTTTTATTTCATGATTGGTAGAAAAAGAAAGTCATATTAAAAAGAGTTGTGAAACTATTGGCAACTACTCAAAAGAAAAGTTGTAATGTCTAATTAACTATGGATGGGAAATAATATGAAATCCCCATGTAGATTAGTTATAAAGGTAGGTGGAGATTACTGAATTCTATGAGAGTATGAATAAGAAAAGCACCACACATCTTGGTTGGGAAATCTTTGATAAACTTTTAATAGTTTGCAATTTTATACATTCAGACCTAATTTACAAAACTTCCAGATTTTCTTTATATGAATTAGAAGTTCTATTTAGTATCCTAATAATTATGAGAATAAATGACAATACTTTCCTCATATCAGGGTTTAAAATCTGATCCATTATGAGACTTTATAATCTTCTATGCTAATTTCCATGTACTCTTTATTTTTAAAGGACTCCTTTATGAAACTGTTTTACACTTCAATTTTCCAACTTTGTATTTAAAAACTGATTATTTCAGATAAATATTATAACAGCATTTTAATTTTTTAAGTAATGCTTAAATATCTAAATTTAGTTGGTTTTGACTTATAAGTGACCTTGTCTCCAAATATTTAAACTTTAAAGCAAATATATGTAGGGTAACCTAAAAAATTAATAAATTAAAAAATAATGAAGAAATTATATTTTGAATATTATATGCTTTTTTGAATACCTGATTTGTTTAATGATTAAGCTATGTTTGCTTCATTCTGGCTGAAAACATATGTCTCTATTTTACTGACATAATTATAGTGGGATATAGTGGCAAATGCCATGACAGATTATTGGTAACTTAAGAAAAAAAAGATTAAAAGTTATCATAAATATTATTAGTTTGAATAATAATTTAAACATTAATTCTGAACCAAAACTTTGCATTAATACCATTTAAATATCATACTAAATTAATATTAATTTAAAATCAAATTTAATATATCATTTACTTATATAACTTATTTATTATTTATTTTTAACTCTATGAATGAATTTCATGTGATTCAGTATTATTTCTATTTGTAATATCAGAAATAAACTTTTTAATTTGAAAAGAGGCATTGCCTCTTCCTTGGATCCTGCTTCCTATATGTCTTCCTCCAGTCAATTATTCAGTCTAATTTTAGTTACTTACAGGGTCTGTTTCAATTATTCCCCAGGAAATATGATGCGGCTTGTGCCACATCCTTACTTGTTCTATGCTAGACACAATTATATCTTGATAATGAATTATTCCATCACCAAGTTGAAAATATATTTTAAATATATTTGTAAGATGAAGAAAGCAAGTATTTTTGTTTCTATTTTACAGTTGAGGAAATAGTTTCGGAGATATTAAATGACTTGAATTATTCACATGCTGAGAAAATAGGTGATAATTCCAGACCTTGAGTTCAAGGCTCTTCTCTCAAGTGGAGAACACCTAATAAAATAGAAAAAACTCAGAATGGTTGTTTCAATAAGTGGTTTTTATAATTGACATTTTTTACATCACATAACATTTTCAATAGAATGTCATGAGTTCACATCCTTGTATATAATGAAGGGGAAACAAACCAAACAGAACCAGCATAAAAAAAATATACTTTTACATATTAGACTTTTAACCTTTAAAATCATTAAGCATATGGGAAGAAGTCGATGTTGCACTCATTGTAAATAAATAAATCATATTTTCCTTTTTACAATATTTTTTGTTTGCTTTCCTGATTTGTTACTATACTTAAAGAATACCTTAATATCATCAAATATCTAGTAAATATTCTGATTACCAATTTGCACTTAGTATTATAAATTTCAATTACAATATGTTTGAATCAACAGCCAATTACAGCTCTTTCTTTATTGGTTGATAGGTGTTTAGAGTTTCTTTTAGTCTGAATTTTCCCCTTTTTTGTTTCTCTCTCTTTCTCTCTCTCTCTCCCCCCTACCCGGTCTGTTTTTTTCTTTCTTTCCTTCTTTCTTTTAACCTCCTAGTAATCTGTTTTGCTTGAGAGACCTGAATATTCTCAGACTTTAAATTATGCTGGGTGAATCCCTGTGATGTAGTTGTAAATTAAAAGTCATACCAAAATATTTGAACAAATTTAAGCTGCATTTTGTGTGCATGTGGGAGAGAAAATATAAGTATTTTCCATCAACATATATAATATCAGGTCTTTCTTCTTTTGTCTAACTCATTTTGTAATATTAGATTATAGTTTTAATTTGTTATCTTGTCACAGCTCTTTTGAGGGCTGTTACTGTGCTCCTTATTTTCTTTGCATGTAGGTCAGCTACAATTTTTTATTACTCATTTAATAGTTGAAATTAATTTTCCTAAACTTATAGGGGAGAGAGAGATCAATATAGCTTTTCTATCACCCTAGCTCTAGAAATTCCTCTTTTCTTCATTTCATAAATTGTTCTAAATAAGACATCTTACTTCCTAAAATCTCCACCTGCAGCCCTCCCCCATTTTCATTCTGACTTTGTCTTTCGTATGTTGCTCTTCACAAAGCAAGCAGAGAAGAACAAAATGTGGTAGTGTTTGTAGAGAATATGATATATATGACAGAGAGAAAAAGAGATTCAAAAATCCTAGCTCGCTGTCCTGTAGAAGTGAATAGAATACATGTGATAAATATGATAAAATGAATATGTTCTGGTTAAGGATGTTTCAAGGTATAAACAGAAGTCAACATGCAAGAAAAACTGAGGCAAGTAAAATAATTAGACATATATAAAAAGATAAAATTGATATTCTAAAATGAAATACCTTTGCACTAAATTTAAAAATTGTTTGGCAAGGAAGAACAAATTAAAGAATTGGAAAACAGATGTAAAGACATTACACAGAATGCAACACACAGAATATTGAAAGCTGAAAACTATGAAGAAGGAAATTATAAAATAGAGACTAGAATGATATGTAGAATCCATATTTCTAATTGGAGTTCAAGAATAAGATAATAGAGAAAACAATGATAATCAATGTTTAATAAGATAATCACTGATCTTTGTTCAGAATTAACAAATAGAATGCATCTTTGAATAAAGTAAATATTCTAAATCTGAAAGAGACAGAGAGAGAGAAAGAGAGAGAGAGATCCATATCAGGATAATGGGATAATTTGTGGTGTATTAGGGCTGCCTTGGCAAACTATCACAGACTGGGTACCAGAAACAGAGTTTTTATTAAATCCCTGCTGTGGGTTAAAACCTAAGTTGATATGGTTAAGAACTGTCACCTATCATTGTTTGGGTTCTTGGAAAGCAGACACTGAGATGCAGTTTGGAGTGAATGCATTTATTACACTTGTGAAAAGAATAGGATATAGATTGGGCAGAGGGAGAAGTCAGATGAGCTTGGCAAATTCTCAGTCTACCCAGCAGGTAGATGTGGAGTTTATCAGAATTATGATGTATTGGTCAAAATAAACAGACATTTACATTTCTACATTAGTCAGTCACTGGTTATGAGCTACTCTGGGAAGAGAACGACTTCAGACAAGGTGGCTCTTTGCAACTGAGCCAGAAGCTGGGAAGCTGGCAGACAGCTGCAGGCTGCCAACTGATCATCCTACCCACATGCATATGGGCAGCCTAGTCCTTCACTGAAAGAGATGTGGGAAGTACACCAGAGCTGCAATTCAGGGATCAAGTATTCAGTGCCATCACTGCTATTTTGAACAATTTAACTGCATATAGTTTTAAAATCTCTGCTTGGCACATGAGTTGAGAAACAACATAGAAAAATACACAAACTGGAAAAATATCGCAATAGTTATTTTTGACAAAATGTTTAAAAGATCATTATAAATCAAGTGGAAAAGATCAACAATTCAGTAAAGAAAAAAAAGTAGCAAAGCAAGTAAATGATAGTCTGCAAAAAAAGAAGCATGAAAGGATTAAATCCTATTGAAATCTGACCAAACATACTCATAATAAAAGAAACACATTAAACTTCAGGGAGATGCCAATTTTTAGCAATCTGTTTTGTGAAGTACAAGATATTTTTAAAATTCATGGTATTGACAAGAGTATAGAAACAGTGCTCTTACATGTCATTGAATTATAGAATAAATTGAATAAAATACCCTTGCAGGATATTTGGCAACAGCTTTCAAAATGAAATATGTGCTTTATGTTTTTCCCAGCATTTCCACTTTTACGTGTATATTTGGGCACAAAATCCTATAGACTAGCAACACTGGAAACAATTGTTTACCAATAATAACTAGGTTCAATTACAATACTTCCACAAAATTAAATATCAATACAACATAGAAATTGAAAGAATCATGGGAATACGTACTAATAGGAAGTGAACTAAAAGGCTTACCCTCATTTGAAAAACAAAAACAGTGCAAATTTTTACCAGAACAAGTAGTCTGTATGCATATACTAATTGTTGTTAAATATATGTGTATACCTATAGATTTATAGGCCCATGTTAACAAAATGTAATCATTTTGTTACATTTTGAAAAGTTAGGTTGTTTTGTTGCTAATACTTAAGCTTATTCCTCAAAATGAGTATTCTTTCTGCTAATCATATACAACTTCATTTTAATACAATAAGAACATAATTGCTCCTTTTTAGAATTCATAGTATTTTTATTTTTTTAAGTTTTATTGAGAGATAATTGAAAAATAAATTTATATCAATTTAAGGTGCACATCTTGATGTTTTGATGTACATTATTAAATAATCATCATAATCAAGTTAATTAATATATCCATCACCTCACATAGATATCATTTTGGGTTTTTTCCTTCTTTTTTGTTTTAAGAAATTTAAATCTATCCTCTTAGCAATTTTTTTTTCTATTATTTGTCATTCCACTATTTTTACATATGCACCATATTTTGCCAAATTCTGAATCTCCATGTGGTGGGCAGTTTCTGACATGACTCACAATTATCTCCATCTGCTAGTATTCATGAATGTGTAAAACCCCTTCCTTGTGTGTTGGCTGGATCTCCTGACTTGGTCATAACAAAAAGAATACAGAAGTGGTGACTGGACATCATTTTCAAGATTCAATTTTTAAAGAGTGTGGCTTCCATCTTGTTCGGATTCTCCTTCCGGCTCTTTCCATTTTCCACCTGCCAAAGAACGGTTGCAAACTTCCATTTGATATCCACCAAGGGGCCATTAGTTCAGCAACTCACAAGGAACTGAATTCTGCCAATGACCATTTTAGTCATCATAGGCTGATACATTGGAAGTGTATCCTTCCTTAGTCAAGCCTTTCCATGAGATCTCAGAACCTGGAAAGACACCTTGTTTGCAAATTTTTGAGAGACTCTGAATCAGAAGAGCCAGCTAGGCCATGTTCAGATTCCTGACTCACAAAAAACTATAAGATAATAAAAGAAGTGTTCTTTTAAGCCACTAAATTTTGGAGGAATTAGTTATGTAGCAATCGAGGATTAACATAGGTCACATATTAAAAATTAACATTTGTACAAAAACAAATATCACTGTGATAAAATATACTCCTGGGGCATGTGAATACATTTAAAATGTTAATAAAATATATAATTATAATAGTGCTATTGAAAATGTTATTAGAAATTTAAAAACCTGACATTATTTTTCAGAAACAAATATATTCTCACTTTAAATTGACATTTTAAGCTGCTCTGGTAATCTTTACATTTGGAATAATAAATTTTAACAGTATAAGTTATATAGGTCAGTGGTTCTCCAAGTGTGATCTATGGACCATTGGCGTCCAGTGTGGGAACATATTAGAAATGCAAATTTTGGGCCTCATCCTAAACCCAATGAAATTCTGGAGTTGGGGACCACTAATGTGTGATTTAACAAATGTTCCAGATGATTTGGATGCAAAACACACCCCAAATTTTACATCCTTGCACTGATCTTGCCCTGGATCACTCATGCAAGTTCATTGAGCTAGTGAATGGATGGGCTGGGCTGGCAGGTCTAAGATGGCCTTACCTACAAGTCTGGGGCCTCCACAGGAATGGCTAGAGGGTTGAAATTAACTCTCTCCACCCTGGATGGCTCATTAAATAGTCTGGCCTGAGTGTCTTTAGATAGTATCTGGTTTATGAGAGAGAAACCAGAAATACCTACGGCTCTTACAGATGAATCTTAAAATTGTCACAGGGTTACTTTTGCTGCATCGTATTGGGAAAGAAAGTCACAGGGCCACCCAGATTTAAGGGGAAGGGAAATAAATAGCATCTACCTCTGGATAAGAGGAGTTACATGCACATACAAAGATGAGAGAATGTGTGGGTTGGTCATCTTCAAAGATAGTCCATGGCAGAATTTATTGTAACAGAGGATGAGTGTCTCACACCATCAGTTAAATACTTCATCCAGAAATGACACACATTCTTTCCCTAATATTAATATTTTATTAACTAGAACCCCTATATGACCCTACCCAGTTTGAAGGAACAGGGAATGTATTCCTTAGAGTGTCCTGAGGAATGACCAGATTGGTGAGTGATTAATACTGTTTACTCTGTAAAAAGACTTACTTTCATATGACAGTATCGGTGATGATAATGATATAGCCACAAAGTCTTTTTTTATTTCTTCTTCTTTTCTTCCTTGTTTGTAACTAACCAAGACAATGACATACCTATCATTTAACTCCTAGACTTGAAGATTTAGTTGCAGGTAATGATGCTTGGGCTTAAAGGTTTTTAAAGAGAAGTATTGGTGTTTGATTGAAGATTCATAAAGAAAAGCTTCGTATACTGATTTAAAATATTTTATTGAAGTTTATGGAGGCATAAAAAGTGATTGCTTTTATTTTTTCTAATACTTTTGCATAAGCTTTGTGATTTGTACCATCTCTTGAATAAAGTTTTTCCTGACGTATAGGTTCTAAAAATGACATTATAGCAATATAATTGGCTTGAAAAAATAATCTCTGAGCTTCCATATTATTTTGGTTTTCATTTTGTGCTCACTGACAACAGCTTCTCTAATGAATTGGAAAGACAGGAGAATCCTTGGGGAAGATGTTGTATAAGAAACACATGAATTCTCAAAGCAACCAGTTTGGTTATTTCTTTCCCAGGTACTAGCAAATAAAATAGTTTCTCTGAAAACAGTTATTAGAAAAACTTTCTAATAACTGTTAATACAGTTAATACAGAATAATACAGTTAAATAAAGTTTTATTTAATAAGATGTTTTAATATATAATAGCTGCTATTTCATCTTTTTTGAAGTCTTGTGTAAATGTATAACAATGTTCTTCCCAAATCTTCAGACATTATATGTTTTACTTTTGACGGAGGACTAATGAAAGCACCCTATAATCTTTCAGTTCAAGGGGCGTAATACTGAAATGTTGCAGGACATTTTACTTATTTTCTGAAAACTAATTGATGAGTGTGAACAAATCATCACAAAATTATGTTTCTCAATTACTGATACATTTACCATGTTTGCCTATTGCCAATGACTGCGTGTCACTTCCCAGTACTGATTTTTCATTTTAAAAATAGTTCTTCAATTAGACTCAACATTTTTCTAGCTGTGTACAATCCAAAAATCCCTCATCAAGCAAGCAAAGCTGAAGCAGATATGGCGTTAATCCACTGCACTGTTAAACTAAAAAGAAAAGAATCATGGTGTTTAATGCATGTTCAGCAGATGTACAAGATATGGGAGTAATACTTTTGATAATATTATTATTATTGTGTGTAGCAGCATATAATTCAAATCATATGTTTCTCTGTAAGGAATATTCAGAAAGAAATTTGCACCTAGAATTCATAGCTTGAACAATTTTAAAAAGTCTTTGAATGTCTACTATTACAAGTGTTTCAGCCTATAGTAATGGTTTCAATATCTTCTCTTTCCTTTAAATGTTAGCATTCATGGACTTAAAACTAAAGGGAATTGTCTTTTTTAACTTTTTTTAAATCGGAATCATTATGGATACATAATAGTTGCACATATTTATGGGGTACATGTGATGCTTTGATACAGGCAATGTGTAATGATCAAATCAGAGTAATGGAGGTATCCTTCACCTCAAGTATTTATTTACCATTTCTTTGTGATAGAAACATTCCAATTCCACTCTTTTATTCATTTTTAAATATTCAACAAATTATTATTAACTATAGTAGACCTATTATGCTACCGAATGCTAGATCTTTTCAATCTAACCATATATAGTCTTTAGGAAATGTCTATTCTTTGAAGTTTCCTTAGTGAGAACAAAAGGGTTTGCATCTTTATTTTTCTTTATAGTTTCCTCTATTTTCCTATATGTGTCCATATACATGTGTCTAGACACATATATATACATTTATGGGAGATACTAATATATAGACACATATACGAATGTGTGAGAGAAATGTATATTCATTTATTTATATTTAATCATATATATGTGAAATATATATGCATACATGCTTTTTTATATTATATATTTCCAAGAAATATGTTGGAGAAGAGCATGTGCATACACACACACACACACACACACACACATACCACACACACATGCCCACATAGGCATAATGTGAAGAACATAACTTCTGCAATTTTATTTCTCCACATGCCACAAACTAAACAGAGATGATACTCAGAATGAATGAAGTCATCTAACTATTTAAATATTTACATGAGAACCAACTTATATAATTCATTTGGATTTGCTTCACCTATTATTTGGACATTAATTCATTCTTGGCTATTAATTCACCAAAAATTGATATCATTCATTAAGCAAAAATACAACAATGAATGAAAAGAATAAAGCATTCTAAAAAAATTCAATAATAAAAAAATTAAAAGGGGTACTTTATTTTGCTCTCTGAAGGTAAAATTCAAATGTATAAATGTAAATAGTTTAAATTTTTTTGAACAAATTATTTAGAAGAATTTCTCAGAAGTATCTGGTAGAGTTATTTTTAAGAAGCTAAATTATATAAGTATAAAGATATATTATTTTCACTTGTGGAAATATGGGTTTCTGGAATATATGTTTTGCTAGGAGTATGTGTCACTCCCTTTTTCATGATAGTAAAATACTTTCTCTGAAAACACTGGTTTATTACCCATTTTGCTTTCACTCCACATAAAAATTCAGTTTTTTTCTTATTTGTATTTTCCTAAAGAATAAAAATTGTTTATATGTTTTTAGAAGTGGGAGGCAGAAACTTTAGATAGACCTAGGTAGTAAAACATATTAAATTTACCCATTAGTTTACTCCTGGAAGTAGCAGAGTGAAAAAAGATTAAATAAAAGCCCTGAGGAACTAGAAATGGACATCAGAAATAGAATTTAGGCTCGGAAATTGAAAGCTTTAGATAATCTTAAGCAGAGGAGGCACCTTAAAGATGGTTGTTCAAAATATAGCAGAGAAAAATCAAACACAGATCATTTAGGATTTTCTTCCCTCTCATTCTACATTCATCTCTTTGAGTAGGCAAATATACATAAATAATTGAACAACCAATAGGGAAAGTCAGATATTTCTGTAAATGTAGGTTGGAAAACAGTGTGCAGAGTAAAAGTAAAGTTTTGAAAAAGCTTCTTAATAACAAAAGAATACACTTGTTTGATGGGTTGTATGGCTGTGTTAAAAGTTTGGTTATGAAATAATTTTTGGCCTCTGTATGTCTGCGTGTAGGTTTAAAATTAATCAAAATTGTCTGTAATTTAAAAGTATCTTAAATTACAAGAAAATGGATGACTTTGAATCATTTATATTTATTTATAATAACTCCTTACCTGTTTAAAGGGTAGATGAAATGTTCTACAACTATATTTTCATAAAGTAATCTACATATTAATGTTTTAGATGCCCAGTGTGGCTAATATTGCTAAAAAAATACATTTTAAATATGAGAGAACTGATTTTTTAAAATTTGCTTTGCTAAAATGATGACTAGGAATTTCCTTGATTTTGAGAGAAAATGTTATAAATAAATCAATAGCCATAAGTATAATCAATAGCATATTTTTAAAACATACAGGTCTTGCCTGGGCGTGGTGGCTCACACCTGTAATCCTAGCACTCTGGCAGGCCAAGGTAGGAGGATCACTTGAGGTCATGAGTTCCAGATCAGCCTGAGCAAGAGCAAGACCCGGTAGCTACTAAAAATAGAAAAAATTAGGTGGGTGGTCAGGCATGCACCTGTAGTGCCAACTACTGGGGAAGCTGAGGCAGGAGGATCGCTTGAGCCCAGGAGTTTGAAGTTGCTGTGAGCTAGGCTGACGCCAGGGCAACAGAGCGAGACTCTGTCTCAAAAACAAAACACAAAACAAAACAAAACATACAGGCCTTTAGAAACATTGTTACTGGAGCAGGTAGATCAGTTAGGGTTTAGTCAGATAAGCAGAACCACTCTGAGTGAAATTGAATAAGGGATGTGTTATAGGAATGGTAACTTACAGACTTGTGGGAGAGAGTGGAGAATTCTCTATATGTCAGTAGTTCTGACAGTTGGGCAGAAAGCCAGGATGGGAAAAGGAGAGCCAAAAAAAAAAAAAAAAAAAACACTGGAACTCATAATAATGCCAATCTAGAATCTGCAAGGCTAAACTGGATCCCACGGTTTTCTGGATAGAGGCTATTGTTTCTCACTCTTGCCTCCAAATCTCACACAAAATGTCTTTTGGGCCAAACCTTAACTTAAAATCAACCACAAAGGTAATATTGGAAAATAACACAGCCCAGATAGATTGTTGCAATACAATACCACAAAAAGCTTTTGACAACTCTATGGCAACCTATGACTTAGATTCAAGTGTCACATGTATCATTACACATCATTTGTCTAAAATCTAAATCACAAATTATATGATAGGACATCAGGTTTAAGATTTAAAACTAAATTTTTAAATAGAATATAAAGAAAAATGATAAAATTAATGTGCTACACGAAGCATAAATAAATATTAAAATATGACAAAACACATATTTACAGTTTTGCATATTAAAGACTTAGATGCACTTTTCACAGAAATATAAAAAAAGATATCTTCTCCAAATGACATATTTATTTTTGTTTATTGAACGCAATCTTACTCAACTTTTGTTCTTTAAATTAGCCTATGACTATGATCCATTTATCTTTAATATTTCAAAAAAAACAGAAAACAAAATAAGACAGACAGACGAAGATTAAATCCTTCTATATGTGCATTCATTGAGATAAATATAGTTAATGGATGTTATTTGCATTATTAAATGAAAGTTTACTTGCAAAAATTGTAATTGTGATAAATACCTCCCTTTTATAAAATGGTTTACTACAACATGGATGTAGTGTACAATGCATAGTGTACAATGTCACGTGCATAGGAATATATGGCACAGATTTCTTATTACTACACAGAAACTTGAATTTTAACATTAATCTTAAACCAAAAATATTTAAAATTCTCCTACTATTGTATTTTCATTTTCAGATATTGCATTCTTGACCAATTCAGTAGTTCCTATCAGGAGTATCATTGTACTATACAATGTATTTTTAAAACTTTTACTTTTAACAAGATTGTTTTTCTTGCCCACACTTGCAAATTTCTGCACAGAAATGCCGCTGGAATAGAGAAAGTATACCCAGCAATGTCCAGAGCTAAGTGCTATGAGACAATGTCTTAATATGCCCATTGTTGATCCTATTAAGAAAATAAAAATAATTCAATATTTATTACAAAAATTCTGGGAGTCTTGGCACCATTTTTAAGTTGTATAATAATACCGGAATAGGATAAAATACAATGTTAGTATGTTGCAGGAAAGTTTCCTACAGAAACTTCTAGGAAGACTTCCACAGAGTCTCTAGACTCTATGGCTCTTTGTTTCAGGTGTGTGAGTTTATTTGGTAGTTCCTTTTGGAAAAAAAAAAAAAAAAAACAATGCTCACAAAATTTGTGAAAAGCATTTGACAAAGGAGTTGAAATGTGATGCAGTTCTAACAGAACCCTCAGTGATCCTACCAGATATTCTGGAGTTGCACTAGTCCCTCAGAGGTGTCTACCCTTGAGACAAGAGAACCAGGAATGTACTCCCACATAGAAAAGGTATTGCATGTGAGCTGCCCCCAGGAAATGGACAGGACTTTGGGAAATGTAGCTAGCTAACCTGTGCTTGCCACAATTCACAGAGATAGAGTCAAGTAAGAGCTATCACCTGTCAACACTCTCAACACTGCCTCTGTCCTGAATGTGGAATATTGACAGTGCTCTCCAGCATCTATTAGACAGTATTGGTAAGTGTTAGGGACTGAATAGTTGTGTCCCCCCAAATTTATATGTTGAAACTCTTTTCCTTAAAGTGATGATGGGGTCTTTGGGAGGTGATTTGGATTAAATAAGGTCATTAGGGCTGAGCCTTCTTGAATAGGATTAGTGCCCTTGTAAGAGTCATGAGAGAGCTTACTGCTCTCTGCTCTCCCCAGTGTGAGGATATAATGAGAAGACGGCCATCTGCAGCCTGGAAGAAGGTCCTTGCCAGTTCCTGACCATGTTGGCACCCTGATCTCAGACTTGCAATTTCCTGAATAGTGAGAAATAAATTTCTGTTGCTTATGAGCCACCCATCTATGGTATCATCCTGAATTGACTAAGAAAATGGGTATAAATTTTTAAAAAAGGAAAAAAAAAAGATCAAATATTTTTCTCCATCCATTAGAACATGTAAAGAAATGCGTGGGACAATCATAACATGGGACAGTTTGTGTTGCTTAGTCAGGTAGCACCCATAAATAAATACGATCCACAAATTTCACCGATACCATCTGATGTTACTTGAGCAACTGGTCCTCCACAATCTACAAGCTGAAGGTAGACTTGTGTTATGATTTTGACTTGCTCAACCAGGTTTCTGCATAGGCTTCTATAGTCCTTTAAAGAAGGATAAATCAACGACCTACTTCTGCATTTCTCTGTGCTTGGATTGAACTTTTTAGTTCTTAGTTCTCTGTATTTGTATTCTACTTAGGCAACCACAATGCAAAGTTGCATTCTCTGTCTCACGACTGATCAGAACATGTTCTCACATCCTTAGGTCTTTAGGGAAAACACATTATTTATCACTCTTCTCTTCCTAAGAGAATGTACTAAAGAAGGAAAGAATTCTTATTTAGGCAACAAGCAGAAGTTTAATTATTTTTCTTTTCCATGTACATGTACTCATCCATTTAAAAACATGCCTAAGTGGGCCCTACAACCACATATCTGGAGAACCAACAAGTGGCATTGCTGTTAAATGTTAACAACTGACTCAAAAAAAAACCAAAAAAAAACGTGTGTACACATGTATAAGTTTATTATCCATTTTACTGCCATAAAGGCTATGTGGCACATCATTTACATATAATAAGAAAATACACAGTACAGTATACCAAATTCCCTAAAGCCAAATGATTGCCACAAAATGTTTTGGGTGATTTTCACTGAACTCTTTCTTCTGTAGTCAACATATTGTTGCAATTAACAAATCATTGCAAATCCAAAATTGAAGTCTATATGTATTTTCATTTACATAATTAGTACGTAGACAGTGAAACAATGAAGACTTAAATTACAAATTCATCCATTCTAAATGATTCCAGAAAATTCTTTATTAAAATATAAAATAATTTTGCATATTTAAATATTTCTGTGATGGCTAATATCATGTGTCAACTTGGCTAGGCTATGGTGCCCAGTTGTTTTGTTTAACACCAGTCAAGATAATACTATGAAGGTATTTTTAGAAGTGATTAACATTTAAATCAGTACACTTTGAGTAAAGCAGATTATTCTTTAAAATGTGGGTGGAGTCCACTTGATAAAATTGAAGGCCTGAATTTATAGCTTGTCAGCCTGCTCTATAAATTTTGAACTTGCCAGCTTCCACAATGTCATGAGCCAATTACTTAAAATCTCTCTCTCTCTCTCTCTCTGTCTGTATGTATACACACACACATACACAAACACACAGTCATAAGCTGTATAATGGTGTTTCAATCAATGATAGACCACATATGTAAGTATATTCTATGATGTTGCACAACCATGAAATTGCCTAATGATGCATTTCTCAGAACATATTTCATCATTAAGTGATGCATGATTCATGTGTGTATGTGTGTGTGTAAAAAATATATATTTATGTATATGTTTTTTGGAGAAATTTTGGCCCAATACAATTTCTCAAATTTTTGTGCTATTAGGTGTTATGGCTACACTAATAAAATTTTATGTTTAATAAACATAGCTGATGTATGCCTTATCACTTTATTAACTGTACAATCAACAAAAGTAATGAAACTCTGATTTGTAACATTTGCCAAGGTTCATGGCATAAATGCTACCACCATAGCCAATTTAACGCTTCCAATTTCATTGTACTAAATGCAGAGTTGGGAAGAGATGTGATGTGTAGTAGCACACCATTATATGGTAACATCTCCATCATGCAGCTACAATACATGAAAATAATCCCAAGTGAACAGATAATGGTAAAATGTAGTAAATTAATAAGGACATTATATGTGTTGAATATATATTACTTTTTTAACATATTAATTAAATTGTAAATATTTATAATTTAATTTTTCATTTCAAGATATTAAGAGGGTACAAATGTTTTTGTTACATCAGGGCTATTAATGTGCCCATCACCTGAATAGTGTTCATTGTACCTGATAAGTAGGTTTTTACCCCTGCCTGTCCCCCTTTCTGATTTCCAATGACCTTTACATCTCTCTGTGCCCATGTGTGCTATCACCTTTCCCCTGTCATAATGGCCATTATAATTTAATTTTTAATGTATCTGTTTAAAGACTAGCTCACAAAATTTGAAAAAATGTAACCATTGGTTCTCAGGGGCCATAGTGTTCCAGCTGCAGAAGAACATGAAGCCATCTCTCAGTGATTGCAGTGTGGCCTCTTTTTCCAAGGAAAGTTACACTCAGTGGTCCCTAAAGTGTTTCCTGTTCCCACCTGGGCTGATATTTTGATGGCAAATCTGGAAAAATAAGAAGGAAGGAGAAGGAAAATAATGGCAAGAAAGGGTTGGGAAAGGAAGGGAAAAAAAATGTTTAATCATAAACAGTGCATTCTTTCAGGTTTCTCCTATACAAATTTGCAACAAAATCATATGCATAATCCATTTAGCATGCACTCATTATCAAAGGCATATTATAGTATCATTCAGAATTATATCGATGTTAACTTGCATGCATAAAAGAAAATGATAGCTATGTTAATCAACATTTAATTATACTAGATATCTTGAGCACTACAAAAATTTTAGCTCTTTAATTTATAGTAAAATATTCATCAGTGTTTTCAATATCTCAAAGAACAGCTTGGGCTTGAAATATAGAAAACCCACTGACTTTATATATATCATATGAATTCTTATATATTTCATGTTTACGAATTATATTCTTGTAGATGGTACATATCGAGAAGATGTTATGTATGTGGAGATTCTGTTATTTTCATCCTAAAATTCCATTTAATTTCAATTTATTTCTTTTTATAGCTATATAGTAAAATCCAACCAAGCCAAATATTGTCATGTGGTTTTTTATTATTTTAATATTTCCTCTATAAAACATCCAATTTCTAAATCAATATTTGCCAAAGAAAATTTATTGTAATATTGATATTTATTTATTTTGCTGTATAATGTCTTTTTCTTTGTGCCCTGATTCCTTCCTCCCCCATATTACTGGATAATTGGTCTGTCAAATGAACAGATGATATAATGTAATGTTAAAGAAAATACCAAAAGGAAGTAATTACCGTAATAGCTATAATTTGAAGTTACTTATTGCTTTGTATTTCTGTGCATGATTTTAAAAGTAGACATATAAACCTTTTAATCTGAATTAAAAAGGAAATAGAACTAAATGGGGGGAGCTAAAATTGTTCAGTGTTGATCTAATTTAAATGCTTATATTATGCAAGAAAAGAAGTTTCTGTAAAATATTTTTAGCAAAAGAACTGTGGAGAAGCCCAATGTACATGGTTAAAAGCTGAGGTGTTCTGGATTAAGCAGAATTTGGTTGGGTGGGATTGGGACATTTCTGTCTCCATGTCCCTCTGTATCCTCTACTATTATATATATTATTTACATTCTATAAAATCTCTAATCAAACATTCTCCCACTATAAATTTATTATTTGTTTAATTAGAGCATTTGATTCTTCACTAGAATTCTAGCCCAATTGTCTAATTCCGTTATTTTTAGAAAAATTCTAGTTGCTTTAGTGGAGATGAATTGATGAATAAGCTAACTGTGGGACTTAAGGTAATATTTTTAATGCACAATGTGCTCAGGCCCAGAGAGTACTGTAGACCAGTTTGAAGAGCTTGATTTTATGTGAAAATAAGCTATCAGGAAAAAGTCTTTTTAAATTAGTACAAAACTCAGTGTATATTTGGGGGTATGGAGTGAAGAAAGACTATCGTAGAGAATAGAGCTGGAAAGCTCCTCATTGCCAAATTTTGAAGAATAGAATAATAGTTAATATTAAATAGGAATAAAATAAAACTATATATTTCTCTAATCAACTTGTAACTCACCTCAAGAAGGTTTCATTAAATGATTTTCAATTCAATCAGAATGTATCACTTTTCTGACCATGTCTTCGGTACTAAGTTAAACCCTCCAAGAAACTTACTTGCTCTTCTAAATCACCATTAATTTCCAGAAACAATTCTATGTGTTACACTAATATTTATTCATATATCACATTCAATCATACTTCGCCTCTTTAAATAAAAACAAAGCAGTTGTTTAAAGATTACAGGCTTCTGTAATATTTTCCTCCTTAGATATAATTCTTCAAAATATCTCTGTTTTGAAAGCATTTTTCTAATAGTGTAAGGATGTTCCACCAACATATGTGAAAAGAAAAGACTGGAATTTGTTTTTCTTTGACTTTTAAATTATTAAATGGAAGAGAAATAATGCATAAAATCAGTACATAAAAAAAGACATAACTTCAAACGGTTACAGTAAAAATTTTTAGATTTTGAAGTAAAAATATCTATAATTCTGTCAGCTATTACAAATTGACCTAAAATGGCTCTTAAAGACGGGTGGCAAAGTCAAAATTATCGAAGAATTTTAAAGCAGAATGAGAATTAGAATTAGTTTCAGAGAACATAATCAGAACTTGATAAATTACATCAAGTATTATTTAAATAAAGTCAGAAAAAATAGCATGTTGCATAATGTAAACAGACACAGTTGCTCTTACCAAGATAATATTTCACAAGGACTGATCAAAAAACCTAATAGTCTTCTTTTGTTTTTTGTGTTATTTCTATTTTTTCAATGTATCAGAGAAATGCATGTAAATAAAACATAGCAAATAGTGCAGATTAGCTCCTAAATAAAAGCAATGTTTCTCTGCCTCTCTTCTTTATTCCTCCAGTCCTATTCTAATTGACATCATCTTTTAATTACTTCTGTTTTAATTCTTCTTGGGGCTATCTGCATAATTCTACCATGTTTTTTTTGATATTATCATTGATTTGTCAAATTCAGATACTATATTTACTACTCTACCACTTGTACATCTGATATCTTATAATTTTTAATATAGCAAATATATTGAAAAAGATAACAAGTCTGGTTCAACTGAATTTTTTCACAAGTCTCTGGACTCCCCACATTTTAAGATGGATTAGTCTCAGCTGCTAGCTTCTAACTTTCTCATTCCATTTCCCTATCTTAATTGTGATAAAGAATACCTGTATATACATTATCACTGTACTTAGCATTCATTTAATCATGAATCAATTACAAAGTTTTCCTGTGCTTTGCTCATAAAACTTAAAAGAACATTTATATTTCAACTACTATATAAATATAATTTATTCTGGACCAAATGCATGCTATGATTGTGTTAAATTTCAATGGATCTAATGCCATGTCCCTTAGGCACACAAATGGAAATGATCTTAATGTATACTTTTATATTAAAATTGTCATTTGTTTAAATTCTATCAGCCACAATTCATTTCCATCATATTTGGAATATTGTACATATTTAATATTAACAATTTTTGGTGATGATGTTTCTTTATCACTTTTTCCTGGAGTTTCTCTTTATCTTTATTTTCTCTTTGAAGTGTTTCCTTTTATAATATCATTAATGTTTTTGTGTTCTCTGAATCAAAACGTCTTTTCTGTTGGGTGAACATGTGCATCTTTCCCTTTCCTTAAAGACTTCCATTCTGAAGCACTCTATTCAGTTCCAACAGGGATTCAATCCTCAATAGTTCCCTACATAGCTGTCTTCTGGTTGGACCTCTTCTTTGTTTTAATGGTTTTAAAGTATTGTTAGCTAGATATCACAGCGTCATCTCTCTTAGATTACTCCTATATTCCTCTGAATCCAATTCTCAAGTTCCTAAAAATAACTGCCAATGGGATAAATATGCACTGTGCTTACTTGCCTAACAATGTCTTTTTGCACCCTACACTGATTGAGTGCTCTGATGTCAATGATATACTTCTAAAATACTTGCACTCAAATCTTTGAAAGTAATGTATCATTATTTTCTACCATTCATTGTTGGTGATACAAAATATGATGTTACTTGGGTTCTCTTTGTGGCATGCATTACTTTTTATTGCTTTGATATTTTATCTTTAGAATTATAAAATAAAATTAATTGATGATCTGTCTGAACTTGAGTCATTTTAGAAATTGTCTTAGTATTTCTCAGTCCAAAGTTTCATGACTTTATTCTCTCTGTTTAATTTCCTTCTGTTATTGGTTCACATTTAGCCAATTATTCCCTTCCACATTTTCCTTGTGATGCTGGACCTATTAAATTTCCCTATATATCTCTTTTGTATTTTTCCTTGTGTTTCTATTTAATTATTTTTTACTTTTTTACTTTTCAGTAGTGACTGATCTACATTATAGTTCTTTATTCAATTTTGTTTTGAAGTGCAATTATTTGTCCTATTTTGCAATATATATTTAGGTGACTTAACTTATGGATGTATAGTATCTTCTCTATACTCTGAGTATCTTCATTCAGGTTTTCACTATATTGTAATTTTCAAGTTCTTCAATGTTTTTCAATTGCTTATTTTCTGGTCAGGTTATTGTTATTGTTTTTCATTTTGGCTCTTCTCTTTTACACTTGGTTTTTCTTGATTTCCTGAGCATAAAGATTCAAAGACATGATAGCTGTGAAATTTTACTTTGTTTCTATAAATCCAAAATAATAGCTTTAGATTTTCTAAATATTTGTTCATTTTATTAAGAGAGCACTTTTATTTCCTCAAAGTGATTTATGCTACTTGCTTTAATAGGAGAAAACAATTCCTAATGGAAATAGTTGAATATTTAGGGGCCATCAATAAATATATGTTTTTGTTCTTGTCCTAGTCATGCATTTTTTTCCTACCTGGCTGGCTACGCTGAACTCAGCATCTCTCTGTTATACCATCATTCAGATTAATTATTATCCTCTGTTAAGAGGCTTTATGGAAAAATTAGGGCTGTAATTTTTTCTAATTTCATAATCCTAAAACATAATCCTACAAACATTCTGTCCTATAGAAATGTTGGAAAAATCTAAATCATTGGAAATTTCTAAGAAAACTTCCAAGAGTAAGATACTGATTTTCTTTAATTATAGTTATGCTTAATATTTAAAATAAGACCTTTAAAAATCCATAAACTTTAAGATAAAATATGTACATGTACGTGTGTGTGTGTGTGTGTGTGTGTGTGCATGTGTGTGTATGCAATATATCTTTGGTATTTTTGAGAGTTTAATAAGTTCATGAAAAATGGTAACTTTTCACCCAATTCTAGTCAGAGACCACTAATTGATGAAGAATTATTTGTATTTATATGTTTCCCTATTTAAAATAAATAATCTTTGCAATATACCTTTATGTTTACTTCCATTTTAGTAAGTACTAAATGCCCAGAAGATGCTGAAAAGAGAGGTTTCTTTCCTTAATAGAAGGAAATAATAAAATTTTACTTTTTCACATATATACAATACAAAAGTATAGTTGCAAGGTGCAGGGAGGAAGAAACAAACTGTTTTTCATTGACCCAAACTTGATCTTTTGTCAGCAATCTCACTGTGGTTTTCAACAGTGAATTGTTACCTTCTAGAACATTATCTTTCAAAATATTTCAACTGTTTTTTTTTTTCTTTCACTTCAGAAAAATGTATGACCCAACTGACAAAAATAAAACAGAATCTGTAAAATGATCAGTGCCTATTTGATCTTAAGCAAAGATTATATTAGCTGAACAGTGACTTGGTTCACAGGGAGATACAATTTATCAATCATCTTGAAAGGCTTAAAACAGGAAACTATATATAAATGTGAGTAAAGAAATATGTGGTTGAAAATTCAACTTTTCTGCCTCTGCACTTGCTCTCAGAAAGAAAGATATGATACATTTAAATGTCAACAGAGTTAAAATAATTCTTGGACTAAACATAAGAGGTTTGATTTTTTTTGTCTGCTTATATCACAAGAAAAAGTCAAAACAATGTATACTTCTGAACAGAAACATTTTTAAAATTATGGATTCTGAATATTCTATTATATTCTGAATATTACATCATCTGGTGGTGCGCTGGTGTTTAAAACTCAGCCTATCCCTGAAGGTATGGAAAGAAATCTTGATTGTAGTGTTTGTCAACTTTCATGATGAAAATACTCCATGGATGATTTAGCTTCCCAGAATGTCCTCTCTGAATGTGAATTAAGAAGAGATGCTTCCAACAGACTCTGTAACCCACTATATGCACTAATTTAGGGTTCTAATGATGAAATGTAAAATTGTTTAAGATTATATTTATGCAATTTCTTCTGCATGTGATCAATCATGTTGTATTATAGATCAATATGTAATACTTTAAAAGTATAATCAATACCACTTAATCAGGGGTCTGTTTTATGGACATCTTGCTCCATGATCAAAAAATGATTATGTAGGATTTATAAGGACATCACACTTTTGCTCAGGTAAAATATAAGCTAAAATCACATGTGGGAATATGATTAGAGATCATCCTGCTTTCTGCTGCAATATCCCAAAATGAATGGATTGCTTTCAATTCCACCTCTGGAGAACCCTTTGAAAGATTACTTAAGTTTACTGAGAGATTTTTCCCCCAAAATTTTCTAATGTTCCAAAGAATCCTAATTATTTATTACCAACATAATAATATATAATAATAGATGTCTGTTGGGATCATTAAGTATGTTTTTACTATAAAATGTGTTTGAGAGGGAAAATGAAAATAATCATTTTTGAGAGAAGTAGAAGAGTAGAAAAAAATAAGCTATATTCTCAATTTCTATTTTCTATCTCTAATTTCATTCCTATATCTTTATTATATCTTTGGAATAATAATGTTATTGTGCATGTGAGTTTATGTGCACATCCATGTGATGTGTTCAGGTTTATAAATGCTGACTTTGAGGGCTGTGTGGAGAATTCTAGTAATTTACTAAACATAATTTTGAAGCTCTATTTCTTTCTGTATGTCTATTATTTATCTGTCTATGTATCTAACCATCCACCCATACAACCATCCATCCATCCACAAATTGGTGTTCAGTGATAAGCCAAATCTTGGAAATTGGTGTGACATTTGTAAAGACTGTGTAGAGGCCAGGCACAGTGGTTTGTGCCTGTAATCCTAGCACTCTGGAAGGCCAAAGCAGGAGGATTGCTTGAGATCAGTAGTTCGAGACCAGCCTGAGCAAGAGCAAGACTCCTTCTCTACTAAAAATAGAAAATAAATTAGACAGGTGTGGTGGTGTGCACCTATACCTGTAGTCCCTGCTACTTGGGAGTAGGAGGATCTCTTGAGCCCAGGAGTTTGAGGTTGCTCTGAGATAATGGCACTCCAGCCTGGACAACAGAGTGAGACTCTGTCTCAAAAACAAAACAAAAATAAGAATATGCAGAGTGTAGAGTAATAAGAGGTTTCAAAGAGAAAATATTCAAAAAAGAAGTTGTGGTAATAATTTAAAAAATAGTTTGAATTGTTTTTGACATATCTTAGTGAAATTTCCTTACTCCAAACATGAATAACTTTAAAATCTTGAGCAATAATAAGCAAATGACCTACAAATGAATAGAAAATATCAGCAGCAGATTTTTTTTTCATATATCACACTTTTGGAATAGTGGAAGAAAATATCTCAATAGAATATTGGTTAACTATAGTCAGTTATGAGGCCAGCTTTCATAATTTTTAACAGAGATTCTAGACTAGTAATGCTTTTATCTTCTACCTCTATGCCTCTTAGTCAGATTTTTCTAATGGAGTATAAACTAAATATCAGAGTTTTGTAGTAGATAGTAGGCGTTTGTCCTATATGTACAATCCTTTTCTATCCTTACAGATCATATTGTCCTCAGAATGATAGATGTCTTCACCACTCTCACTTTTATGTGTTAAGTACATGTGGGTGGATGTCTGGGGCAAAGACAGCCTATTGGAATCATATCCAAAAGCTGTTTCTATCTCACATAATGATGCATCTACTCCGCAGAGTTGAACACTCCCTTCAGCATACCATTCAAAGTTACCAGTTAGGAGTAAACGTAATTAGGCTGATTTGTTCAAAGGTCCAGGCTCAGATATTGTATTGCTTTTGATGAAAGAAGATGATACTTGGTATTCATCAGACTCTTTTTTAACTGATTTGATATTTAGGTGTGAAAGGGGATCTTACTTTTAAGAATTCAACAATAATTTTTGACCAAGTATCTTACACTCAGTTACACTACAGATTCCACTGAGCTCAAGAATACCGGCTCAAGCTAGATCCCACATACAGTATTTCTCTATTCCCTAACACATTTATTGGCTCAGATACAGTTTTTCCAAATATGTGTCACATTAAAACTTCTTTCATTCAAGACACTTGTTTTTCTCAATGTGACATCACATGGCATTTTCATCATATGGCAGACTAGATGAAAACGCAGTACGATTCACTCTGGTAGTCGACCAAAAATAAGCCCTATGGCTCTCCAAAATTAGAATATAATGCATGGCAAGATCCAAGCACACATCCCAACATACATTCAGATAATAATCTCAAAGTTCTATAACACTATAAAATAGAATCCTTAAGTTACAACGTTAGAGAAAAAAAAATCGCATATATATAGTGGCTTTTGGTTGCAAAGTGTCACTTCTATTACCAAATAGCTATAATCATTCCAAAAATTTCAACCTACACATTTTTTGACCTATTCACATTTTCTTTGGAAGAAAAGAACCTCAACTTTATACATAGATGATTTTGCTATAAACAGAAAGAGAAAAATCAATAGCACAATTATCAAGCACAATCAAAAATAATAAATGTATAATGACTGATAAATACATGTATGCTATAAAATGAAGATTCGAGGTCAAATATCTGAATACTTTAGGATATTTATAAACATACCTACATTTCAATGTGCTCTCAAATACTTTAAAACAGTTTTTTAAAGGGGAATATTTCAGTCCATTATGTAAATTATTCATGAAATGCAAGCTGAGTGTTGCCATGGAACATTTCATGAGTACACAGTATTTTATGTCATTTCTGGAATAAACAACACACAGGAGTGCTCTCAGGAATATATTGAACGAGAGTTCCTTCTTTGCTTGTATTTTTGCACATGGTTCGTCTAACCTAGATCTCTAAATGGGACATCAGAACCATTGGCATTCTCTGGAATATCATCATCCCTGGTGTACTATAGATCCAAAATTGCGTACATAATAATAAATGTTATGCCCTTAAAATAAATATAGACACCATTATATAAGTGGGCATACATCTGTCTATATGCCTTCTTGATCATTAATATTGTGTCTTTAGAAAGCCAACCCTGGCTGAAATGCAAAGATTCATACAATCAGATTGCAGTCTTGTCTGCATACAGTGGTGAAAAATAAAGGGGTGAAATAGTTACTGACCTCGAACTTAAGTGATGGTTTGGCTCACAGTGTTTTTATGGTGGGGAATCATGTATCTCCATGATACAGTAACTTGGAGGGAAAATGATCCCTTGACAATAAACCTAGAGTCACTGAAAATCATCTCAAGTACATCTTTGCCATATTTTCTGTAGGATAATTTAGCTTGTTTGGTGGCAGTTTGCCCTGCCATGGCTCTCTGGCTCAACAAAACACTTGGCTCTGGCATTGACAGATGGTTCCAGCCTCCCAGGTTGGCTTCAGACTCATTGTGCTCAGTGAGATAGACCAGTAGAAAGCTGGTCAGGCACCATCCATAGGGTTCTGAGCCCACATCCACTCCCCCTCCTCCACCCTTTCTCCACATCACAGTTTTCCTCTTCTGAACTTCTCCATTTCTTAACTCCATTTTCTTCCCTTTTGAGGCCCCATACCAAGACGTGGTAAATGTTTCCTGACATTCTTTAATCTGGGTTAGTTAACTCAGTGTTAAAACTTTAGTAGTTCAACATCTATGTGACTAAATTCCAATATTAAATCCCTATTCTTGAAAAGGCATAATTTGTTTTGTATATAAATATTCTTGTTTCATACATAAACTTTATACCTACTGAAGGACACTAGTGTGCCCTTTACCAATGCTTGTCCCAAAGAAATCTGCTAAGAAATTGACCTTTTAATTTCCTGATTCAAACTCTTTTATATCTATGAACAAATTTGACAACAAATTCATCTTAAATGTTGATCATTTCCCTGTAACATTCTTGAACTCATTAGCTTTTACCATGCCAAATATTTGTGATTTCTTCTTGATATGAAAAATTTAAAATACCCTATGAACACATACATATTCCAAGTCTTTTTTTCAAAATATATAGATTAACACACACTGAAATTTCCAAGAATTGAGTGAGTGTTAAAAATAAACTTAATTTGTCTGCATGGTTTTTCTTTTTAAGAATAATTTTTTTAACTTTTTGATCAAACATATGGAGTAAACTTAACTTATGGTTAAGGGGATTGTTAAAAGTTTATAAATGGGAAAAAAAGCTTATTTCCAAATGATAGTCATGCTAGTTTCTTTAAAATATCTCTTTAAAAGAAAAAATAAAATATCATTCTAAAATATTATATTTAAATATTTTTATATTAGAATGCTGAGGAGACAGTTATGAAAATACACAGGTTGGTAGCCTTTTATTTATTTTTATAGCATTAAAAACTTATTTTTTCCTGTGGCATGTGTGATGAGCAGTGGCTAAAATAATGTCAGCATCAATTTTTATCTGGCTTTCATGATTTTGAAAGAAGTGGCATCTGTACTATTTATGGCAAAATGGCTGAGTAGAATTCTCAAACAAAATATGGCATCATTTTTCATCTTAAAAGACAATCTGTGCCTATAGACATTTTCTGAAATTCATATAAATTTGTTAAAAACTTCTTCTCAAAAGTTATTTTTAAATAAAACTCTATCACCTCAGATGACAAAAGTTCTATGTAATTTTGACTTTGAAGTCTTAACAGTATCTAGAGCAAACAGAAAGAAAATCTTAAAGCCTTGTTTTACTTAAGCATATAAAAATAACTCAATATTTAATGAATTCCTAAAATGATCCTTGTGCTTTGTTAGCTCTGATTAACTTCCTTAAAATCTCTAAAACTTTCCTTATTTGCATTTTAGAACAAGAATTTCAGTAAACACAGTACTCTGAATATTATAATTGTGCACTACCATCTCAAACATGTAATGTAAAAATAGAAAGTGCTTTTCCCTCTTAGCAATTCATGTGTAAGTTAGATATTTAGAGATGCAATTTTCATGCAGTAACTTTAACACATAATTTATACTAAACAATTAGTCATCTGTCATACAGTTAAAACTGCATACATAAAAAACTGATATAAAGTGGGTCTTTCTCTAGGTGACTGGCACGTGAACAATTCTCAGAGAGAAAGGAGTTCTTAAGGAGTAAATTAAAAGTTGTGTATTTATCCATCCATTAATTTATGTTTACATTACATCTCCTGCCATGTGGGAGGTTCTCTGTTAGCTACCAGGGAAATCTGTATATAAAACAAACTATCTGACCTTCTGATCTTGTCAGAGAATGAGGAGACAATTACATGCATGCATACATAATTATACACTTATATACATGTAACAAAATGTAATGACCATTTGTAATAGAGGTGTAGGGGGAACCTTGAACCAATGTCATAGGCTACATCAGAAAAGTCAAAGCTTACCTACAGTATTAGTTAGAATTCTCCAGAGAGATAGACCAATAAGAGATTCGGTAGACAGACAGATATGGATATGTGAAAGGGGATTTATTAGGGGAATTGTCTCAAGTGATTATGGAGGCTGAGAAGTCCCATGACAGGGCTTCTGCAAGCTGGAGACCCTGGGAAGTTTGTAGCACGGCTCAGTTCACATTTGAAAGCCTGAGGATGCGAGGAGGGAGTGGGGATGGTGCTGGTGTCAGTCCTGGAGTCCAAAGACCAGAGAGCCTGGAGTTCTGATGTCCAGGGTCAGGAGAAGAATGTATCCCAGACCCAGGAGAGAGGGAGGCTCTTTTACCTTTTATCTGTTCCCATTCCATCCAGGCCACCAGATAACTGGATGATCCCCACCTACAGTGAGGGCAGGTCACTCCAACCTATTTCACTCAGACTCACTTGCCACTTTCCTCCAGAATCATCCTCATAGGCACACCTCAAAATAATTCTTTACCAGTTTTCTAGGTATTTCTTAATCCAATCAAGTTGACACATAAACTTAACCATCACAACTAGGACATGATTTTTTTTTTTAATGTTGTCATACAAAGAATAGGCAAACTTTTTCTGTCAAGTGTCAGTGTCTTATCCTTTTGGGCTGCTACAACAAAATACCCTAAACTAGGTGGCTTATAAACTGCAGTCATTTATAATATTTCTTATTATTCTGGAGGAAGCAGGAAAGTCCAAGATTAAGGAGCTGGAAGATTGGATTTCTGGTGACAGGTCACTTCCTGGTTCATAGATCAGCTGTCTTTTCACTGTTACTTCACAGGCAGTTGTCTCTCTGGAGCCTCTTTTGTCCTTATTAACTGATCCTGGCTTTGTCCTTATTAACTGATCACCTTCCAAAGGCCACACCTCCTAATGCCATTATCTTAGGGATCAGGATTTCAATCTATGAGTTTTGGAGCCATACAAACATTCAGATCACACAACCAGATAGTAATTATTTAAAACCTTTTGGGGCCTTTAATGTTTGGCACATCTATCCAACCTTTAGCACAAAAACAGTCATAGACAGTGTGTAACTGAATGAACATGGCTGTTCTCCAATAAAATTTTATTTATGGATACAAAAATTGGATTTGGTATAATTTTCACATGTCACAAAGTATTACTCTTCTTTTAACTTTTCAACATTTGTAATGGAAAACCTATTTTGTGTGGCTCATGAGTCACGCAACAACAGGTGGCAGGCTGCATGTAGCCCGGGTGCAGTAATTTCCTGAACCCTGTTCTATGCCATTGCTCATGAAGACAGAGAGAACAAATAAAAAGTTGAAGGAATTCAGAGGAATGAAATTGTCCACCAGGTAAGTTAAATAAAAGCTAATATAGTACATCATGATTTCCTAGGACCCTATATTCATTAATAGAGTCATTTGTTTTTTCATTCAATCGAAAAATTTATGGACCTGATGCTATTCTACCTTTAGTGATTACAGCAACAAACAAAACAGATAAAATTTCCTACTCTCATGAAGCTTGCATTACATTACAGAATTACTTTGTTATTAAACATTTGTTATTACCTAGGTTCTCCCTAAAGTGAGAATAATGATATAGAATAGCCATGCTGAGTACAGTGAAAATTTACTATACTCTATTTCTTTTTTTTTCCATGGCAGAAAAGCTTTTTTAGTTTTTTTCCAACCACAAATAGTAAAGGAAACATATAGCAGGTGCCTCAATATGCACTTCATTCAGAATTAGCAGTTTTCTGCTTTTAATTTTTGCCACATTTATGCTATTATTTATATTATTGACACCAATTAAGTTAAAGCATAAGATTCCTTTATTTTCTTCATCAATTCAACATTTTCCTTATGAAGCCACCAGTATCATAGTTTTGGCATGTAGTACTCCAATATACATTCTTATCCATTATATCATGTAACTATGTATTTCATATGCATGTATGATTTAACAAGTGTCCCTATGCTATCACTAGTATGCTATCAATAAAATTTAAATATTAATGTTTACATATCCAAACAAACCTCTACATGTTACTCAGAACACTCTCCATAACATAATAATAAGTTAAAAGAAAAAAGAAAACACTTATAGACTCATGATTCTGTTCTCTGGACCCCTGTCCATTGAAGCACAGTAAGGATTTGACATACATTCTCTCAGAACACTCCTGTTGGGATTGAGATCTCATTTGGTTAAACTTCCCTTAGTTGGCATTTGGAGTAGCCTTTTTTGTTGTCATCTCTCTTGGAATGTATTTCTTTGCAGAAATCTCTTTTGGATTTCCTTTGCTTGATGAGATCTCATTTTGATCTTGGTCTCTTACTTTGGCAACACCCTTCACCATGGGAATTTATGGTCTTTTGAGTCTGTTACTCTGGAGACCATGGCTATGTGCTTGGCTACTACAATGCTAAATCCAGCAAGTATCCTATACAGTCAAGTCTTGGCAGATGATTCAACAGTCCTTCGACAACAGAAATCTGCTGAAACTACATACATGGATAGATTTCCTAAGCTGTTCAATTGGAAACCTGGTTTTCCTTGAACAAAAGAGGGATTGGTCAAGATGTTTCAGGGCATTCTCCTCAGCTTGAATAAATTTTAGAGAGGTTTCTCCCAGACTCTACATCTTCCCCTCCTTCTCTAGAACATTTTCTTTAGAAAACTTATAATTGCAAAACCTATTTCTGCCCATTTAAGATGTAAACATTAAAAGCCTCTTTCCAGTTTCACAGCTCAGTACTCTTTCTCAAAGGCCTAGGAAACATTCCTTTGAAAAACAATCATCATGGAAGGTAGTGTCAGTCTCCAGTTTCTGCAAGAGGGTAGAAGCTAAACTTCTGAGAGTGCCTTGATCCAGGGTGTAAGGCCACCTCTTGTCAAGAATATGAGAGAAAGTTTACTTTATCTTTGGGTAAATCCAATTAGCAAAAAAAGATGCCTCTCTCCCCTTTGTATTAACCTTGGATAATGCCTCCCTTGCCTGTTAAACATTGCCCTCCACAATTTTTGCTTTGACATTAAGAATTATTTGAAGTTCTAGTTGGACCATTACTACTACCGTAAATGCTATAAAGCTCTCGATAAACTAAAAACTGCATTATTAAATTATTAGAGAGCTATAGATGCAAGAAATCTAAAAAAATTAGGTTCACAGAAAGTCAGTCCCTACAAAAGTGATTAGAGATTCTTGGCCACTAGGAGTATTTGCTGATCTGAGAAGTCTGGGCTGCCATAGACAGAGGGATTCTCTAAGAGAAAACAGAAACCATTAGAACTTTAGTGACTGAACTGACTGGCACGATAGATTATAATCTCCGTAAAACCCAAACCCACTGGTAGTCTTTACACCTGTCAATTGTTCTCCACATTTTTTTTCTTGAGTGCCTGGTGGCATAGAAGGCTGGAGGAGCTGCACTGAAAAGTAAAGTCTCTGTATTGTCATGCTTAATGCTCCAAATCTTGCAAGATGGAGGGGCTTGTGATCATACGAAATATATCTATCTTGTCCTCAACATATTGAAATTAACCAAAGTGATAACACAGCATAGGCTCAGGTCAATTCCAAATTGGAACAAATGAAAAGACCTTACCTTCGCTGTCAGACAGAAAAAAGAGTTCTCTCTCTGTTTAGAAAATAATATTCACAGAATATAGAGGGAAAGAGGCAATAAACAATACACATCTGACAGAAACATAGAATCAACATAGAAAGACGTTAAAATAATACTTTAAATATGTAAAAGAAGTTGAAAGAAAAGTAAAAAATATAGATAAAAAACTAAAAATGTCAACAAAATGTATTCTCTAAAAACAGCAAGGTGCCATTCCAAACTGAAACTTCTAAAATAGAAAATCAAAAGTTAGCAAACCATATTAACAGTAGATGAATAAAGGAAAGGACCATGAACTAGAAGATGAGCTAATGAAAATTAACCAAAATTAATCAGAGTTTAGAAAAAAAGTTGTTACAGAAGAGAAAATGAAAAAGACATTTGGGACATGGTCAAATGACCTAATATGCTGCAACTTGAATTGCAGGAAGAAATAAATAAATGAGGCAGAATAAATAATTGAAGTGATAATAGCTTAGAGTTTTCTGAACTTAATTAAATACATCAAACCATAGAATTAAGAAGATCAACACACTCAAAAAAAAATTTCACACAAAGTAAAAATAAAAGCTTATAGGCACAACACAGTGAAATCACTGAGAAAAAAAGCATTAAGTTCAGTCAAAGAAACACATATTCCACATTTGGAGAACAAATAAAAACTTTTTATCAGAAATTTTGGAAGCCAGAAAAAAAATGAAATCGTTTATTTAAATTTCAAAAAGTAAAACAAAAACAAAATATCCCACAAACCACTACACTAGTTACTAATTCATCATCTCTCAGTCCGTAGCCCTCTGTGTCCTCCCCTTTGCACTGCTCCAGGATGTTGGAGCTGGGCCAGGTAACATTTCTTTGTGCAAAATTAGGCTTTGTAAATAGTGCTTGCTGGAGGGAATCACGAGAATAAAGGGCAATAAGGCACTCTTTTCTGGTTTGCAGGCTGCTTTCATATAGATCTAGTGTGGGAGGCAATGGATGAGTAGGTAGAAGACCTTGTGGTAGTCATTTCAGGGGGCTCCGTGGACCAGTGTCAGCCACACTTTCAGACCTTGTTCTTCCACCTGGCTCCAGCTTTACTCTTACTCCTTCCCCTCACTGTTTCTTCAGAACAGCTCCTGCAGCCTGTACTCTCTACCAAGGGCAGGACACTTCTACTAACTGGCTCTATTCCATGACCTACGGTAAATTTCTCCACAGCCTGCTTTATGCTTTAAAGTCTTTAATGGACTTTATATTACTGATAAGCTTTCTTTGCTTTGCAAAACTTTCTCTCTCTCTCTCTTTTTTTTTTTTTTTTTTGAGATAGATTCTCACACAGGAGCCAGAGGTAGAATGCCATGCCATCATCATAGCTCACAGCAACCTCAAACTCCTGGGCTCAAGCCGTCCTCCTGCCTCAGCCTCCTGAGTAGCTGGGACTACAGGCAGGTGCCACCATGCCCGGCTAATTTTTCTATTTTCAGACTGGTCTGGAACTCCTGAGCTCAGGCAATTCTCCTACCTTGGCTTCCCAGAGTGCTAGGATTACAGGCATGAACCACTGTGCCCGGCCCTAAGTTGTGCTTTTTTATTTCATTTTCTTTTTCATCACCCTCATGATTAAGCCTATAAAAAGTCCAACTAAGAAAGATTACTTTTAAAACATTTTTGGAAAATATCATCACCATTTATTTTAAATGGATAATGTTCTCTTCAGTACAAATATACATTCAAAATGATTTTTAAAAACTGATGGTTCTTTCTATATATGTCTCTCACCTCTTTCATTAATTATATTCCTAGATATTTAATTTTCTTTGAAGCTATTGTGAAAGGTGCTGCGTTTTTTATTTGATTTTCTGCTTGACTGTTACTGGCGTATATGAATGCCTCTGATTTGTGTGTATTGATTTTGTATCCTGAGACTTTACTGAATTCATTTATCAATTCCAGGAGTCTCTTGGTTGAATCCTTGGGGTTTTCTAGATATATTATCACATCATCGGCAAAGAGTGAGAGTTGGATCTCTTCCACCCCAAATCGGACACCCTTAATCCCCTTCTCTTGTCTAATTGCTCTGGCAAGGACTTCCAGCACTATGTTGAATAGAAGTGGAGATAGTGGGCAACCTTGTCTGGTTCCAGTTCTAAGCAGGAATATTTTCAGTTTTTCCCCATTCAGTATAATATTGGCTGTGGGTTTATCATATATGGCCTTAATAACTTTAAGTTATGCCCTGTCTATGCCTATTTTGTTAAGAATTTTTTGTCATAGAGGTGTGCTGGATTTTGTCAAATGCTTCTTCTGCATCTTATTTCTGAGAGAATTTTATTGTCTTTGTCCCTGCTTTTATTTATGTGGTGAATTGCATTTATAGATTTGTGTATGTTGAACCAGACTTGCATCTCCAGGATAAAGCCCACCTGGTCATGATGAATTATTTTTTTAATGTGCTGTTGGATTTGATTTGCGAAGATTTTTTTGAGGATTTTTGCATCTATATTCATCAGGGATATTGATCTGTAATTTTATTTTTTTGTTGTATCATTTCCTGGCTTTGGTATCAAGGTAATTTTGGTTTGTAGAATGAGTTGGGGAGGATACCATCTTTCTTAATGTTGTAGAATAATTTCTGCAATATAGGTATGAGTTCTTCTCTGTAGGTTTGGTAAAATTCGAGTATGAACCCATCTGGTCTGGGTCTTTTCCTTGTTGGAAGGTTTTTAATTGCTGCTCCAATTTCTGTGCTTGATATTGGTCTGTTCAGGAATTCCATCTCCTCTTGGTTAAACTTAGGGAGGTTGTATGTTTCTGACAATGTCCATTTCCTCCACATTATGTAGTTTTGGGGCATATAGATTTTTATAGTATTCAAAGATAATGTTTTGTATTTCCGTGATGTCTGTGGTGACCTCTCCTTTTTCATTTTTAATTGAGTTTATTAGAGTCCTTTCCTTTCTAGTTCTTGTCAATCTAGCAAGAGGGTGGTCAATTTTATCTTTTCAAAAAACCAGACTTTGGTTTCATAGATCTTCTTTTTTTTTATTTCAGCTTATTATGGGGGTACAAAATTCTGGTTAGATATATTGCCCATGTCCCTCCCATTCCCCCGAGTCTGAGCTTCAAGGGTGTCCATTAGATCTTCTGTATAGTTCTTTTATTCTCAATTTCATTCAGTTCTACTCCGATCTTAGTTATTTCCTTTCTTCTGCTAGGTTTAGAATTAATTTTCTCTTCCTTTTCCAGTTTCTTAAGATGATTTATTAGTTTGTTGATTTTTGAGCTTTCTGTTTTTTGGATGTGAGTATTTAATGCTATTAGTTTTCCTTTCAGGAATGCTTTTGCTGTGTCCCACAGATTTTGACAAGTTGTGTCCCCATTATCATTTAGTTCAAAGAATCTTTTGATTTCCCTCTGTATCTCCTCCTTGACCCAATAGACATTCAGCAATTGATTGTTTAATTTCCATGACTTTGTGAAGTCGTGAGTGTTTCTGTTGGAATTGAACTCTAATTTTATACCACTCTGGTCTGAGAAGACACATGGTATAATTTCTATTTTCTAAATTTATTGAGGTCGGATTTGTGGCCTAGGATGTGATCAATTTTGGCAAAAGTTCCATGAGCTGATGAGAAGAATGTATATTCACCTTTATTTGGGTGGGATGTTCTATAGATGTATGTTAGACCCTTTTGTTCTAGAACTCTGTTTAAGTCCATTATTTCTTTGCTTATTTTCTGCTTGGAAGATCTGTCCTGTTCAGTTAGTGGGGTGTTGCAATCCCCAGGTACTAAGGCATTACTGTTTATCATCCTATTTAGATCAAACAGGGCTTGCTTTATGTATCTGGGCGCTCCTGCATTGGGTGCATAAATGCCATGAATGGATTAATAAAATGTGGTTTATGTATACTATGGAATACTACTCAATTACAAAAAACAATGGCGATCTATCACCTCTCATATTATCCTGGCTAGAGCTGGAGCCCATCCTTCAAAGAGGGGTGTCACAACAATGGAAAAATAAGCACTATGTGTACTTGCCATCAAATAGGTACTAACAGATCAACACTAATATACTCACATGGTAGTAATATTCATTGAATGTTGGTCAGGTAGGGGGTGCGAGTGGGTAAACTCACAACTAATGGATGCGCTATGCACTGTATAGGGGAAGGGCACACCTCTAGCCCCGGCCTGAGCAAGGCAAAGTTATTACTTGTAACCAAAATGTTTGTACACCCATAATATCCTGAAATAAAAAAGAAAAACTGATGGATTTTTCAGATGATTTATTTGATGAAAGAAATACTAAATTACTTCCACTTTATTGCCTACATAACAATTCAAAGATTTTTATATTCTGATAGTTAATTATCTTAATTTGAGTACATTAAAAATATCTCATATGTTTGTGTATCAACAATCCTCATCATAAAATTTTTCAGAATAAAATTGGATGTATAAGGTAATTTAAGAAATAAGTTTAATGGACCCAATTGATTGATTTCAGCCTTAAGTTAAAATACCATACGTTTAACCACCGAACTCATGATTATCTATCAGAAATAGTATTTTGGTAAATTACTGGATTGAGTTCTATCTGCTTTATGCATCATCTATGTCCTTCCAAGGGTTAAGCCCAATTCAAAGAACTTGTAAGATCAGATTATTCCTAGAAATAGTTGATTGTTATGTGAAATATATTAGATAAAGGTAGTTTGAGATTGTGGCAAAGATTTCTTTTTTCATTTTGTTTGTTCCCTTTAGTGAAAGAAATATAAATCACATTTTCCTTCAAACATAACTTTATCTCTACCTCAAGAATCAGAAAATTGTCATCAAACTCCAAAATATCATTTACCAAATCTGATAAAAAAAAAGCATACCTATTCCTTGGCTTATAAAATCAATGTGTTCCTTACAAAATTGCTGCTTTTGTCTAGAAATTATGTCATTACATTGCCTAACCTCGTAAATAAACCCTACTGTACTTTGTACTGCATCCTTGGTTTATGGGTCCTTCACTTATAAAATATATGTGTTCCTTACAAATCTCTGCTTTTGTCTAGAAGTAAGTTCATTACATTGCCTAATCTCATAAATAAGTCCTGCTGGACTTTGTGCTGCATCTTTGGTTTATGGGAACATTGTAGAACTTTGCAAAGTTTCTTCTCTTGAGTCTGTAATGGCACACATTTCCATGTATATTCTATTGGCTGGAATTTGGTCAGAAGGACATGTCTAACTTAGAAATGCAGTATCTTTCTGTGATCACAATTATAAGGAAACACAAAATTCTGTTAATAACAACCAATCTGTGACACAAGTTGTATGTACATAAATTAGAACATAAGGAAAAATTAAAAATAGTTAAATCCTTATGTTGAGAAAGAACAATAGAATAAACAAAAATAAAGTTAAGTTCATCAATATGATAGCTGAAATAAGTGGAATAAGAACTTAAGAAGAGTGAGGCTATCAATACTATCCAAAACCTTGAAACTTCTAAACTAGGTAAAAACACAACCCACTGGCAAGATTGATCAAGGAAAAAAAAAAGTGAAACAACATAGAAATAAATATTAATAGCAGTATAAATATTTTCATACCTCACGTTAATTTTGAAATTTTGAAAAAAGTATAGCATTTATTCAACGCAAGTATAGTTTAAATGGACTAATAAATATTATATAAATAGATGTATTAGCAAAATTTATCAACAAAATGCAGATAATTTTATAAATGAATTTTAATAAATCTTCAGAATACAGAAATAAAGTATAAGACTAATACATGTTTTATTGAAAAAATGGATAATGCCTAGGAAAAATACAAATATAATTTATGAATACACATGCAAGCATTTTAAATATAAATAAAAATTACTAAGGTAGTTGAAAATCACCACATCTTTCAGATGAAGCTGTTCATAATTTGGTATGCAGTTCCATATTTTCACTAGAGATTTTCCTTTCTTTTTTCTAAGAATGATTCTGCCTTAGAATGAATTTTTCTCTGTCACACTCAGTATTTTGTGTGCTTTCAATGAGAATAATTTACATTATTTTAGTTTTAAATGTTGATATTGCTGACTTGGCTATTGTTTCTAATAAAGATGTGCTACTAAGGTTGCTACTCCAGTTCCTAATATATGAACTGCATATATATTGCCTCCTTAAAGGTTCATTATTCAAGGATCCAGATTGTTTTGTAATTTTATATCTCATATTAAATCTATCTCAAAAGATATAGTTATAAGAAATTTGACTATTTCCATTCCAATTCAAGAACCAAGGAAGACAGAATTGGGTTTCATCATTTGTCAAAAATTTTCACTCATTGAAAATGTCAAAGGAGTCAAAACATTTTACCTTAGTTTCCTGAATTGTCACCAGTGAGCTCCTACTGGAGTTTGGAGCATATGCTCTGGGACTCACTACTTTAGGGTGACTGATATCCTGTCTTCAGGTAGAGAGGCATGGAAACCCAGTGACCAATAACTGTTTACTTAGCATCTTTCTTTCAGTTATTAATCCCTGGAGCTAGTTTATGTACATACCTTAGCCAAATTTCTTAAAAATAGCTATTATTAATCAGAATCTACCTATATTTACTTGGATCTTCAATTGTATCACACTTAGTCTGGGGCTCAATAGGAACCAAATAACATTTTCATAAGGACTGCTTAGAGAGATGTGTAAGAAGAGCAAGGAAAACAGCAATAGATGTTAAAGCACTAGTGAAACAGCAGTGTGAGAAGTCATTACCACTATAGGCCTGAAGAAACAAAAAGAAGGGATGGATTTACATGGACACAGCAATTGCCAGAAACTCAGAAGAAAGAATGCCTAAGAGGTGACAGAGAAATATAACTTCTTCTAGCATTGACACAAAGCAAGGAAGGAGATAGAAAAAATAAACAAACTCCTTGCTTTAAATATTTTGCAATTGCCTCCATGTCTCCAAACTCAACTGGACCAGAGGCTAACATGTCTACATAATTAATTATAAAGATCGTTATTCAGTGGGCATTGTGCAAGGCAAAGAAGATAAAGAACAGATCTTGGGAACAAAATGTAATTGGTCTGCTTAATTTACACCATGAATTCATAGTCATCAGACTGTGCAGAAGCTAATTCACTGCTGTATAATTTTACTAAGTCTGGATTTTTACTTGTTTTAGTAATATTACATAAGAATAGTCTGACAGAGCAGAACTGGCAAAGTAACAGAAATAGCGGTTGGTGGAATACAACAGATGATTTAGAAATAGACCTAAACATATGTGGCCAGTTGATTTTGAATAAAAGTTTCAAAGTAATTCAACCAGGAAAGAAAATCTTTTTAATAAATGCACTGGAACAATTGGTTAGCCAAATGCAAACATGAATTTTAACTCTAACCTCATACAAAAATTGAATTGAAGTGGATCACAGACCTAAATATAAAGAGCCAACAATGCAAAACTTATAGAAGAAAACATAGGGGAAAAAATTAGTGACTTGGAGTTGGGCAAATATTTCCCAAGTAAGACACAGAAAGCATAAACCACAAAGAGATATGACCTCACATCTGTTGAATGGGCTATAATGAAAAAACGGAAAGGTAAGTGTTGTTCAAGGATCTGGACAAAGTGAACCCTTTCATGCTGTTATTGGGAATGTAAATTATTACAGACATTACGAAAAATAGCATGAAAGTTCTTTAAAAAATTTTTAAAAAGTAGAACTACTATATGATCCAGCAATCCCTCTACTGGGTCCATATTCAATGGAATTAAAATCAGTATGTCAAAAAGGTATCTGCATTCCCATATTCATCGCAGCCCTATTCACAACAGCCAAGATATGCAATCAACCTAACTGCCCATCAATAAATGAATGGATAAAGAAAATGTGGCATACATACCCAACAGAAGACTATTAAGCCTAGCAAAAGAAGGAAATGCTCTCATTTGAGATAATATGGCTGAAGCTAATGGTTATGGCTGGTCTGTATTCTATATAGGAAAGTAATGAGAGAGTACTACTACAAAACATGCCCTCCTCTCTTTCTAACATGCCTAATCTGTTGACTCACCTATATATTCCTTGGTTCTTGTTGTCAATATGACACATCTCCTTTATTGATTATATTTTGCTTGAGGTTTTCTGTTATAAAATACAAAAATCAGTATAAATGGGTTAAACACTAGCAGATACTTTCTATCGAAATGCATACATAAGTCCTGTTTATACTTTCTTAATGTATCATGTTTTTTTTTTCAATTTTAATTTATTGCCTAACCAAAAAGAAATCTCAATTATAATATCAACAGATCATGGTTACATAAAAATATAATATATCAACAATAAATGGATGGATGTAAGCATTAAGGCACCATATTACCAATAACATTGTGCTATCAATGAAAAATTAATGAGTGAGATTCTGAAGTAACTTCCAACTACTTTATTGTTTTACTGTAGGAGAGCAAACCCTATAATTGATTTCTATTACACAGAAGCATTTTGTAGCATGGAAAAGAAAATGCCTTTGCCTTTTGCTGGCAGTGCTTTCTAATCATAGCTCAGACTATTTAATATTTTTGATTAGAAAGAAGGGCACAGAAGGAAATATTATATTCTTTTAACATTAAATAGGCAACTAAGACTTCTAAGAAAAAAGCTCCAAAAATAAAATTAACATTTAAACAAGATGGCAATTTTTCAACTTACAAACAACTAGATCTAAATATATTCATATAGATGACAACAAACAAAATAAAATTGTAACTGAAAAAAATCAAGCAAATGTCTGTAGTGTCAAAACTTACAACTGAGATCTGACAAAATATCAAGATTTCCTTCAACATGTAGACAGTGATGACTGCACCATTTTATTTTATTTTATTTTTTTTTCAGTACCAATAAGTCTTTATTCATTGTATTTTCCCAGGGAAAGTAGAAAGGAAGGGAAAAGAGTCAGCATGTGTGCTACAAAATGATTAGAAAATGGGAAAGGAAGTACCCAGTACAGCAAAATCAACCATCAAATAAACATACCCCAGGATGGGGTCACCAAAGCCCAAGGGGGCTCAGTCTCCTGCAG
>CM052439.1:161313426-161341522 GCA_028533085.1 Varecia variegata
AAGGAATCTTTTCCCCAGAGTATGTTTTTGTCTGCTTTGTCGAAGATTAGATGGCTATATGAGGATGGTTTTATATTTGGATTTTCTGTTCTGTTCCACTGGTCTGTGTCCCTGCACTTGTGCCAATACCAGGCAGTTTTAATAACCACAGCCTTGTAGTATAGTTTGAAGTCTGGCAAATTAATACC
This sequence comes from Varecia variegata, assembly GCA_028533085.1. Taxonomy (NCBI): domain Eukaryota; kingdom Metazoa; phylum Chordata; class Mammalia; order Primates; family Lemuridae; genus Varecia; species Varecia variegata. The sequence goes on from CM052439.1 coordinate 161,313,615, forward strand.
TCCCATTTTGTATGGAACCAGAGAAGACCCCGTATAGCTACTATGTTTTCCATGATCGTTGCTATATTCAGGCCAGCCTGCAGCTCTCTCATCTGCCTGTGAACTTCTTCTATGTTATGTTTTCATTATTATCCAAACTACTTGATGCTTCGTTAATGGGATTATTTTAATCTTTATTATGTTTATTTCTTATAGATTTTTGTAACATAAATTGTGATTTTTCTTCAGGATATCTTACCTTACTTAAATATTCTGGCCCCTTCCCAGTGTTCAAGGTATTACCATGCATGTCTAAATTTTTCATTAATTGTTGATCAATGGGGTTATCTAAGTGGTGAGTGAGGTCATTGCTGAAATAATAGAACCATGGTGGTGATGATACAGTGATTTTAGTGTTAATAAAAAGTAAATTTATATTTTAGTATATCCAACAAATCTTGTCACAATGGAGGGCTCTCAAATCATATGGACTTGGATTAAGAATTTAGAGGATATCAGTAATATTCATTCATTTCTATATTTTTGAACCTATAAGTACTTTTGTTTCCATAATCTATAATATTGAAGCTATATTTGATTTATTACTATATACAAATGATGATTCCTATGTCTTTAATATGTGTTTCTTCAAATTTTTACTGTAAAATTTCAATAAAACCATAGTATGGATCCTCATCAGCATATCACACACAATTTTTATTGTATCTTGAGTTGAATACACCTTGTGTTATTGATGATGTATACAATCCATAGTTACATCCATCTTTATTTTTTCTTTTATACATAGAACAGATTGCAAAAGAATTTATGATTTCATTGTTCATGTTCAAGGCTTTTTTTCACAATTGATAGCTCACACACATCAAGTAATATTGAAATTCATTTTCATGATAACCCTCGTCTTTTGCAATAAGCCATCTCACCTTTAGCTTACACTGCAAAGATAAAAATGATTGGCAGAAAAGACAGCCATTTACCGTTTATGTGAAGGACAAAGTCATATTTTCAAAAATGTTAACTGCCACTAGAGAACAGTGTTTGCTTTTAAAAATAAAGCATTGCAAAAATTGTAGAGTAATATAGTTGATGTTTAACTCCCTATTTTTATGGACAGCCCTCAACACCATAAACAAGTAAATAAATAAGAATTATATAGAAGAAATTTGCATGTGTTATTTTAAATATTCCCATTGTTATATTAATAAATATACAAACTAGATGAATTGAATCTCTGTTGCTTGTTTAGCATCCGTGACTTCACATTATGGAGTAGAGTAAGCCTGTGGTCTCCAACCCCTGGGCCAAGGACTAGTATCAGTCCTTGGCCTGTTAGGAAACAGGCCACCCTGCAGAAGGTGAGCAGCGGCAAGGAGCAAAGCTTCATCTTTATTTACAGCCACTCACCATCGCTCACATCACCTCCTGAGCTCCATATCCTGTCAGATCAGCAGCAGCATTTCACTCTGGATTATGGTGAATTGTATTATTATTTCATTATATATTACAATGTAATAATATTAGAAATAAATTACACAATAAATATAATGTATTTGAATCATCGGAAACCATCTCCCTTCCCCTTGGTCCTTGGAAAAATTGTCTTCCATGAAATTGGTCCCTGGTCCCCCTTGGGGACCACTAGAGTAAGGGACACCTAGTTTCCCATTCTATTATTAGGTTTTTGAACTTGAGGTAGTTACTTGTACATTTTCTCAATGTCCCCATCTGTAAAATAAGGGTAATAAGGATACTAATTTTAGAGAGGTGATGTAGATATTCTATTAGTTTATTTCTGAAGATTCTTTACACATTGATTATCACATAGTTACTCAATAAATGTCAACAGTTATACTAAATTATGCCTTCTTGGAAGAAAGACAGGTTTACAGTAAATTTATATCTATCTATATTGTTATTGAAAAGACACAGTACTGACTTTTAAAAGCTTAATTAAGACCACAAACATTTAAGATCATCCAGTTAAATAATTCTGCTTTGATGTGTCATTAACATTTCCTAGGAATATTATTGCTAAAATTCTCATTTAAAGGTGAAGCATCATGGACTTTTCTATTCAATAAGAAATTGAACTTGATGTAACCGTTACAAAAATTCTCAGTGTAGTGATATAACACTTGAAATAACGAAAGAGAAAAGCACAAGTAAAGATCAATTGTTTAAACCCATAGTTCTGTGTTTTCACTCAGTTAAAACCAGAGACACTATTAAGGCTATCTTCAAATAAGTAGCCATCCTACTTGGCATCAGTCATTGAAGATTTTGCTCATCATAACTTTAGACTACAGAATAAATAAAATCAATTTTCAGAACAATTCACATGGTAGAAGGTACATTTATATTTTCTCTGGCTGAAACATACTGTTGCCTATTGTAGCTTTAACCACCACCACCACAACAAAACACACACACTCAATGGCTTTAATTCTTGTTTTATAAACACAAGAGCATTTATATTTTTTCCAAAGATTTATTATTTTAATAGAATATCAACTATTAATGTAAATGTGTGGCTTAGCTTTTTCATGAATTCACATTACTTCCGTAGAAAAATTTTACATGTAATCACGGTTATAAATTCATTATTTTCAATTTTTTTTTCTTGCTTTAAAACATAAGTACTTCAATCTCCTACTCCTACTCCCATTTTCCTTATATAACAATTTATATCATTCCATGGAACACATTCTGGAGCCAATAATATTAATTATCAAATCAATTTTTACAAAGACATAGCTATATCCTTACTGAATTTCAGATAGTCTCTCTGTAAGTTTATAACAAAGAAAATAAAAGCAAAGTTATTCATTTCATGTGCACAAATGCTAAAGACTCAAGTTTTCAAGATCATGCAGGAAGGATAAATTCCTACATTAATAACAAGATATTTTACAAATAATGTTGCATAAAGTAAATTATAATTTACCAAATCTCTAGACTACAAATAAACTTCAAAAGATGTGAATCAAACTGCTTAAAACCTGCACCTATGTGACTTCATCTTTCAAATCATATCTTATTCAACACCTACTTCAGAATCATGTCAGTGGGTTGTTAAAATATCCTTTTCTTATACCTTACTTCAAATCTATTCAATCAAAATTATTGAAGTTGATATGTATTAAATTTATATTTACATAAGTATAATCTATTAGGCTCTAAAATTACAGCTAATATTTGAATATGATTTGTTTGTCCCCACCAAAACTCATGTTGAAATTTCATCCCCATGTGGCCCATGGTGGGAAGTGGAGCCTAGTGGCAGGTGTTTTGGTCATGAGAATGGATGACTCATGAATGACTTGGTGCTACTCTCTTGCAAGTGAGCTCTTGTTCTGCTAAAGCTAGGTTAGGTCTTGAGTGAATCGATTAATTCCAATGAAAGTGAGTTGTTATAAAGCCAGGATATCCCTTGGGTTTTCTCTCCTTACACATGTTCACTTCCCCTTTGGCCTTCTCCACCATGTTACGACAAAGTACAAAAGCCTTCACCAGAAGCCAGGGACGTGACCTTGAACTTCCAAGCCTGCAGAAGTCTGGGCTAAATAAACCTCTTTTCTTTATAAATTTTCTAGCCTCAGATATTCTGTTATGGCAACACAAAAGAACTAAGACAAATACTATATTTTACAATTCTGAAGTTAGGCAATATTTTGAGATTATAATATTACATCTTTATGTTCAAATAAGCTTTGCATCAATATTATTGATATAATGTACACAGATATTTCAAAATGTCTGGAGTATTTTGAATAAGTAAATACATTTACCTGACAAAATATTCTAAACCCAGTGCCTCAGGAGAAAACACATTTCTGAAAATCTTCAATTCTTTTCTTGAAGTTGTATTTATTCTCTGTTTTTGTTTGTTTGTTTGTTTTAGTAGAGGAAAAAACCTATTTAGAATTAAGTAATCTGAAAATGATGAAACAGCATTATTCTAACAGCTATGGATAAAAAGCAAACAAAAATAAAATACATACTATTATGCTAGTTTTCTAGTTTAGGTGGTATAAAGTGTGATTTACAAGATATGGTTGGATGTAATGAGATAAATTTACCTATTTATATCTAAAACTGAAGAATAATTTAAATTCACTTTTACTATATTATAATGAACATACATCTTAAGTTTAACCTAATGAAACATTTTAGGCTATTAGGAGAAAATAAATGAAATCATAGATACAATAAATACATGACAAAAATGATAAGTATGAAAATTAATAAGGAATAGTATTTTAGCAAAATGTGGACAAAATTATGCATCTTGTTAAAATTTTAAAAAATGAATATTTAACAAAAGCTGAGAGCCACCTTCAATAATTGGCAGTCTGCCAGGTATATAAAATGATATGCTGGGGATTAATTGGCAAAGAGAGACTGGATGGAGTGCAATGACTTCAGAAGAAATCTACTTCTCAGAACTGTAGTGGGGCACATGGGAAAAATAACATGGAGTCACCTCTGAATTCATAAATTGAAGACTCCACTTGTTTCCTCATTTGAACTGGCAAAATGTCAGTAAAATCTGCCTAAGGGCAAAATCTAAGAATTAACATGTATGTAGGAATATCTGTTCTCTCAAATAATATACAAATAAATTTCCATGAAAGAAGTGTATGCACAGCAAAAAAGAACATAAAAAAATTGTGTCAGGTTAAGATTTTTTCTCATTGTTTTCAAAAAGCTATCTAAAGTACCTCTGTAATGACTGTTTCACCCACCTAAAATTTAACTGTTCTGCAAAAGTGAAACCACATTTCATTAGTTACTGTGGTAGGCTAATGATGCCCACCCCATAATGTCCATGTGCTAATCTCCGGAAGCTGTCAATGTTGCCTGATATAGCAAAAGGTACTTTTGCAGATTTGACTAAGTTAAAGATTTTGAGTAGGGGGATTATCCTGGATTATTGGGGTTCATCTGATGCAATCACAGGGGTCCTCGTAAGAGGAGACAGAATATCAGAGAGAAGGCAATGTGATGATGGAAGCAAAGATTGGAATGATGCACTTTGAAGACAGGGGAAGGTGCCACCAGTCAAGGACTCCAGGTGGCCACTTGCAGCTGCAAAAGGCAAGGAAACAGATTCCTCCCTCAGAGCCTCCCAAGAAACAAGCTCTGTTGTCACCTTGAAAGTGATTTCCAACTTCTGACATTCAGAACTGTAAGGGAATAAATGTGTGTTCTTTTAAGACTGTGGTCCCCAAACCCTGGGCCTCGGACCAGTACTGGTCTGTGGCCTGTTGGAAACCAGGCTGCTCAGCAGGAGGTAAGCAGCAGGTGAGCAAGAGGAGCTTTATCTGTATTTTCAGCTGCTCCCCATCACTGGCATCACCACAGAAGCTCTGCCTCCTGTCAGATCAGCAGAGGCAGTAGATTCTCAAAGGAGCGTGAACCCTACTGTAAACTGCACATTTGGGGGATCTAGGTTGCATGCTCATTATGAGAATCTAATGCCTGATCTGAGGTGGAGCCAAGGCGGTGATGCTAGTGCTGAGGGGCAACTGCAAATACAGATTATCATTAGCAGAGAGATTTGACTGCACAATAAATATAATGTACTTGAACCATCCCCAAACCATCCACTCCCGGCAGCCTGTAGAAAAATTGTCTTCCATGAAACTGGTCCCTGGTGCGGAAATGGTTGGGGACCCTGTTTTAAGCCAGTAAGTTTGCTAATTTTTATAGCAGCAACAGGTGATGGTTGCAGTTACTAAACAAGAGCTCAATTTATCATTCACTCTTTAAAGCCTACAATTTTCTCCCTGCTTATACTCCCATAGTACCAAACACCTTTTAATTATCAGTTGTGATTTTATATTTATTGTGTGTGTTTTTTTATGATTAAAGCAGATATTCTCCTCTAGTGAGTTCTATGTTGAGAGTCTATGGCTTTATTTTGTTGTGATCCTTCTGCAGTACCTAGAATACTGTCTGCACATGTGCAAATAATAGTTTCCCCAATTTTCTAAGTGAGTGAAAGAATGACAGAAATTATAAAATATCAAAAAGCTACATATGAATTATGTTTCTTTTACTTTTACTAACTTGTATGAATGAAAAGGAAAATTTTAAAGGAAAAAAAAGCCCGAACACATTATGCTTCCCCTCTCAACAAATGCACAAAATACAACTTAGAATATTATAATAATCTGATTACATAGACATGAGCACAGGTTGAATTGAAGATAACTTTTTCATAAATTCTTAATGGATTTTGAAATTTCTTTTGCTGAACCATTGCAAAATTCCTTGATTAAAATATAATTTTATGGCAGGTGGTTTAGTAGGAAACTATTTTCAGCTACTAGTAACAATAGAATTTTTCAAAATAAGAAATGAAATTAATTGATACATTAGTGCTGATGTTCAATGAAAAGCCCATGATGTAGTTTTTTTTTTTTTTTTTTTGAGGGGAGTGATGTCCAAGGCTTCTTTGTGTCACACTGGAATTCTATCATTGTTATGGGAGAATTGTAACTCTATTCCTTTTATAGTCTCCAAATCCAACATTTTAGGTAATGGAAAAAGTTAGAAGTAACAAAATTGGGAAAAAAGTCAAGGATTTACATTAACTTCATTTAACGTAATTAGAAAAGAGTGATAAGACACACACAATAGAAAATAAAAGCATAAAAAATATCAATTTAAGGCTGATATAATTACATGTCTGGAAAACTTAAAAGTGTTAAAAAGAAAAATTAAGTTAAACTATAAGAGAATAAAGTAACTTAACAGAATACAAAATTGGCATGCAGAAATAAATAGAAACAACTCATTCAAATAGTATCTAAAAATGGGAATTTTCCACTTAAATACCAAAAATGATAAAATAAAATTGGCCAGGGATTAATGTAATATGCTATGAGTAATACTTTACAAAGAAAACTATAAACTCTCCTAAAAAGCACAATGTAGACTGGAAAAACATAAGAGCTATGAACTTTGTCTTTTTTGTTGAATAGTATGATTTTAGATCATAGTTATTTTTTTTACCTGAATTTAATTTACAAATTTAACATAATGACAATAAAATGTTCACTGAGGTATTTAGATTATCAAATTTAATTTTTTTAAAAAGCAGTAAGGATAGTCATTAAAACTTAAAAAAAAAAACGTGGAAGGCTTCTTTATAATTAAAGCACTATTATTGTTGAATGAATAGACAGACTGAACAATGGAAAGCACTTTGAAAAAGCCATTTTCTACCACTCCAGCAATTCTCCTTGGCATACACCTAATCCATCAGAAATGTATCCACCTAAATATCAAAGATATTTGCAAAAATGTTCATAGTGACATTATTCCCAATACCCAAGAATTAAAGAAAAAGTATCCATCAATACTATGAATTGACAAAAAAGTAATCTTATCTCTAAGAATATTATATAGTCCAATAAAAACAAATAATGTGTGAAACAACATGTGCTATTTTCTAAAATATAAAGTTAGAAAAGAAAGCTATAAAAATATACGCACAGTATATTTTCAAATACAAAGCTCAAAACTAGGAAAAATTGGCATTTGTCCTAGACAGAACTAATGTTAATGCAAAGACTTTACAAAAACTTTTATAAAGGTTTTATTGTGGTTGTCAAGGACTGGAGACAACCAGAATGCCCTTCAATAGGTGAATAGTTAAACAAATTGTGGTTCGTCCACACCATGGAATACTAATGAGCAAAAGGAAAGGAGAAAACTGTTGATACGTGCTAAAACTTGGATAACCCTTCAAGGACATTTTCCCAAATGAAAAAAGTCAATTGTAATGGGCTACATACTGTATGAATGTATTTATATAACTAAATATAGGGATGGTGGGACAGATTTCCAGGGATTAGGTGGTGGGGTATTAGTATGACTTTATAGGGGTAGCACAAGACAAATCTTTGTGGTGATAGGATAGTTCTGTTCTTTGCAGAGTTTGTTACACAAATCTCCTCATGTGATACAAATTCTATCAAGACATTTAGATTATAAAATTTATTTTTTTTAAAAGCAGTAAAATTAGCTGTCATCACTGTCTACATGTTCATCAGGGTTCTCCAAAGAAAGAACCAATAGGATGCACATATATATAGGGGAGAAAAATTTACTACAAGAAATTGGCTTATGTGATACTGAAGGCCGGCAAATGCAAAACCTGAAGGATATGTGGGCAGGCTGGAGACTCGGAGAAGAGCTCACATTGTAGTACAAGTCCATACTCCATCTGCCAGCAAAACTCTCTGTTATTTGGAGATGTTCAGGTTTTTCTTCTATTTAGGACTTTAACAAACTGGAGGAGACCTGCCCACATTGTTGAGGGTAATATGCTTTACTCAAAGTCCAATGACTTAAATGTCAATCTTTTCTCTGAATACCCTCACTGAAACATCCAGAAAAGTGTTTGACCAAATATCTGGGCATGATAGTTCAGTTGATTTGACACATAAAATTAACCATCACAAGTCCCATCCTTGTCAACTTGGCACCCATGTGCATCTCCTTAAATTCATCTTAATTTATAATAAGGAAAAAATCAAGGTCATACTTCTCCCTAACATGATACAATTATGCTGTGTATAACCAAAAATGCACTAACTCTTTCCTCAAAAGAGAATGCAAAGTCTCTGGGTGATAGTTAACCTTCTCCTTGGCATCTCGTAACTTAAATACTATAATGTAAAATTAACAATACCTAATACTATGATATAAGGTTAATAATCTTATGTTATGCTATAAGAAGATACCAGAAGAAATAAAAAAGACTACCTTATTTCTGTATATATATACACACACACAGACACACACACACACACACATATATATATATACACACACACACACGTACAGGCCTTTGTACAAACTTTGTACCAATGTCCATTTCCTAATATTGTATTATAGTTATGGAAAATGTAACCATTAAGGGAAACCAAATGAAGTGTGCATGGATATATCTCTAGTATTTTTGCACTGTCTTGTGAATCTCTATTTATTTCAATTTTTTTAAATAGACAAAGCTTATTTGTAGTGTTAAAATTCAGGTTTAAGATTACACTGGGAAGGAAAAAAAGCAAGGTTTCTTTTGTGAGCACCAGTATTAATACAACTTATGATTTGAGTGATGTTTATATGAGTCTTCACTTTGTAATAGTTCACTGATGTGTACATTTATGTTGTGTGTACTTTATGTTACTGTGATACCTTACAATTAAAATATACTAATATTTTAAAAATTAAATGCAAAAGGCTTCTAATCATATGACAGGGCTCAATCTAATTCAAAATCAAGAAAATGTAAATTAAATGTAAACTGAGACACATTTTATCACTCATAATTTTAAAAAGTTTTCATATTTAACAAGATATTTATGATGAGGATATGGAGAAACATAAAAATTCATATATTGCAGTTGGTAAGACAAAGGAATATATAACATATGTATTACATAGAATATATATTACTATGCATTACTAAATATATTTCATAAGATAATGCAATGGGCATAAAATAATGGGATTATTTTAAATAAAGAGACAATTTAAAAGGGAATGAAAAAATATTTTGAAAACCTCAGGGGAGAGCAGTCATGGGATGTTCTGATCACCTCTAGTATTGAATATGCACCGTTGATTAGTGGAATGTTGGAAGAACATAGCTCTTGCCATAATCACAGCAAAGAAGAGGGAAAAAAGAAGACGACTATAGATCCACATTTGCAGTCTCTTGCTTGTGCTTTCTATTGGCCATCCAATCTAGAAGCCAAGAAACAAGGGAAATAAGATCATGTGCTTCTTGGCACTCATCTCTTAGTATCAATAAAAGACAATAACAACAGAATTATTTGTAAATAAAATTAAAGAATATTTAAATATGTCAATAAAAAGGGACTAATCTAAAAATTAATAAAATAATTATCTATACACAGGCTTGGAAATTTAGTGAAAGACAGTGGGATGTTAAGTAAAACTGGTTCTATGTTGTAGAGTTTTAAGTGTGGAATCATAAAAATTCTTACAATAGAAAATTTAAAGCAAAAATGAAAAGAAAAAATTCTTAAACATTTTAAACAAACTAAGTTAAATGAACCCAATAGTATATAAATATGATAGCATAATGACACACAGAAAAGACTTCTGATGCTCTTAAAACCCATGGTTTGAGCGTATATAGTCCAAGAACAAGGAGAACCACAAAGAAATTTTAAATTACAGTAATAATTTGTTAGTAATAGTTTTTTGTTATTTTTAAAGTATTGTATTTCAATTTTAGAATAAGGAAAGGATTGGTTTTTAGTGTCTTTAGAAATATTTTTATTGTAAAAGAAAATAGAGGGGAAAAATTCAAGCAACTAAGAGACAGTAACTAAGTAAAAAAAGACTGTACGTTTGAATTGGAAATATCATTACAGAATGAATCATGTTTTTAAATAATCTTACAATTACATGTATTTTTTAGTTTTGTCCATTGGAGAGTCCTAGAAGCACTGGCAATCTTTACCAAACAGCACCCTTGCCACTCAGATTCTGGTTTCTAACTACTGTTTATCACTGGCAGGTGTCAAAGCTTCCTGAAGAAATGATTGATTCCAGGTTTAAGGCTAGAAATAAGTAAGAGCCCAAGAAGTGCTTTTGAGCCAGGCACTATCAAAAACTAAAGGGACATGAGTAAAAAATAATTGAGGAGAAGCAACACTGGGGAAAAATGAACACAAACAGAAATAGTAACTCCAACAAATTAAAATCCATAAAACATACAAAGATTATTCTTTCACATCTGTTAAAAAATATACCGTTTGCAACTGGAAATTTCTAAGGCATTTATTCATTACTCTGAATAATGATCAATAAATAGAAAAGATCAATGATCTATCCTGACCCTTCTGAATGAACTGTGTTTTGTGAAAGCCAAATAGTGGATGAAAAATCTTTTTAGAAATTTTCAAGTATATTTCAAATAATAAATCAAAAATGATGAGAGTTTTAGAAAATTAGCATATCAACTCCTGATCAATTAACAATCCATATCTGCTAAAGTCGTTAGGAAAAAGCATGTGGGGAAACATTACACAGGAAGTAACAGCTAACAGCACCTACATTCCCTGATCAAGGTTAGCCTCACTGTGAGTGAGAGAACCCAACTTGACATGCTTCATGATATCACACAATGGTAAGGACACAGACCAAGATGTGAATATTGCAGTTGAAATAATCAGACATGAATGTATTCAAGTTTCTGAATCTAAATAAAGTATACAGGAAAAATAAGACATTAAGAATAGGTTAAATGACACACTACACAAAAGCAAAAGCCAAATCTACCATGTGGTACACTTTGTAAGCCAAGTGTCCCTCTTTCTCTGAGAATTTAATGCACAAAAAAGAACGTAAAGAGGAAATAACCACTAGACACGACGCATATACTTTGTATGGAATCTGATTCAAACAATCCAAAAGTAATAAGATGTTTTGAGAGAACCATAGAAATTTGAATAGGTATTGGTTCCAGATTATATTAAGAATGTACTATTAATTTTGTTAGGTGTAAAGATGTCGTGGTGGCTATATTAATTATATCTCAATAAATTAGTGAAATTCACTAAAGTGTTTCTGAGTGAATGAAGATGAAAGGGGTTGCCAGATTTTTTGGTTACATAAGAGGTTAATATATCATCCTTTCTATTTCTACATATGTTTGAACATTTCCACAATAAAAGTTTTTAAAAATAACAAACATATACACTTATACACACTAATTGACCTACTGGTAAATATATTTAAGACATCTTCTCAAAAGTATCGTTTGGATGCACCCTCTGCTATGAATCTTATTATATCTCTCGAGTAGAATAATAGCTAAATGTTCAACTAAGAATCAGTTCAAAATATCCTACTTACACTTATGATTTCTTTTAAAGAATTTTGTCTACCAAATCTCCACTCTCTAATCTTATTCATAATCTCAAGTATTTGTATCATCCCCTTCTAAAATCACTATTAGTACCACCTATAAAAAATAAAGCTATCGACATTTTCTGACCTTGCCCATTTTTCCCCGTGGGATATGTTAGCTATACATGACCACGTTTTGTAATAGGTATTTGCCTTATCTCCAAACAAATGCAACAAAAAATATTCATTTTCAAAATTGAAGAAATCTGCATGAAAATATTAGCTGAAATTTTGTTTCCAAATTACCTCCCCAGCAGCTGCTTAAACACCAAACTATTGATAGTTCTTTCAACAAACAAAAGAGCAAATAATTCATTTGAAAGATTGACCATCTGACAATACATGATCAATAAACCATTATACTTATATACACTAGATTAGTGAAAGCTGCTATATGGGGCTATCCATTATACTGGATTACAAGGAAAGTATGTGTAGTAAGCACATACCAATTCACTGATTTGTTATTTACTATATTAGCATTCAACCAAAGTTTATTTTTCAACACATACACTAAACAAAGTCATTTTCCTCCAAGAATATCACCTTAAATTCTGGAACAAAGTGCCAGTGAAAATGTTTGTGAATGCTATAAATAGTCCTGTGTTATTATAAAAGTTTTCACTGCTATATCTGTATTAATCACAGAGAAAATTAAATCTGGGGAAGTAATATTATACACCATTACCAAAGGCAATGAATAAATGGCAAGCAGCTGGCAATTAATTTTTCTAGGAAAGAAAGCTATTCAATAATTTTATATTGGATTAGTTGTTACTAAATGGCAAATTTCTGATTTATATGACATGATACATAATTTGAATATATTATTAATATATATAACAATTAGTATATGTTAATATATTAAATAAATTGTATACAATACTAATTTTTGCACATATAAATATGTATATGTTTATATAAACACATATAAATATGTGTATATATATATAAAAACTGTGTTGACACAAATGGTCTTAAACCTTTTTTTTAAACCAAACTATACCATTTAATGCTGATAAATTGGTATAGAATCTGATAGAAAGAATTAATACTTTACCCATAATGTTCTGTAATTAATGAATGAATATCTACCGTAACCAAACATAATAAAGATATAATGATGATGCATATCATTTTTTTGTGTTTGGATAATTCTACACATAGATAAATGAAAGCATACATAATGCAGTACTAATTTTCAAACAATTAATATTTTTACCAAAACTTAATAAAACAGTTATTTAACCCATAGTCCCTAATTTTTCTGAGGTTAAAAAGAGCTCCAACAGTTTATATATATATTATATGTATAATATGTATATAAAATATATATATATAATATGTTTGAGTGAGAAGATACAATATTTTTTCTGCATTATCTCAGACTAATTCTAGACTATCTATATTTGAGAATGGAATTCCAGAGTTTAATGTTGTCAAAGCAAGTGAACACAAATATATGAAATACATCAAAATGTAAACTAGCCATCACATCTATGTATGGTTTTAAACTCTTGATCTAAGTCAAATTATAAGTAAATTATCATGCATATGTAAGTACTAGTTATTTTTTGAAATGAAAGTTATGAACAAATATATTCATGACTCTAGTTTTTGGAGAATTCATCTCAAAGATCTTGCAGTCACATTACAAAATATGTTAGTCTTAAGTTGCTCTGCAACTGCAATAAACTAATAATATTGAAAATTTATTTCTTAGTAAACATTTATTTTCATCTCAGAAATGGCAAATTAAAAACTCGTGGTTATCAATACCACATAATACACAAGTAACAAGGAGAAGCAAACATAATTTGTAATGATGTTCATTTGTGTGTATATTTAATTAAGAAGCATAATGAATATAGTCAATTTAAAAGAAAAATTCCAAAAGAGGTTCATTTTCTTGAGAAGTTCATTATTATAATCTTAAAACACATACAGTTATTTTCATTAAAATACTCAAGTGTGCATTTTCATATGATTAAGTTAAACTTAAAACCAATTTAGGATCTACTTTATTTATACTTAGAGTATTATAATAAAACAAGTACTTAAAATACATCAAAGTGTTTCACAGTTATCATCCTTCATGGCCACAATAGACAACATCGTATTAAATTTCTTCATGTATATATACACATATAAACTTATATTTCAGGAAACAGAATTTTCCCATAATTTATTTATAAATGTTGATGTATATACAAAAAGTGTTATATTATTTAACTGCAAAGCCCAAATTTATCATTTATTACTATATATATCATAATAGCATGTAGGGCTGCTATATGTATTAGAAGGAAATACATATAGCATGTTCATGTTCAGAATTGAAGCAACTGAGTTACAGTTAAAGTTATTACCAATAGGCATGTCATGTTCTTTTTCATTAAACATAACAAAGATCTTCCTTTCATCTTATATACAGTAGCGATTATCTTTGGTTTCCTATATTGTTTTTAGAAATTATGTAAATTCTAAGTTGTTGAAAAAACTGTATACAGTATGTAAAAACAGGATGTGTTATGGCTTTCCTTCCATTTATGGAGAGTAAAAACCAAAGCATTTGACCTTTGGAAGATATCAAGGAATATCATTAACAAATATGGCTACAGAAAAATTCATAGTCATATGAAAAATCAACACCTCATGTCATATACCACACTATTCAGCAAGAATATATCACTATTCAGCAAGAATATATTCCCTGATTTTAGAGATATATGTGAATATATAAGAAAGCACCAATTTTATTTTTCTGGTAAAAATATTTTTGTTGCATTTAATTCCAAATTGTTGTCCACTCCATAGAAATAGTGTACAAAAATATATAGGCCTTTGTTTAATCACATTGTTACACAATAAAAATACCCAAAGTATTTGTCACAAGTTATTTACCTACTAATTGTTCACCCAAGAGTTTCTGACATTAAATTGTGAAAACAAAGGTGTTCCTTGATGTTTCCAAATTTTTAAAAAAATTTTCTGCATCTTAAAAAAATCAGTAAAGAGATTAATTTTTTCTAAAAGTTAAAGGAAGGGCTATAAGGAGGGAAATACTTGGGTTTTCTTGGAGGGTTTTATTTAGAGGAATCCTTGAATATAATTTTTCAGATAAAATATATATTAATAATCAAAAACTATATTAAATATACTTAATTTGTAATAAAGCACTTGAACCATTTAAATAATTCATTCATTAAACTGTGAGTATATAACTGATAACAAATATGTTAAAATGGAAAAGAAATATGATCTTCAATTGTTAAGCTGTAAACACACACAAATAAATATACACATTAGACATTTTAATAAGTACTTTAAAAACACTGTTGTATTTTTAATCAAACATATAATTTTACATATTTAATGTCAATATGCTTGGTTAGTTTCATAACTCAAAGAGTAGTAAACTTGTTGAATATCCTCTCAAATATAAAATCATTAATGGGCAAAATAATGATCATTTTTATTTTGCCTTCTTTCCTTTGACATGCCTAAATTAAAATTAATTTCTTGTGAAAAAAACTTTGGAAAATAAATTATAATTAAAGCAACACAAATAATTGTATTTTATAAAAATCCAATTTGTACAATGCTAAAAGTGTTTTATAAAATTGAGGAAAATGAATTCATGAAATAAACGCAACTAATTACAGTGTAGTAATAATAGTTGCAAGCATTAAAAGTATTTGTTTCTGTTTAATTGTAACTTAAGGAAGGATAAATTCTCTCTAACATAATTACATGGTATTTTAAAGACGATAAAATACATAATGAAATCAAAATACATCAGGAAGCACACTTAATAATTGCTTTTATTTTTGTGCTTATTTTGTAGGTTGTATAAATTTATTTCTCAATATTGAATAAAAATGCCTACTTGCTAAAATCACCTATTTTTCTGGCATTTGACTAACTTTCTATGATACTTAAAGACTTCATTTCCAGTCTGAGATGAATTCAGGTGAGTATAAAGTGGCAAAATTATTTTATGTTTGCTTTATGACTTTAAGTTAATTCAATCTATTGAAAAAGTGCAGAACATACCAAATTTTTCTATACTCTTATCAATCACTTGGCACTCTGCTTTTTTTCTTGCTAATGTTCTTTTTTTTTTTTTTTTTTTTTTACTTTTCTTTTATTTTATCCTCCAGTCTTCTCTTAGGGCTTCTTCCACAACTGCAAAGATACCCAGAGTCAGTTTTCTTAGACAAGAGAAGAAGGACACAATTTAATGTATGAAGTAAGTGTTTTACATTAAACAATCATCCGCTACCAGAATCTTTGCTCTCAGTGATATGTAAACGAGCATGCTTTCAGGGTTGTGCACAATCATGATCCAGAATGAAGTCTGAAAGCTCAAGTAGTCAATCAATTTGACCAATCTTCAGGGTTATTTTATTAAATTAAATATACCCTAATTTAATTAACCTCTCATGAAACCTAAAAGCCAAAATAGAAAAATAATAATAATAACAATGAAGAAAACAAAAGCATAAAAAATCTCTGTAGGATTTTAAAAATAGTTACATGCTGCATTTTGAGAGCTTGTTTGGAGGTTCCAGCTGGGGTGTGCAGCTACTCATATACCCTTGACTGAAGAATGATTCTCCTTTTTCAGGGAAGGTCAGTTTCCTCCACTGAGCATGTAGCTTTGGGAGGGACGTACATGGAGCAGTGAGGGAGGAAGGGGACACCTGCCTAGCCAGCCAGATCAGCTGAATCAACCCTGGCGATCAATGGGGTGACAAGTGTCACAGATCACCCTCACATCCTGTGCTACATTTTGGTCAACAATGGACCACATATACAATGATGGTTCCATAAGACTATAATACCATATTTTTTACGGTATGTTTTCTATGTTTATATACACAAATTTCATAGTTTTACGGTTCTTATAATATTCAGTACAATAACATGCTGTACAGGTTTGTGGTATAGGAGCAATAGGCCAATAGGCTATACCATATAGCTTAGGTATGCAGTAGGCTATACCATCTTGGTTTGTGTAAATACAGTTTGTAATGTTTTCACTATAATAAAATCACCTAATGACACCTTTCTCAGAACATATCCCCACCCCATCTTTAAGTAACAAATGACTGTAAATGCAATAAGTAACTTCAAAAAAAAATTGTGCTGATTATGCTTGAATCATTTTCCTAAGTACTTACCATCAGTGATCACTTTTTCATTCCTCAAATAATCGTTATTTTGTTGTCTCTATTTTAAATATGAGTAAATGATGCTTCGGCAGTTTTTTCTTCTGTTTGCCCAAATTCACACATCAGGAAAATTTTGAGTCAGGTGTTCAAATACAAGCAGTCTTATTTATTCCAAAGTCTACAAGCAATAATTCAAAAATATTTCTGCTAACAGCTAATGAGCATAATACTTGAAATCAATTATAATGATAACTAGTAAATTACATTAATTTATTAACTGAATGCCAATAACATAAATTTGTATTACCATTGGGTCACTAGTGTGAGGTATAGAATATGACTTAAAACTTGGTAAGAATATCCATGCAAAGATTTTTAAATGTATTTTGGAAAATTGCTTAACACATTAAGAAAGATGTGTATATATTCAGAATTATACATGGCATGTAACATATATATTTGAATGTATAATGATATGTAGCATAATATATAATAATGTATTATGTGCAGATGCAATTTTTTAATATTTTATATAATATTGCACATGAATTTTAGTTACTTATCTAAATTGCAAAAACACTATCATTAGGATAATCTTTGTAAAAGGATTGAGATTGCTCTGTATTTGCCTACAAATTTAGTGTTTTTCTGAATGAATCCGTTTTTGTAGGCTTTATATAGTGTAAAATAATGTATGTTAAAATATTACAGTTTCAAGCCTAAAATGTTTCAAAACATTATTTATTACAGCTCCAACAAATTTTGATTTATATTAATAGTACTTGAAATTAAAACATTAGCAAATTAACTATATTTTTGAAATGAAGCATCTCCAGTTTAAATTCAAATATGTAGGATTATCCATAAAGGGAATCATGGAAATAAATATGGATAACATCTCTTTAATCATCTGATTTTAATATATTGTGCTTTCCATATTATGTTTCAAATAAATGTTTTACTTGCCTAATGCAAACTTCTTATAAAAAAAGAAAGCACAGTGCAATGTTTTCAAATATTAATTATAAATTACTGATATATTTGTACATATTATTATGTATTTTAATTGCTGCATATTGCCAATCAAAGCAACTAAACAGAAAATACTTTGAGATAGTTCAAAAATAATCCAAACAATTAGTCTTATAGAAACCCCTTTCCATCAACATATTGGTACAAGTTTTGAATAGTAGTGATTATAATGAGGCAGGTGGCTGAAACTATCACTTTCCAGACAGCTGGTAGGACTGAAGTAAAAACCAATTATTCAATTTGGCTTCTAAATTTTTATTTGTTTATTCTGGCATATAGTGGCATTTTCTTTCCCATCTGGATTTGGTAATTTCCTTGAATAAGTGGGAGAATTAAATCTACCACCAAATTTTGATTGAAACATCATTTCTTTTGCATAGAGAAGTTTTTATTTGCATGGTTTTGCTAACAAATTAATGTAAAAACCACCTGGATATTTACTTTTTTTTGAATTTCATATAAAATTATCATGTGTATTGCACATTGGGAGCATGATTTGTGGATGGATTTGGTGGGACCTCATTTGAGAGGACCCCATTTACAAGTAAGTATTTATGTGCTTGGGGCAGTCCAGTGACAGAAAGGCAACCTGCTACACAGAGAACACAACCTGTGGGAGTCCACCTTTTGATGATTGGCAGCTTTACTCAGATGCCTAGGCTTATATAGGTAGTTACCTTTTCAGGTTGGGTAGAGGATTATCCTACCTGAAGGAAAGAAAGGAGCATCCGGAGTGAATGCGGCCAGGTAAGAGTAGTGGAGTTGGAGAAGAAGGAGGAGGGGGAACAGGAGGAAGTATAAGAGAAACATCATCTGGAAAGTGAAGACAGTAGGAGAGATGCAGAAGGAAGAAGTAATATGTGGCAGGAGGAGTGAAGATCAGGATGTCTAGCAAGCTCAAAGAAAGCCTGAATGTAGGAAAATTTAGACCACTTGCCTATCCAGCAGCAATAAAGATTGAGTTGCAGAATGGTGTTATGTTTAAGAGATCCATTCTTGGACCAAATCTCCTGGTATATACCTTACACTGAGGCCAGGCTGTATTGCAATAGGAGACTAAACATTTGAGCTGGAGGGCCGTAAGTCCCAAAGTTGTCAAATTCTTAAGGAGAAGACATCCCAATGGGGAGTCTTTAGGTGGGGCTGACTGAACATTGTCCGTGATGATAACTAGGAGAAAGAAAAAGGGAAGGACTTCCAGAATGATCATACATCAAAACACTGAGAATCTGAGAGGGTTGTCTCCAGCTAGACCTTTGGGGTGCTGATCAGATATTGGACGTCCTTGAGTTCTGAGTCAGACCAAAATGAAACTTAGGGTGCTGGCCAGAAAGTGGGCATCTCTGAGTTCTGATCTAGACCATATGAAACCTAGAGGAGCTTCCCCAAAGCCAGGCATCCCTGGGTCTAGTGAAGTCTGGGACATTTATTTGATGAATGTCCTTTATGACATATTTTGAGTTTCCTGGAAGAAAAATTCACAATGGTCATTTGTTTTCCTTGGAGGATCCACAACAGTGCAGTGGTTAACATTGAAAGAGTACCCTCAAGATATGTCTCCATATCTTGACTATTATGAATAATGCTGCAACAAACATGTGAGCAAAGATATCTTCCTGAGATGCTGATTTTAATTATTTTAGATATATACCCAGGAGTAGTATTGCTGGATTATATGAGAGTACTATTCTTTAAATGTTTTGAGGAACTTCTATCGTGTTTTACATAATTTTATCTTGCTAATGTAAAATTATGTGACAAAATTTACTATTTTAAGTATATTTTGGTAAGTTTGACATATCTGACAGTTTTGAAAATACTTCTCTTATTTAAAAAAAAAAAGAAGAAAAAAATAAACACAAAATAACAGACACCATGATAGGTAGGGAAAGACTCTAAATTTATTTGATGAATGTCCTTTATGACATATTTTGAGATTTCTGAGCAAAAATTCACAATGGTCATTTGTTTTCCATGGAGGATTCACAAAAGTGCAGTGGTTAACATTGAGAGTACCCTCATTGTTCCAGGAGCAGGACTACCTAGTGGAAGTAAGAAGGCACACCTTACAAACCATAAGCTGAATAATTGAGGCCAAGTTAAGAAGAGAGAATATTGGAACATGATGAAGGAAACTAATTTTTTCCTAATCTTTTGGTTTACATAGGAATACAATTTTAAACCATTATACATTTTCCTTCCGTATCCTACTCCTCCCCAGAGAACTGGAGTAAGAGGAGCTGAATTTTGGGAGACAGCCATGTTTCCATGTTGGTTGGTGCTAGCCTATCAAAACTAGCCATGAAAAATATGGGCTATTTTTCCTTTCTGCTCTGTCACAGTCCAGTATGACATAATAATCACATGAAGAATGTATTATGTTAACTAATCGTTGTGTTCCTTTGTTTCAAACAATAACAAAAAGATTTTTATGATAATCGTTGTGCTCTTTTGTTTCAAACAATAACAAAAAGATTTTTAAGACAGTGTATATAGAAAATAAGTTTTTACAACATTGAGAATTCTAGTCTGACTTAATTTTGGAGACTTCCTCATGGGACAGATAATTATGCAAATTTTTAAGATAATAATATGTGTATTATGTAATTTATTGTATAGCCTATATCCTGAAAGATATAAAATAGGTTAGGCCCAAAAATGCAATCTAATATTTTTTTGGAAATCAATTTCATTATATTCTATGATTTGGAGGAAATATTTATGAGACTTCACCACAATAAGAAAGAAATAATTATTTCAATGAACAGAGTTTTCAAAAAGTATTTTGTGAACACAGAATATGATATCCCAAACATTAAATTTATTTTTCCAGATATTTCAGTAAATGTAAATTGTAAATTTTTAAAAAATATTTATGTAAATTATTGATTTTCTAAATTTGAGTGCCATTAATTTTGTTTTAACATAATTTATACTTATATTCAAGCTAAAATAAAACTGGCAGGTATGAGGCATTTATTTTGCAGTTTCTCACTTACAAAGCACAGTATAAGAAAGGAGTGAATATTTACCAACTATCATTATGAAAGTCTACCACTTTTAAGATCTTTCTTTACAGATGTTTTATTTATAGAAAGTGATTTAAGTTAACACCCAATGAAAGTTTCAGTGAAGCTAGATGCATTCACACTGCACACTTATTAATAATTAGGTTTAAACCACAATGAGATATCACTTAACTCCAGTGAGAATGGCCTTTATCAAAAAGTCCCAAATCAATACATGCTGGCGTGGTTGCAGAGAGACAGGAACACTCATACACTGCTGGTGGGACTGTAAACTAGTACAACCCCTGTGGAAAGCAATATGGAGATTCCTTAAACAGATTCAAGTAGACCTTCCATTCGATCCAGCAATCCCATTATTGGGCATCTACCCAGAAGAACAAAAGTCATTCTATAATAAA
The DNA here is from genome assembly GCA_028533085.1 of Varecia variegata. Taxonomy (NCBI): domain Eukaryota; kingdom Metazoa; phylum Chordata; class Mammalia; order Primates; family Lemuridae; genus Varecia; species Varecia variegata. The sequence continues at coordinate 161,335,209 of CM052439.1, forward strand.
GATACTTGCACCCGAATGTTTATAGTAGCACAATTCACAATTGCTAAGATGTGGAAACAACCCAAATGTCCATCAATTCATGAATGGATTAGTAGAATGTGGTATCTTTATACCATGGAGTATTACTCAGCTATAAGAAATAACGATGATACGACATCTCTTTGGTTCTCCTGGGGAGAGTTGGAACCCATTCTATTAAGCAAAGTATCCCAAGAATGGAAAAATAAGCACCACATGTACTCACCAGAAAATTGGTTTCCCTGATCAATACCGGGGTGCACATTTGGGAATGACACCCATTGGGTATCGGACAGAGGTAGGGGTGGGGATGGGTGTATATCTACATGATGGGTACGATGCGCACTGTCTGGGGAATGGACACGCTTGGGGATTTGATTCCGGGGGATTGGGGTGGGGGAGAGGATGGGTGTATACCTACATGATGGGTGCGATGTGCACTGTCTGGGGAATGGACACTCTTGAAGCTCGGACTCGGGGGGTTGGGGGGGCATGGGCAATATATTTGACAGGAACGGTTGTACTCCCATAATAAGCTATAATAAATTAAAAATAATAATAATTAGATTATGGATTATTTATTAAAATAGCATTCGTCATACTGTCACTCTATGAATCTAATGAAGGCATAAACTTTCAAATTTTAGAACAATTAGTTTTATAATATTTATTTGTGATATGAACTCACAAATAGACTATTCCAGTTAAAAGATTTTTTCCAACTTCACTAATAGTCAATTTAAATAAATCTCTCACTTTCCCATAAAACTGTACATTTCTTACTTATTTAACCAATAGTTATTTTAATTTTGGCTTAAATAAGAGAGATTTTCTTTCTTAACAAATGTAAAGCAGTTTCCAAGACACTATGATTCACAAATGGAATTTCAGAGAACAATTTAATTTAAGTAAAATATTAACCTCATATTTCTTCTATATTTCAAAAAAAAAACAAGTAGAGAAACGTGTTGTTTTGCTGAAATAAATCATCTATTTTTAATTTAATTGAGGGCTTCAGTTAATTATAAAAAACAGGAATAAAATCAAAACCACAGTTTTTAAGTTCAAATAGAAAGTAGTAATAATAATGATAGTAATAATAGCTAGTATTATATCATTAATGGGAATATTATTAATTATTTCTTCATATTTTAAAATATTCTCAATTTCAAGAGAGTTTCAAAGATAATTATTTTACCAAATGCACAATATAAACTAATGACTATTGAGAATCAAATTTTGGTGGTGAGTTTAGAACTTCTAACTGATATGCTTGATTGTGGAACTACCACCACCCCCGCCCCCAAAATAAGCATCCCATCGCCCACTTACCTAATGCATTGTCAAGTTTTGGGAAAATTCAAGCTGGAAAACAATCTCTGGCAAACTTTCCTTGCTAGTAAAAACTAAATAGAGCCTAAATTCTATAAAGTTATTGTCGAATAATTTGTAACTAAAGTGTAAAGCCATTAAATTTGGGGACAATTTGAGGGCATTTTCTCAGATGTAATGATACAATATAAGGAAAGTAGAACTGGAAGTCAAAATATTCTCTTTCTTGCCCAAGAACTACTTTTAAGAAGTTATTTAATTTTTATTTGCCTTATCTTTATAATTTTCAAAGTTCTCTTGTTGCTATAAATTATCATTTCTATGAAACTGGACTTCTCTTACCCCATCTACTTAATACCTTGAAAGTTGTTTTACCATATACAATTAGTTTACAGAGTTTTTAAGGTCTAAATTATTTCTCTGTATCAAAGCTGAATTCTGTATTCTTTTATATTTTATTCACCAGTTATCACCACTTGGACATGGATATACATTTTAAAGTAAAGAATAATTTCAATAGCTATGAAACAAAAATATCACAAATAAATCATACTTTGTGCCATCTATGAATTTAGGAGATGTTTTTAAGCATAGGCATCTAAAAAAGAATACCTAAACTTCACAGTCTTTATATAACATGTATTAAATAAGAAAGTAATATTTTTTTAAATAAAGATTTTAGATTGTATAATATGTAGATTGTGTTTACTTTTATTTTCAAAGGTCATGGAGTTAAGACATTCAATTACAATGTTGTAGGGACAGGGAATTTGAGAAAAAGATGGTGAAAATTAAACATGTAAAAAAAGTTGGCATTTTTTTTTAGTATTATAGTTGGGGCCTCTATACATGAGACTATCTGGGAAATGTTGAAAGTCAGCAGCAAGAACACTTGAATAAAAAATTAGGAATGATGGAGACTGATTACATTACACCTCTGACTTCATTATCTACTTAACTTATCTATTATTTATTAACTGTGCTTTCAGATAAACTGAATGATGGCAGGCCATGTTGATAGTCAAGAGATTGAATGAAAAAATTATATAACCCATATGTATTTTTTTTTCTTGTTGTTTCTCTGGAAATTATGAGTCTTGGAGGACAGGGAGATATCTTACTCTGCTGGTATACATATGGACTGAATTTTAAACCAACTAGTTGAACAAGCAAAGGATAGTGTTTACGAAATTTTAAAATATTACAGTAAATTTATGTTTACCTCAATTCAATGGTAATTCAGCATGAAAAAAAAAATGTCCTTGAGTTTGTAAAGTACTTGGGCTAGTGGTGAATAGCAGCACAATGTTGATAACATTAAAAAAAGTTGAATATCTAAAATAATTTTCTGTGCTTTCCCTTTAGCATAAGTAAGTAATTGTGTACTAGTAAATTCTTCATATATTTGGTAAAATATTACCATTGATACTGTAGTGGGTTTAATGGTAGTCCCCAAAAGATATGCACATTCAGACCTATGTATGTCACCTTATTTAGAAAAAGGGTCTTTGCACATGTTCTTAAATTAAGCAACTCAACTGAAAATTGTCAAAGGATTACCTGGGCGGACCTTAAATCTAATAACAAGTATTCCTACAAGAGAAGGAGTGATGTATCTACAAGCCAAGGTTTGAAGTAATATGTTATAAAAGTCCTAGGAAACTAATACATATACTTTATCAACAAAAATATTTTGAAAAGTAATGATAATATTTTCTAAACCCATTGCTATTAATCAATTGTCACAGCATTGATCACCATTCTATTATTCTATTCCACAGTGTAGTCTCACAACTACTTATTCTTAAAATTTATTCATATACTTAAATCTAGCCTAAGTTTATTATACTTCTTTTCCTTGCCAAATAAAGGATCTTTCATATCTTGTTGTTTATACAAACTATAATGATAACTAAAAGGATAAAACATATTTGTTGTAATCTGGATAAAAAATTTGTAATGCTGATGATTTTCCTACTATATACACCCATATTATTTTCTTCATTTATTTTAATGTTAAGAGATATGTGATTATTATTTAAAATACGACTCAAAAAAGTATAACAAATTAAACAAATAAGTGACTTTACACCCATCTCTCTGAGATTGCCACATTTTATTTTTCAATATTGAAGTGGAATGTTTTCCAAAAGTTTCCACAGGGATATCTCCATTCCTGCATACCTTTTAAATCTATCCATTTCCCTATCAAGTGTTAAAATCTATTTCCTTTTCCTTGAATCTGGGGAAAGGCTGATTATTACTTTTTGGTATAATATGTATGACAGAAGTGATATTATTTGATATCTGAGGCAAGTCATTAAAAGCATACAGCCTCTCTCTCTTTCTCTCTCCCTCCCTCTCCTCCCTTGACCCTCCACTCCCCACTTTCTATCCATGATCAACCATGGAACCTACCCTCCTTGCAATGAAGAAGCCCTAATTACATGGTTCGCCCCATGTAGGTGTTTCAGTGAAAGTCCCAACTGAGGTCTCAGCCAAGAGCCAGGATCAACTGCCAGCCAAGTGAGTACATGAGTCTTCAAATTATCCAGCCTTCAAGCTTCCAGGTGAGGACCTAGCTCTTGGGGAATTAAAATAAGCTGAGCACTATCTGTATTCCTGGCTCCTGGAATTCATGAGCATAATAAATGGTTATTTGATGCCATTAATTTTTAGAATAATTAGTTATGCAACTACAGTTACTGGAACAATTATATTTCTATATCACTTGGAGTATCATTATATAGACTGACATATTCAGTGTAAAGAACAAAAGCACAGTAGCCATAACATTGATTAAACACCTTTGATGAGAATAACCATAAGTCAGCAGAGTAAGGGAAAAGTTAGTATAATGTTTCATACTGAAAGAAGGCTCAGGTAATTCTTGTTGTTATAAAAATTAAGAATAAGCAAAGTTTTAAGCATATATTAGTTCAATTAAGAACTTTAGATTTGGTTGAGAAAATGCTTACCTTTGTATGTCTAATAGAAGTACATATACTATAGATCAAACTTTTTATGGTGAGAAAATATATAAAGACATATTTGCATTATATCAGAGTTTTTAAAACTTTTACCTGTATAAATTATTCTCCCCTATAGATTACAAAAAAAAAAAACAAACGTGTACAATGATAATTTGGGGGTACTCTTTGTATGACTAAGTTATACGTATCTCCTAAAAATTTAGAGATCCTAAATTATATGCGTTTGTTTCTCACAATCAATATCTATTCTTTCAATCATTTTATGCATAGGTTCTAAATTTGAGACCATATTGTCTTATCAAGATTTATATTTATATTTCAATATTGCTAATGGAAAATCATCCCTCTTTTCCTTGATCGTGAGTAGAGGTGATGTGATTATAATAAGCTGTTAGGTATGTATAAACACACATACAAATATATTTGGCATGTATATACCAATATATTTTTCAGATCTTAAAATCTATTATAGACCACTGTCTACCAATTCATAATAATTTTAAAGAAATCATGTCTTTAAAAATGTAAACTTGGAGACAAAACACATGAGAAGAAATCAATTAGAGAAACGATTCAATAAATAAGCTACCAGTTTTATATAAAAGTAATTAATATTATAAATAAACCTAAGCAAAGAAAAAAAGAACACATTGTTTATATATTATTCTTATGCATCACATGTTTCTAACTATGTCAGATGTCTCTAAAGTTATAAAAAGCAAGAATACTAAAGTATTGTCTGAAAAACAATTATATTTGGAGAAAAGTATGGAGAGTTTCACATTACAAATGTGTTACTTAGGTTTATTTTTATCTGTACGAATATGAGGGCAGTGATTATAATTAGCACTTAAGGCATTTGTGGAGTTTGAAGCCACTATGAATTTTATAGGAGTTATTGATTTCTGATTTAGTCTTTTTTTTTCTAAAAAATAAAAATTATTGTTTTTTCTATCCATTATCACAAATGAAGGGGGTTGCATTATGGTTTCAAATGTACTTCAATTATCCTAGGTTGTCAAGAAAATTAATATGTGTAATCAATTTTTAATTATCTCAGTCTGGTAAAGCCTTCCAAATTTTATTATTTATTTAATAACAGAAACTATAAAGTGATAAATAATTTTTATTAACTTCATTGCTTATATCATTAATGAACTCCTAATTGTCACATCTAATAGGTATTTGTCAGTTGTCATCTTACTCTTATGTATAATTTTAATCAACACTTCCCTCCTCTCTTCTTAAACTCTCTCTTCTCATCCACTGTGTGATGATTCTGTCTCTGGGATTCTAGCCTGTCCTTTTTAGTCTCCATGATCTTCTCTTATTCCATTCACTGCTTAAATGCTGGACCTCCTGAAATGGCTCTTTTTACTGCACACAATCTGTCAGGAAGAATCATCAATTCACCTGGGTTTAATTTACAAATGGTTCCATTTAGCTGATGAGTTAGGTAGAAGAATTTACAGCAGAGCAAATTAATATCTTCTCACGTGAGTTTTTCAGATTTAGTTTGCAATAAAGCTTACTCTCTATTTACTTGCTTGTTCACAAAAAACTAAGAGTATAATAGAGTCGACCTAAAAGGAAGAGGGAGAAGCACAAAATGTGATTTAAAGAGTTACTGGAGTCAAAATAAGGGCAGCTAACTGGAAGACTCAGACTCAAGTGACCTTGGATATGTGCTCTCTTTGGTCTTTGTTATGGGCAAGTTTTTAAAGGCAAAAAAGGTCGGGGAAGGGAGTGAGTTGTTTACTGGCCTTCCATGTTCTCTCCTTTTTGAGATTTAAGAAATTTTTCTCTTACCTTTTTTTTCTTTGAAAGCCCTAGCTCCTTGTTTGGATTGAGTCCTAAACTGAAGCAAATCCTGAGAGATTGAATTAGAGAGCTAAATTGGAAGCAAAAACCCTCCTCCAGTCTCTCAGAAGTCTCTCTGTTATAAAAATTTCCTGTAAACACTTGGTCTTC
>CM052439.1:161341622-161398302 GCA_028533085.1 Varecia variegata
AAAACTAAAGTATGACTTTTAAAAAGAAGAGCGGGGCAGAATAAAAAGAATTGGAAAATATAGTTATACAAAGTGAAACTTTTGATATATTGAAATGAAGTTTTTCCCTCTTTTGGTCTCTATGTATTGCAGGACTTTTGAAAAAGATGGTACAATATGAACTAGTTTATACAAGCTCTTTCAAAGATATTTTGAGGATATATCTCATCAAGAAATAAATAACTGAGGTGTATTTTTTCCTGCAGATTCCTCTCCTCTTTGAAGAGAGGATAAATTAACTTTAATACCTCTGTTTGCTTCCAGTTCTGAAGTAACTGAAGTTCTAAGAGCAATTTTTTTTCCATAGGCTGTTCATTAAAACCACGTCAGTAACTCACCCACCACCTTTTCCATTTCTTACAGGTGATTAGAATGAAAATTTCATAACATTTCTGACAAATTAACAAATGACCAATGACTATTTTGAACCATATCCCCAGTTCTCCAGAAATTGTAAATCACAAAATGTGTGCAAGTTGCTGATGTCAAGAGTGATACAACTATATATTTGCTCACTGAGGAGTACTTGTCTGGGAGTTTCCTTTATTCTCTAATATTTGGAGGACAGATGTTATACCCACGGCAATTATGCAATGGATATAAAAAAGAGGGAGTAGGTTCAGAGAACCCTTAGAGTCCACTGAACCTACAAATGGACACAACAGTTTTCTTCGTCTCATGTGTTTACCTTATCTCTTGGAACTGAAGCAGAATCAAATCATCCACTAAGATCAACATGTAGATAAAAGTGAATTTTCATTGTTTTCTGTAAGTAAACCCACATTTGCATTTAATTCTACAATTCCCTTAAGCAAAAATTTTATTCTCAATTCAGTGTACTCAGTCAAATCCAGAGATTTGATTAATACTGCTGTCATTGTCCAATTCATAGTTCAGTCACTTTGGAGGATATAGACAGTCTTTCATTGTTTCATCCCACTTCATCTACCCCTTCTTGCTACTCCAAGGTAGCAAGGTGCTCATCACCTGAACACTGGTGAAGTAAACAGTGTCCTAAGAAACTTCCAGTTGTTGAGTCATTTCTTGATTAGTTAATTGATCTGGGCCTCCTGGCCAGCAGACACTCTGCTTTGCTGGTCTGTGCTGGTGTTGCCTGCCTTGCTCACCTGTTTTCCCCGATACGATGCTGGCCTTTACTGCTGCCAATTATGCAACAGCAAAGAGTCCTACCTTTCCCAGAAGGGAAACTCTTTTCTATTCCTTGGTGCAACCATTTGCTTATTAAGTTGTTCTGTGTTCTCTTAAAAGGACAAAAACCTTTAGGTGTTTCTCTCCACTGTATTGGAACATTTAGGGTTTGTAAAGCTGTCCTCAGGATCATCCCGTAGGGCTCATTTCTTTACTATTGCACCAAAACCATACTGGATGTTAGATTTTCTGAAAGATTCTAAAATGAACAATAAAATTATTTACAACCTTAATTAAAATAGGAAGAAGTCCAAACTGCCACCCTTAATTTTTCCTACAAAAATCCATGTAATGGTTTGTGTGATAAGATGTGACACCTGTGATTATGTTACATTACATGGCAAAGGGATTTGGTATATGCAATTAAGACCACCAATCAGTTGATTTTGAGTTAATCAAAAGAGATTATACAAGTGGGCCCAATCTAGCCAGATGAACCATTTAAAAGCAAAGGGTTTTCTCTACTTTATGGTAGAAAGGGAGGTAAGAAAAATTTGAAGCATTAGAGGGATTCAAAAGTACTGTTGTTAGCTTGAAGATGGAGGGCAGCTTGCAAGAGGGAATATGGCAGCTTACAAACTGAGAGCAGCTCCCAGCCGACAGCCGGAAAGGAAATGGTGGCTTCATTTCCTACAACTGTAGGCAACTTAATTCTGTTTCTGAAGGAGCTTGGAGGCATATTCTTTCTCAAAGCCTCTAAAGAAAAGCCCCATCCAAACAACACTTTGATTTTAGCCTGTGACACTTTAAGCTGAGAACCCACCCAAGCTAGGACAGACTTCTGGCCTAGAGAAATGTGAGACGACAAACCAATAATTCATCTTCAATTCTGAGATGTCTGATTAGTTTTATCTTTAGTAGTTAAGTTTGTGGTAACTGTTACAAAGCAATAGAAAACCAATATGTTTTGTTCTATGTAAGGTTTCCTATAATATTAAAGCCATGTTGATGAAGACAACCAAACAGAAAGGGCATGCTAATATAGACAGTAAGCTGAGCAAATGTCTCTGGTCTCAGTTCTCATTGGAATTGTTTCTCAAACTGTATTGCTGCAAATAAGAAACTCATAGGTAAATATTTCCAGTTTCAAAAATATATAGAAAAAAGATGTTATTCCATGCCAGTAAAATGTTCTTTAACAGGGGAGTTATTTAAATATTATATTTTCTGCTAGTAAATATATAAAACATATTAGGATGTGTTAGGAGGTGTGTGTGTGTATATATACACACACACGTACATGTACACATTTACAGAGAGGTGATTTTAAAAAATAAGATTATTATAAAATATTTGCCCACAGTGTGGCAATATGATGGATGGTTTGTACAAATCAAATTTTCTCATATTAAATTTTCTTGCTTTCTTACTTTACAACTGAACTAAATTTAGTTACAGTATATTAATGTCATTTGATTTATTCTTGATATAGAAATTAGACAAGACAATGTCTATAATAGAAAAAATATTTTCCTCCACATCATTAATCTTATATATATTACAAATTTATATTTATTTTATGTATAATCCAAAAAAGTCATACAGTATTTTTAAAAAATCAAGTTTTTTCTAAACATTATCTTGAGCAGCAAAATTGAGAATTAAAATAATATTTGAAATTATAAATAAGATTTCATTTTGAAGTGGAGAGTTTAGGGCTTAATAATTTTAATCTTGGGATCTGACTTTTTGTAAATACTGAATTTGTGTGTTATGCACAATTTATGGTTTTTATTAAAGTATAGCTAAGGTAGAAAATTATTAAGAAAAATATTATCTGTGAATCTACCACCCAAAATAATCTTGTTACTTTACCATAAAACATGTTGGGGAAACTACTTATTTCAATGCAATAGTCTTTTTTTTAATATAAGAGATTTCAATCTATCATATATTTTCCATCTTGTTTTATTTAATATAATTTCACATTATTAAAACTTCCTAAAATATTTAATATATAGTTGTATATATGCATATATCATACTATGCACTTAAACATTTCTATATTCAGGAAATCAGATAAGGATTTTGAAGTTCAGTTAAGTTATACAGTAATACATGCTTGTAAACCTTATCGGGGTTTTGTGTTTGTTATTGTTGTGATTAATGGCGGGGGATATGAACATGATATAATATTATGCCTGGGCTAGACATTTAAGATGTTATATTTTAAAAATATTTTCATTTCAGTTTCTAATATGGTTAGTTATTTGATCAGATAATTATTACCATGTTTCATATTCTCTTTTGTCCATCTCATGTTTAGTGGTTATCTTACATTTTGTTTTGTATGAATTATATTAAACGTATCTGCAATAATGCTCTGAGTATCATTCCAAATTGATTTTGTAGAATCTTAAAATGTTCAAGTAGAGTTGCTTTCCAATTAAAATATGTTAATAGCATTTAACATTTTAAAAATAACTATACTATTACAATTATTTAATACTCATTCCCCTTCACTCTCAATAGTATTCTGGCAATTTCTAGATATTTCCAGTAAGGTGACCATTTAGAGAAATATTAAAATGTATCTTTGTATTGGTTATTGTCTCCACCCAAAATTCAATATATAATCCTCAAATATTAATAGTTAATTAAGGTAGAATTAATATTAAATCTAAATTATCCAATAAATATTATTGCATGAATTTATACCATATATTTCATGCATAGGTTATAAGTGCTTTTTTTCTTTTCTTTTTTTTTTAACAGACAAGGTGTCACTCTGTCACCCAGGCTGGAGTTCAGTGGTAGGATCATAGCTCACTGCAGCCTCAAAGTCCTGGACTCAAGAGATCCTCCTGCCTTAGCCTCCAGAGTGGTTGGGACTGGGACTACAGGTATGCACCACCACACCTGGATATTTTTGTTATTTTTTGTAGAGACAGAGTTGCACTGCGTTGCCCAGGCTGGTCTCCAACTCCTGGGCTCAAGACATACCCCGTCCTGGGCCTCCCAAAGTGCTGGGATTACAGACATGAGCCACTGCGCCCAGCCTATAAGCATGTTTGAACTGTCTCCAACATTTCATATATATGACATCATTAAGACAACTCTTTTAATATTATTACTATTACTACTACTTCTACTAACTAGATTATATTAGATTTATAATAATGATAATTTATGCACTATGTTGTAAGTGCTAACTTTAATAACCATACCAATGGAACAGTTTTTTTTATTTTCTATGTTATTATTTCAGAGATAAGCTTTCACCTCCACAGAAATTTTAAGTTGTAGTTAAATTCTTTTTCTGACTCTACTTAGGTAGCCTAAAAACATTTCCTTAAAGTATGCAGACATTTAAAGTCTATACATATAGCAAAAAACTAAAAAAGAAAAAAGAAAGAAATCCATCTTTCTGTGAATGATTTCAATGAAAGCAATACCTTTCACAATATTTTTTGCTTGAAAAATATTATAAAATTTTGATAATTTTGAATTGATAAGAATATCATATAGGAGGATTTATGAATATGATACACAAAAAAAGTACGCAAGCACCCTTAGTTCTCACTCCCAATGAATGACGCCTCACAAACATAGGCATTGGTGTAACTTGCATATGGTGATTAGCAACTCTCTTCTTTTTCTAATTCACATGGCAATCAGAGAACTCAGATATCAAACTCCTGAGGACAGTCCATCCCAGAAAGAACCTGTCAGGAAATTGTGCTCCCAGCTGTGCCTCTGGAAATGTCTTATTAGTGTTGAAAGCTTCACCAGGCTGACTATCTAGGTGATATATTCTTTTATTTTTTTAAATTTATGTGAAACAATTGGGAGAAACTTTCATATCTATCTCATACAGAGTATCTATTTATAAAAAGACAATTGCTTTTTCAAATGGAGAAAACAGAATCATTCCAGATTTGTGAAAGTGAAGAATGATATTTCTGTTTTAATGACACAAGGAGGGCCCAATTCCTTACCAAATTCATCCTCATTCACCCTAAGCATGGCAAAGCTTCAGCCATACTATTTGTCATTTTAAAAAATATTTCTCCTTCATACTAATGTGCAGTTGGATAGGATGCATTTATCATTCTTCAGTGTGCATTTGATATTGACCATCAGCTATAGCTTCTTGTTTTTCCTGCGTTTTCTGCAAGTTGTGTTATTAATGTCTTGATCATCTATATGCTATTTTAGAGATCTGTATTTTTCAAAAAAATTTAAATTTAAAAGAAGTCATATTTTAGAGTGGTCCAACATGTTTATTCATCCATTCATTCATTTCTTAATTTACTTATATATATGCAGTTATTTATTATACGCCATGTGCCAGCACCAAAATCACAACAATCACCTTGCAAACATGACCCTGGCCCTTAAAGAGAGAGTTTTATTCATAGAAAATTATGTTAGTGAGGCAGGTAGGATATAGCATAGTGAAAGTTATGATGAATTAAAATACAATCTGCTATGAGATCAAGAAGGGACAAGTAGTCATAAAATCAAAATGATTCTAGAATGTCTATTTAAAATAAGAAGTATCTACGTCCAGAGTTGTTAATTTGCATAATGTTTGTTAATCAAGTCATGTGCTATTTTTGTATGCTTTTTAAATAAAATGTATGAGTGTTCTTTTGATAGAGAAGTTCTTGATTTTTCTGATAATTTTTGTTCCTTGCTGACATACTTGACTCCCAGAAGTAGATCATTTGCTAACACATATTACTTGCTGTGCAAGGTTTTATCTACCAGAAAACTTAGTTTTAACTTATTTCCAACCCAACATCTGCAACCCTGGCATCCTATGTTTCAACAATGACAGGAGTAACTCTATTTGATGTTTTTCTCACATTATTATCAATTACCATTATACTTCTTTCCACTAGTTCTAATGTACTCACTGTGTGTTCTCAAAGGTAAATCATTTTCAGTTGAACTGTAGTTTTCAGCTGGCAGTCTGTCAAAGAATCATACCGGTGTTATTTTTAAAACTAGAACACATATTTATACAAAGTGTTTGCACATTTCAAGAATAATTTTTGCTATCAAATGGCATTTTTGTAAAGAAAATTCTACATTTTCATATACAAGTAATGATAAGCTTAAAATACCCAAATGTTAATTAAGAACATTGTTAGAAAATCAAGAAATAGGTATCTTGTCATAAGGAAAACACTGTTCTTATTTCATTGTGTTCTATATTATATAGCTTGATATCTGTATAACTTGAAAAAAATACTGCTCGTTCTTTAAAAAATATGTAATATTGACATATAAGGATAAATTTTGTTTTTATTGTGATCATATATACATGTGCATAACATACAAACGAACATACACACATAGTGTTTTTGTTAAGAGAATTTTTGTGATGTGTTATAAAACGTGTTCCAGTACTTGAAATATCCCTCCTAGCAGTCCTAGCCTCCAGGAGTAGCAGAATAATCTGGAAAAAAGTAACAACAAAAGGAATTTATAGAAACTCAGGGAATTTCTTATCTTACTTAAGAGAAAAAGCTCTCCGGAGAGAGTAATTTGATATCTAAAACGTTTCCCATTTGAGTACAAATCACATAAAGCACATTTATCCAAATTACCCTGTTTGGAATTCTTTCAATACTTATGTCTTTGAATTCTAATAACCTGTGTGATTTTCATAGCAAATAGAATATATTGTTAAAAATGACAGTTTATTTAACATTTATATGCCAGAATATTTGGTTTTTTATTAGAGACATAGAGGCTGTATGCAAGAAGGATGTTAGGGATTAGCTTGAAACTGTTAAAATAGTTCTCTATTATATGGTCTCAAAATTGAAGGCATGCATGGACACGTCTCTCCTAAAAATAGAAAAATTAGCCAGGAGTCATGGTGTGTGCCTGTAGTCCCAGCTACTTGGGAGGCTGAGGTAGGAGGATTGCTTAAGCCCAGGAGTTTGAGGTTAGTGTATACTAGGCTGATGCCAAGGCACTGTAGCCCTGGCAACAGAGCTAGACTCTGTCTTAAAAAATAAATAAATAAATAAAAAATATACTGATTGGAGGAAAATAAAAGGGTCTTTGTTCACAGATGACATGATAATCTATTTAGTAAATGCAAAAGAATTCACTAAAAGAGTCCTAGAACTAGTAAATTATTATAGCAAAGTTGCAGGATACAAGGTTAACATAAAAAAGACAATACATTTGCTATATACCAGAAATGAATAAATGAAATTTGAAATTAAAAACACAATTTATAGTAGCACCCCTAAAAATGAAATACTTAAGTATCTAACAAAATATGTACAAGTTCTATATGAGGAAAACTATCAAGCTCTGATGAAAGAAATCAAAGAACTAAATAAATAAATGGAGAGATATTCCATGTTCATGGTTAAGAAGTCTCAATATTGCCAAGTTGTCAATTTTTCCCGGCAGGACCTATATATTCAATGCAATCCCAATCAAAACCACAGAAAGTGATCACAGAAAGTGGGTATTGACAAAGTAATTCTAAAGTTTACATGGAAAGGCAAAAGACCAAAATGGCCAACACAATACTGAAGGAGATCAAAGTTAGAGGACTGAGAGTAACTGACTTCAAGGGTTACTATAAAATTACAATCATCAAGACAATGTGGTATGGATAAAAGAATATATAGATACTTTAATGAAACAGGATATAGATCCCAGAAATATACCCACATAAATATAGTCAACCGATTTTTGACAAAGATGCTAAGGCAATACAACAGAAAAAAGATAATCTTTTCAACAAATATTGCTGGAACTACCGGACATACACACAAGCAATGAATCTACACACATATCTTACATCTTCCACAAAAATCAATTTTAAATAGATTATATACTTAAACATAAAGCACAAAACTATAAAACTCCTAGAAGATAACATGGGATAAAACCTAAATGACCTTGAGTATGGTGATAACTTTTTAGATATAACACTAAAGGCATGATCCATGAAAGAAAGAATTTATACCTAGACTTCACCAAATTATAAACTTCTGCTCTGTGAAAGACATTGTATAAAGAGGGAGAAGACATGCCATAAACTGGAAGAAAACCTTTACAAAGAACATATCTGAAAAGGATTCTTATCCAAAACATACAAAGAATACTTGAAACTCAACAATAACAAAGTGGACAATCTTATTGTAAAAATGGGCAGAAAACCTTAACAGACACCTCACTAAAGAGGATATAAAGATGGCAAGTAATCATATGAAAAGATGCTCAATATCATATGTTGTTATAAAATTGCAAATTTAAACAATAAGATACCATTACACACCTATAAGAATAGCCAAAGTCCACAACTCTGACAACATCAAATTCTGGCAAGGATTTAGAACAACAGGAACTCTTGTTCATTGCTGGTGGGAATGTAAAGTGGGACAGCCACTTTGGAAGACAGTTTGGAAGATATTTCTTACAAATTAACACATTCTTGTTATACAGTCCAGCAATTGGGTTCCTTGGCATTTACCCAAATCAATTAAAACTTATGTCCGCCCAAAACCCCACACACAATTGTTTATAGAAGCTTTATTTACAATTGCCCAAACTTGGAAGGAAACAGATGTCCTTCAGTAGGTTAATGGATAAACTGTGGTACATTCAGACAATGGAATATTATTCGGCACTGTCTTAGTTTGTCTTTCTTGTTCTAATAGACTACCAGAAACTGGGTAATTTATAAAGAACAGAAATTTATTCTCATAGTTCCGCAGACTGTAAATCCAAGAGCAAGGTGCCAGCATCTGTTGTCTTGTGAGGGCCTTCTTGCTGCATCTTCACATGGCAGAAGTTGTAAGGGTAAGAGAGAATGAACACTGAGTCCTAACATGGCAGAAGAGCAAAAGAACATGCCAGGAAGCTAGCCAAACACTGTGTTGTGAAACTTCTTTTATAAGGATCTTAATCCCACTCATAAGGAAGGAGTCCTCATGAGCTAATCACCTCTTAAAGGCCCCACTTTTTAACACTATCACATTGCTAACACCTAAATTTTGGAAGGGAAGCATTCAAACCATAGCAATCACTAAAATGAAATGGGCTATCAAACTATGAAAACACATGGAGGAATCTTAAATGCGTACTGTTAAGTGAAAGAAGACAATATGCAAAGTCATCTATATCTGTGTGATCTCAATTATATGACATTCTGGAAAAGGAAAAATTGTGGAGACAGTAAATAATCCACATGTTACTACCATGGTAGATACTTCTCATTTTACATTTGTCCCAACCCATTGAATGTACATCAAGAGTGAACCCTCATGTAAACTATGGGTTTTGGGTGATAATAATCTGTCAATAGAGGTTCATCAATTGTAGTAATAAATGTACCACTTTTATACAGGATTTTGATAGTGAAGGAAGCTATGCATATATGATGCAGGGGGTATGTGGAATATATCTGTACCTTTTCATTCAATTTTGTGTGAACTTAAAACTACTGTCAATATGAATTCATGTATATAAATATTTTTAGATTAAATTAATAGCCTACCATAGAGATTGCACATTTTTACCTATCTCATTTAAACTATATCATAATCTTTTTATATACTTAATTATTAATGTTATTTTATTTAAAAGAAAACTTAAGCATATTAATTCAATATTTCAAGGAAAAAATATCTAGTAAAGGATAGGTTACAAATTGAACCCAAATTTTAAGAATCACATTTCATCCCTCATGGAATTAATTCACTGTGTCAAGGATGGCAGGCCATGATGAATTTACAAAAGATATTAAACATTAAATATTCTACTTCTGCCAGTTGCTAAATGAATGACTCATTCCCCTTTGAGTCTCCACACTTGCTAAGACCAGATGTGCTTATTGCTACCCTCTGTCTTCATTCTTGACCTACAAATTTTACTCCAAGAGTCTTCTCCCTTGGGCTTGCTTCTCCAAATGTTGTCCCCACCCATACTCATTCCTCATACACACAGGTAACTCTTAAAGCCCTATGCTCATCAATCTTAAGAAACTAACTTCTACTGTGCTTTAGTAGCAACTTTGAAATTTTTAGCAGCTTTTTCTCAAAGAAGAAAAAAAAATAGAAGAAAACTGTATAAGGAATTCTCTTCATGTCCTGTCAATTTTCTAATACCCCAAAGAAGGTAGGCAGCAGAAGACTTTTTATTACCACCAATAAAAATGTAATATATACTTTTCAAAGATACTCCTTTTTTTATACTGTCACTCCTTTTACAACCCAGAATAATGAAAGAATTAGTTAGTCTATTGATTATTGAGGTCATTTAAGAACATGTGAATGTAGCATATCAAAAATGGCTACAAGTTTTGGCACTTGTCTCACAGAGAGCTGCCGTGTGGGTGCTTTGACTTAAGAAATGTGGTTGAAGTGGTCCTATCTCAGTTCTGAGCTTAGTCTGTAAGAGGACTAGTAGTTTTCAATATGGTCTCTTGAAGCTGTGAATATTCATGTAAGAAGATAAACTACCTTGTGGTAGTGATCTGTGGAGAGGTCTGAGCCTACATGAAGTAGGAGAGAGGCCCAGGTGAGCCTAGGCTTACAGCCATTCATGCTCATCCAGGTATATGAATGAGGCTTTCCAGGACCTGCCAATCCAGGCAAAGCACTAATGAATGCCTCTGATGAACCACAATCAAGGATACATTGAGCAGAAGACTCACTCTGCAAAGCTCTAGTCTGATTCCTGACTCACTAAACCATAATATATAATAAAATATGAATAGTTGTTTTAAGCCACTAATTCTTGGTAATACCTTCTTATTCAGCAATAGATAATGGAAATAAAATGTGTGCCTGAATATTCATACCAAGTTTGCTATTTTGTTAAGACCCCATGAGGTTTTCCTACTATAAAAGCCCATAATCCCATGTCAATGAGCTGGTGGGGAAGAGGACAGATATAGATTCTGTCTGTTAATAATTTATGACTATTCTGAGCATGCATGGAAGATCTGGGGAGATAACCACAGTGTGGAACACTGATTTCACTGTTTTCATTTTGTGATAGACTAAAGCAATAACAAAACCTACCATCTGAAATGCTGTACCATGGTAGCATACTATAGCTCTAGGAATTAGCATTATCTCACGAAGTATTAATAATATTTCTCTAAAAGCAGGATTAATTCATTTTCCTAGGGACCTAATCACCAAGCAACATGGCCATATATATCTTTAGGGACATATTTATAGTTACATATTTGTGACCACATTGCAGAATCCTTGTCTGCCAGGCATTTACCACCCTTCACCCCTCAAATTCACATGTGAATGCACTAAATTGTTAGAACTTAATTGACATCAATGATTGTAGCTGAAAGGAATATGGGAGATATCATTTTAGCTGTATATTTTTCCATATAAAAGAGGAAGTGAAATGAAAGTTGAGAAAGCCAATTTGGGTATCCACCACAAACGGATATTTGGACGTTTAACTCTGGTAGCTAGTCCAGTGCTAAGAAAAAATTCACTAAAACCTTTGGTCTTTAATTTGTAATTACCTTCCATTCCTGAAAACTAGAATATGTCATTTTCTTATTTTAACACATTTCCATCTTTCCAGTTTTTCTTGGTGGCTTTTATCTCTGCAATCCCTAAAGAGACTCTCTTCATTATCAACAGAATATATCCACATACCTACTTTAGAACGTGCTTCAAAATTCAGGAACACTTGAAATCAACCAAGTCTTCTACTGTCTTTTTCTTCTTCTATGTCATTGAAACAGCTCTCAATATTAAAACATTGTCACTCTTTTAATATAATTGTTGCCCAATTATCTAAACAGAAATTTTCACTCCAACGTTCCACAGCATTTTCATTTTATAAAGTTCTACACTTATTGACCACCCTATTTTGCTGACATTTGTCTTAAATTCTAACGATACAAATCTGAATCTGAAACTGACCTTACTCTCATGGAACACACAGTTGTCTAATCACTTGTTATATATTTAAAAGAAATGTATATTTTTCCATTTGTTTCTTTTTTTTTCAATTTTATTTTATTTTATTTTATTTTATTTTATTTCAGCATATTATGGGGGTACAAATGTTTACATTACAGATATTGCCCTTGCGCCACTCGAGTCAGGCAGAGCTTCAAGAGTGTCCATCCCCCTGATGGTGCACAGGGCACCCATTACTTGTGTATATACCCTTCCCTTCCTTCCCCCTCCCATCTGCCCGACACCTGATGAATGTTATTAGTATATGCACATTTAAGTGTTGATTTGTCTCTTTCAAATGCTTTTGAAAGCTGAAATAATTGTTTCACCTATCTTAAAGTATTTGACTCCTCTATTTCAGACAAAGATTTCTCAGACCAAGAATTCATCGTAATTTCTCAAATACCAGGCTGAATGTAGTGATTTGCATTTCAACCTGTTGTGGAATAGGGATATCTGTATAAAGTTTAATGGATATATTTTATAAGAAATTATATTGGTATGTAGTCAGAAATATTGAGTGCTAATTAAATTGTTATTATCTATCTTTGTCAAATTGGCCAGGAATCTTAACCATTATAAATCTCAGTTTCTTTGAAAGTGAAATAATATGCTTTGATTAGCATAATTAGATGAACTTGTCAGGTTCCTTCTAATTCTAAATTTAAATATATATGTATATATATAAATCTCTGTGATGTCACTGTATTTCAAGCCAAAGATTCAGAAGTTTTAAATGTTTGTTTTAAATTTTATGCTTCGTCTTATAACAAATCTGAAGAGAGGGGGAAAAGAATGTTTATTCTATTCATGAACCTCTTAATTCAGCTTCTTGAATGTTTATATGCTTAATTTCATCAATCAGACATTTAGAATGAAATGAAAGCCAACCCTCCAGAAAATTTTACTTCCCCGGTGGTCTTAGGATGTAATGTGCTGGAAGTAATATAAATTACTGATTTAAAAGCTATTGAATAGGACAATGTCTTTTACATACAACATTAAAATTAACCAATTTCTTTCTGATATAAATTTAAAATGTGATACATATGATTAAGTTTAAAGATATAATATTATATATGGAAAGAAAATTTAGATGTCAATGAACATCTTGAATTATAATCTATATAAAAATCATAACAAAAGGAGAAAACATTTTAAAACAAAGACTTTTTCAAAGATTTCATATATACCTCTAGTTATAGAAGGGTAGGGAAATAATTAAGTTTTGGGGTTTCTGTGGTAATCTTTTCTAGCAAAAGAGAAAGAGGGAATTCCAATATAAACAAGAAGTTATATAAGCAGGAGTCAGTTTTTATTTTGAGAATAATAATAAATACAAATAGATTTCTATTTTACTCGAGTGGAAAACAAAAAAAAAAACATTTTGCTTACCTTACAAAAAGGTTTAAAAACATTATTTATGTTTTTACCATAAAGTTTTATTGCATTTATTTACTTTTATTACTTTTTATTACATCACAACCAAAAATAGTTGAAAAAGAGATTCAATTACATAAAGCATGTTTTGAAACATCATACCATTGAGGATTTTTTTAAAAACTTACATTAATGATTAATATTCTACTGAAATTGTTCCTCCTACCTGAAAAAAATAATAATTTTACCATATGTTTCCTTTTTTATTTTGTGGCTCATTGACTAATTTCAACATATTCTGTCTAGGTTCTATGAGTGAGCATTCAAACATGTCTCTCAAGAAATGACATATTCAATATTGGATTTGTGGTCATTTTTATGGAAGGATAGATGATATGAAATAGTAGATTAATCTCATTTCTTCAGTGCTCAGGAAGTAGTTTAGTCCATTTATCTATTAACTAGTGATTTTTAAGTGAAGAACTAAATATAAATTTGTTCTAGCAGATAATTTTATTTACATTAAATAAATATTTGACATAATTTTTTTAGAATGCATTTCACTTTGCAAGTTCCTATGATACAGGATGTATTTTCACTTTTCAAATTCATGTTTCATAGGATACAAAAATAAGTGTTATTTCTTAACTACATATGTGTATAAATTTATATATATAATGTATTTATCAAAACATACATGTAGTATGTGTATATTTATACCTATGTAGATTAAGTATGCTATTTCTTGCATACTCAGCTTATGTTCAAAGAACTATTTTGATTAAATAATGAATTGGAATTTATTCAGCTAATAAAATATGACCTTATTGGCTTAAACCTAATAAATGAAGAGATTGAAAAATGCTAGTAGAATAGTAAAACTAGTAAAGGAAAAAAGAAGAAGTAAAAAAAAAATCTTTGGTATAAGTAATCTTTTCATTGGACTTAAGTATATATATTTTTTAAAAAGTTA
This sequence comes from Varecia variegata, assembly GCA_028533085.1. NCBI lineage: Eukaryota > Metazoa > Chordata > Mammalia > Primates > Lemuridae > Varecia > Varecia variegata. The sequence goes on from CM052439.1 coordinate 161,356,146, forward strand.
GAACATATATCAATTGCAGAAAATGTTTTAAAAATATCTATTGTTAAACATATGGCCATATATTGAAATAATCTTAAAAGATTTTGTGTTCCCAAATAAGAGAGAACATTTAAAGGAGAAGAAGATATTTATTTTGCTAAGTATTGGAAAGAGAGACAAACATCATTAGAGCTAGTTCAAATTTTAAATATATCAACATTGAATAGGCTGATCATGACTCAGATGATCCTTGAAACATTAAAAAACCATTTGAGGAGTTTATTTGGTCAAGTAGAGAATTCAGGTTAGTTTAATTACTACTAAGTGAATTAGTAGAGACTAAAGATCTACTACTATCTATATTAGTATGATACTAATATAAGATAATAATAATTGAGGACACTGGATGTGAGTATAGAGAATTCTCTCTACTGTCTTCTAAATTTGTAGATAGATATAAAACTGTTCTAAAATAAAAGTTTACTGGCCAACAAATGTGAAAAAAATGCTCAACATCACTAATAATCAGGGAAATACAAATTAAAATCACAATGAGATAGCATTTTACTCCCGCCGGAATGGTCATTACTCAAAAGTCAAAAAACAATAGATGCTGGCATGGATGCAGAGGGAAAGGAATGCTTATACACTGTTGGCGGGACTACAAATTAGTACAACCTCTACGGAAAACAGTATGGAAATTCCTCACAGAAATAAATGTAGACTTACCATTTGATCCAGAAATCCCACTACTGGCTATCTACCCAAAGGAAAAGAAGTCATTATACCAAAAAGACTCCAGTACCCAAATGTTTATCACAGCACAATTCACAGTCCATCAGTTCATGAGTAGATAAAGAAAATGTGAAAAATAATGAAAATATTTTGAAATATAAAAAGAAAAAAATAAAATAGAAGTTTATTATAAAGGCATTACAACACATGAAAATAAAGAAAAAATGTTACTCAAATTCAAGAAACAGAGCTCATAATGAACAGCCAGACATTAGTTAGAAGGGAAAAATGTAAAGGTGCTATTATAAATTGATTCAAATATTTAAAGAATATATGTTCAAAAAATTAAGGTCAACAATATAAATAACAATAAATAAATAATTTAAATAAAGAAAAGATAGCAAGCTTCAGCCAAAAACTATATATATATAAAGAATCAAGTGAAAATTCAAGGTTTAAAGTTTATATTCATTGCAATAAAAATTTAACTGAATTACTTTAAATTCAAACTGGAGATGACAAAAGTGGAGAGAGAATTGGAGAGTCTTTGCATTCGAAGAAAGATTAATAAAAATGTTTCAATCTCAAAAATATTTTAAAGAAATGAAAAAATGAACATATATGCTCAGGGATTTGTGAGACATTCTCAAGTATTTTAATGTGCCTATAATTATAATAAGAGATCAGGAAGAAAATGAGAAAATGAAGTAGAAAAAAACTTGAGGAAATTATGGTAAAAAAATTTCTCAAATTTGATGTAAAAGGTAATCCAGCTATACAAAAACTAAGTAAACCCCAAACATTAAAAAAAAAAACACCTGTTCAGGCAGATATCGCTAAAAACAAACAAACAAAAAAACAAAAAAACACCAATAAAACCACAGTTAGGCACTTCACAGTTAAACCGCTAAAAGCGAAAGACAAGAAGAAAACATTGAAAGCAACCAGAGAGAAAATACAGAAAAAAATAATTGAAAAATTACTTTTAATCAAAACTAACATGGACTCAGAGATAATAAAATAAAATTTTTAAAGTGTTGAAAGGTATAAGCAAAATGTCTTTTAACCATGAACACAGTTTTTAAACTTAAGAGAAAAATAAAATATTTTCAGATTAAGAAAAACTGAAAGAATTTATCATCACCAGATGTACACTCTAAGAAATGCAAAATAATGTTCCTCAGGATGAAGGACTATAAATTAAGAGGAAAATAGATTTTTTAAATTGTATTGATTTTCTTAAAATACAACTATCTGCATAAAGTAAAAGTAATAATATTGTACACAGAATTGCACATCAGTGTTGGAAGTAAAAGACATCTCACAAAAACACAAAGGATGGATAAAGATAAATGAGATTGTGTTACTTTTCAGTTAAAATATTTTCAGTGTGGTAACTAGATACTGTGACATGGGAACTGGGAAACATGAGATATGAATAAGTTTTGTAAGTGTGAAGTAGAAAGTGAAAAATGTCAAGAAGAAAATGTGAATTTTAAATTGTAAATTGGTAACAATATTAACTCTAAATAGTCTTTGGTAAGATAAGTATGCATTCTGATAACCTTAAAACATCTATGGACAAATTAATAAGAGGATACTGACTTATGGTGCCAATAAAAGAAATTATTAATAAATTGAATATTAAAAAAATTAACTAATACAAAGGAATTCAGGAAAAAATTAACAGAGTTATAGAAAAATAGAAATAACAAATGGAAAAGAACTAGAAAGATGGCAGGCTGAAATATAATAATGTTAATAATTACCTTAAATATAAATAGTTTGACAAATCAACTGAAATAGTCAAATTGTATAAGAAAGTAACACTGAATAATATATGACCAAAAAGATATATACTTTCAATATTAAAACACAAAAAGGCTGAAAGAAAAATGGAAATTGTTAAGTATGGATTATATCAGCTTTTCTTTATCTGAAAGTATATTTATTTTGCTCTCATTTTTTTTGTTGATCCAGGATTCCAAACAGGTCACAACTAGAATGTGTTTAGCATTTACTATTTACAATAAAAATGTAGTCAAGTAACTTTCAATAGACACACAACAATTATTGCTCACATTCTACACCGTTTTGTTTTTTGCCAGAATCTATTCCATGTGCTTTCAAATATTTTTTTAAATTTGAACAGTCTGTAATTTCTTTCTTGCATAGGAACAATGACATAGAATAATATTACACTGTTGAGATGTCTACATTAAGTTTATTCTCATGTGTTGCACCAATATTTTTCAAGTCAGAGTCTGCATTAGACTCACTTGGTAGCTTTAAGAAAGTAAGGATTTACGTGTTTTTTTGGTTTTGTTTTTTTGCATCTATTATGTGTGTGGGGGTGTGTATAGCAGGCAGGTGAAAACTCAAATATGGTTTTAAATGCTCCTTACATAATACTTTTCTAGAGCTTTTCTATGAATTGACATATTAAAGCCACTATAATTTGATAATGAAATAAGTACCAAAATTTATGTGAGATAGTATTATTGAGGTTATTATATAAGCTATCATGCTGAAAGATTGTGAATTTTAATAGAACAAGCATATGAAATTTATCCAGCAAAATACCACAAAGGCTATGTAGTAAATAGAGTCTAAGGTAATGTTACATATTGTATTATTTTTAGAAATCCACATGTTCAGGCAGTGTGGAAAAAAAGTATTTTAAAACTGTAACAAAACACAAGAAAACACTGGGCTTGATTTTCAGAATAAGGCTTGCAACTGCTCAAAACACAGTTTTTTCCATTTTAAAAGTGAAGCAGAGGCCTTAGTGATTAGAATGAACCAGGCAGAAATCATTCTCAGAAATTAGAAGTCTTTGTAGTTGTCAGATAGAATAAACACAATTCCTGATGGAGTGGGTAAGTGAGAGCAGCTACCTTTTGTTCATTACATTACCAGAGGATACCCAATGGATGACAATTGTTGCAATCATGAACCTGCATTGTTATTAAGAAAAATGAAGAAGGACTTATGAAGCTCTTAGCAGTAATGATGCTTGCCCCAGCAGATGAGAGAAAAAGCTAAGCAGTTGCAAACTGCTCTGTTCGATGAGGAGGATTATGATTAAAGAAGGAACACATCAGCGCTTTGATGGACCTGACAGGGGGATTACATGAACTATAGAAAATAATGAATGTTAGCCATCAGAATACCCCTACTAGTTATTTATTGAAACTTAGGGGGGTTACTAAAATTATTCCTCACACAGTTCATTTCAAGTTAAATAATATTCTGAATTGAATTTTACTTTTTGAATTAAAAAAACTAAACTACAAGTGGTAACGAGATGTGACTTGAAAAATATGCATGAAAATGATGATCTCTTGAAATGTGATCATAGCATAGCTATGTGTTATGCTATAATCCTCAAATTATAGCAGTTAAATATCAAATTAACCAGTTAAATATCAAATATGAAATAATGGACATGTGTAGGAGTACTGACATTCTGATTCAGGCAACAAAAATAATCCTGGAACAATTTTTTATAAATGTATTTACAGAAAGTGTAGTAAATTCAAGATTTTCACAATGAATCTGAGAGTTCTCAAACTTTATATGTATGTGTATGCATGTATATATAAAATATACGTAACATATATTTTATATATATATTTACATTAGAGTATCAGGCAAATTTAAGTAGTTCTTGAGCTGTTAAATTCAAACATCACTCCAATAATTCTTATAATCATGGCACAAGTCTGCTAAAGGAAGAGGACTTGCATGGACTTGTAATGATATAATGGAATGAAATAGGATTTGAGAGAACTTTCTTTTATTTGTTTTAAGAAAATTTAGATAGGTAGAGAGCAAGAGGTAATGGGAAAAAGGTCACTTTTAGAAATAAGCAGTTTCAATGCAGATTCTACCACTTGCAAGCTATGTTGTCATGTGTAAGTGATTAAACCTCTCTAAGCTACAGCTACATATCTCTAAACTATGATTGTTTTCTTAAAATATCTAGGATAGTGCCTAACTCACAATTTGCAGTCAATAAATTAATGTTTTTACTATTTTAATTGAATTTCCCACCAATAATTTATTACTTTATGGCTTATTGCTAATGCTGAATTTGAAAAGTAATGTCTATCACATAGCGGGGGCAGTTAATCAATGGGCTAGGTAATTAAGTTCACATTTTTGAATACAAAAGGTGAATCTGCTTAATCAGAAACTACAGAAGTAGGATAGTGTGATATCATATCCTAAACCAAATCCAGTTTCTAAATTTATATGTATTAAATCTTTTTATGTTTACATTGCACATCTTAAGTACACTTCCTAAAATGAATCCTGACCTGCTTTATTGTACTATCGCTATAGTTTTCTGTATGCAAAATATGTGATATATGAAAGTTAAATGACATGATAGATTTGATATTATGTAAATTAGAAAAAAAATTTAATCTTTAAAATAAAACATTTTGTATTTTTATTGCATGTAATTTTTAAAAGTATATATTTCATTGTTATGGATACATAATAATTGTTTATATTTATAGGGTACATGTGACATTTTGATATAAGCATACAATGTGTATTAATCAAATCAGGGACATATATCACTTCAAGCATTTATCATTTCTTTGTGTTAGTTATTTTAAAATGTAACATAACTTATTGTTAACTATATCATTTTGTTGTGCTATCAAATATTCATTCTATTAATAACTATCTAATTATATTTTTATTACATGTGATTTTTGAGAACTATTTAATGATTACCATTAATGATTACCAGAATGAGAAGCCACTTTTTCTGAATCTATTTTAATTTTTAATTTTGTTGCCTTATTAGGGGGATCTTATCATAATATAATATTTAATTCTTAGGTAAAATAATTCATTATTGTACAGAAGTAATAAATTATGCATTAAGAAAGCAACTGTAGCTTCTTTCTCTATATTATATAGCACTATTAAATTCACTAAAAAGTAGATTCTCTTTTTTAAAATATGCTTAAATATCACCATTACATACATCTGCTTTTATGTTCATTAAAAATATAGTTATTTAAAACTATTTTTTCTGTACTGCTTTATCAAAAATAATTTGTTTTACAAGGATCCTAGCCATAAAAGTTGGTGGTTGTATTGGGTCACAAGGTAGAGAAATTGTGCTATTGAATACTATTTGACTTTATAGTTTCACCTGGGGTTAACTGACTCTGTAATTATATTTATAGTATTTCAATATTGATTTTTTCCACATATATCGCAATGGATTATTCCTATACTACTAGGTAGGAAGGAAAAAAAAAATCTCTGAATTCTGCCAGAGGCATATATTTCATTACCAAAGAATGATCTGAAGACATTGCTAGCATTGATGAAAAGCATATGTCACATGGTTTAAATTAGGGTGTATTTGAAAAAAAACACCTACTTACTGATATTTCACACACCACTACTAGCCGTATTCCATATATACTAACAGTTTTCACTCCAATATGCACTGGCCATGAGGAACAAAATTATCATTAATGAGCAAATGTGAAGAACTATTATCATAAAGAACATAAACATGTTCTTTCTTTCTTTCATTAGAGAGGAAAAATAATTGTAATAACCACTGCCCAAGTTTAGCTCATGGAGTTCCTGTGGCTAGTTTGGACCTGTCAATTCTCTCTGATCTCATGCAAATACTTAAAGCAATAATAATGAGAAAATATATATTGTTCTCTTGATTTTGACATTGAATTTTAAATGAGAGCTAAAGCACCTTTAATTAATAGAATTTTTAGGTTATTGGGAAAAATATGAGATTGATGGAAAGTTTATCCATCAATGGATGTTTATGTCATTTAAGTAAAAATATATCTAGCAAGCCAAAATCACAAATTTGTTAATCCTCATTCAACATAAAATGTATTTAAATGTAATGTTAATTTGAAAGTATTTGAAAATGGAAGCTATATATAAGAAACAGTTTTAACAAAGTCTTTACAGGATGGAGTTCAAGGCAGAAAAATATATGGGGCCAGATCCTCTCTAAATTATGACATATAAACTAAGATAAATGCTATCTTAATCTTTCACCCCATTGCTAGATGCATTTCATGTTTTATTCATTTCTCCAATGACACCATAAGAACATCATGAGAAACTGATTATGTTTTTCATTTTCTAATTTTGAGACAACCAGCAATGGACATCCTCATACAAATGATTCTAATATAATCCCCGTGTCTTCAATGAACTCTGCACTGACATTGACTTCATCATTAGCTCCAACAGTTCAGAATCTTCATATTACATTGGTTATGCGATTTTTCAAAAAATTCTAAATCTTTAATATTAAGTCGACAAAAGTGAAAGCATGAATTTTTCATTAAAACAACATGAATGAATTTGAGTTTCATTTTCTTTTTAAGAAATATAACAAGAAATCCTATATCATAGTTTCTAATACTTAACTAAAAACGATTCAAATTTCTGAATATATATGCATACACAACTTATATATTTGAGATTAAAATTACTTGAAATGTAAACTCCATATGATGGTATCACCAATATTGGAAAAGAAATGTTCAAGTTAATTTATAGCATATTTTATGTTACATTATCTGTTGTAGTTATTCTGTATTTTAAAAAAGGATTTTAGTGTGGTATCTTTCTCTTTTACAGTTAATTCTCTTTCCATCTTCTAGCTATTTTTCTTTTAATGGGGCAAGATAAGCAAAGGTATTTTTTAAATATTTTCCCATTTACTTTATTTCTAAAGGATTTTCTCTATTAATTGTCAATATGATATCCCTTATGCCTGCTGAGAATTTTTCTTTGAGAATCTAATATGTCAAATCCAATTTACGTCAACACTTGCCGAATGATGTCCTTATACGGTTTCAAAGATAATAAAGTGTTCATCAAACAAAGTGATAACAAGGAATGGGGTGACCATTTATAATCCTTTTCAGGTGTATTTGTTGACCTTAGCAACTCAAAGCAGGTCCAAATCACAATTCCTGACAGCTGGGGCTTTTGGGCAGCTTTCCAAAATGTCAAATACAAGAAAGCTATAGTTTTGAGATTCATTTGTATTTTCCCTCAGGAATGAGGTCACATTCTAAATCAACATAAAAATACTGAGTTTCAATGAATTTCTCCAACAGAAATTTAAAAATATATATATCTAAATACAGTTATATTCACAAATACTGAGATGTTGATTGCTGATAAAAGTTCATAAGTATTGTAGAAAATTATGAAAAACACATTTAAAATATTTATAATTGTGCTCGAATCTTAAAAATGTTTCATGGGTGCTGTTTAGTTGTATCAATGTGGATGGTCTTATTAGATTTTGAAGAAAAAAGAAAAAAATATGAATATAAAGAGGTAGATGACATGGTGGGGCAGGTTTGGCAAGAATCTGACTGACTCTCACCAATATGACAAATCACACCTTAATTTCTTCAACAAGGAGTGCCATTTTCATGCAGCTAGTTCCAATTAAATGGCATTTTTTTTTTATTTATGCAGAATGTGTAAGAAGGTTTAGATACCTTTCTTCGTTCAAGGCCACTTATCATTTAGAAACAGAATTGGAATGCTTTGATACACCAAGGCAGGATTAGTCTTTCTGCTGTTTGCATGTAAAGATAGACATGAGCACTTATTCTATGATAAAGGACTGACAGCACAAAGCTTTGCTAAGCAACCTGAAGTCTTTAGGGGATGAATGCATGCTAAGATTTGCAGGAAAAGAAAAGCGGTAGCTGTCAATATAACTCAAAAGGAAAAAGGGGGTTAATAAAAGCATTAAATGACAGAAATTGTTGAAATGTATGTTTGTGTAATGAATTTAACATTTTAAATATATGCCTAGTAAAAATTTTAAACAAATTTTGGCATGATGAATTCCTTCCCCAAATACAGGAAGTCTTTTGTATGCATTTCATTTATAATTGGTTCTACACATGCCAAAATGGCTGTTCAAAAAATAATGTAAAATGCACACATTAAATTACTTATTTTTGTTATCATTAGTGATCCAATTAGGATAATTTCAATAGACAGTTGGTTAAAAATATATCCAGATATATACACAGTTATTGTTATATAGATAACTAAGTAAATTAATCAAAAATTCAAACCCAGATACATCATTTAAATGACTTAGTTTCAATTGGATTTCCTTGTAATGCTAAATAGTTCATTTTATATATATACATATATCTTATGACTGAAAATAGATTTGGAAAGCTAACTTATATATACATTTATGGCATCCTATAGCCTTGTATATAAATAGTTCACAGGGACTATCTTCACATTGTGAGTAGAAAACCCACAAGCATAAAGTGGAGATTTCATGATTTCAACACAAGTGATAAGTGAGGTCCCATTACTAACTGTATCATCATCAGGTAATATCAGTTCCTCTAGAAATCTTAAATATTAGCCATCCCTAAATATTTTTACATAAGGTATTTTCACATAAGACATAAAGGGTCGTGAGAGTGAAGGTTAGAAATGAAGCAGTCATTAAATATAAATCATAGCCATTAAAATATCCACCTCTGTAGCTGATATTAAAGCCTAAATTGGAAATTATAGCTTCATTCTATAGACATCTATCCCATGTTTTCTTTAAGCTTTCCGCCAGCAACCCAGCTGGACTGAGCTCTTGGAGACTTGACATGAACTTTTATTCTTATAAGATGTGAATCTTTTGTGATCTTGCCATTAACTGATCGATATAGTTTTTCATTGATCAATAATATAGTGTAAAGGAGCACTAAGAGACATCTCATTGAATCACCTGAATTCCAGACAGTCCTCCTTGTCCCTGTTAAGTGGCAGGAACCAATTCTTCCCTCCTAATTAAACTCCATTACCCTCTTAGTTAAGTGGCTAGAGGCCAGTCTCAATTCCATTTCATGCGAACCTGTGTCTTCCTCATGGATGCGTTCATCCCTTGGTAACTTGGTTTCCTAATCCCTCCTAAAGACAGGAGGTAAAACATGTTCAGTGTGCTATTTAATATTAAAGTCATAGTCATAGAGGGGCTTTTCTCAGTTCTCACTAGTGGTCCTCAGGGCCATGCCTTCTGTCTCTGGGACAGAGGGAATCATATATTGGCCACTAGTTTAAAACATATACCATGTGAGACAGATTGTTTCATTTGTAGGATTTTGATTTTATCTTCCGGTTGGTACCATAATTTAGCCTTCAATAGGACATTCCATTTTTCTTTCTTTTTCTACCAAGTCACTGCTTCTGGTTGATTGGGAACACATTAAGATTAGTAAATTCAATGGGCAAAATCCCACGGTTGCATTTCTTTTTAAAAATAGCTCTATTGAGTTATGATTGGTATACAATAAACTGAATGTTTAAGCTGCACATTTTGATGTTTTATTTATGCAAACACTCATGAAACTATCACCACAATCAAGATAGTAAATGTGTCCAATCACCACCCTTAGGCAATCACTAATCTGATCTTTCAAATGTTGTCTATTTTTTTTGTTTATGTATTTCAGGATGGAGAATAAATCTGGTCTTTGTTGTCCAATCTTGTTCAGAAGTGGAAGTTCTGCATTTTGTTAGCTGTCAAATGTTGTTACATAATGTGCCCATTCAGAGAGTATCAACAGCATACCTATTTCCTAAGATCTTTTTTCCACATTAATTTTCACATTTTATCTTTTTTCTGACTCTTGGTTGAGCTGTTCAACTTATTAATCACCATCCAGGATCCATACCTGGGTATATACATATCTTGGTTCATCTTTACTTTTGCACAAAGTAGACAAGATATTTTAATCAAATATCTGCTTATTGGAAGGATTTCCCATCACTAAAGTCATTCAGGGCAATCTAAATCACATTATAGTGCAGCAGTCATACATATTCAGTTGGACTTGGAATATAAAGAAGATATATCTGCAAACAAGGACAGGCCATAAGCAACTTCCCAAGAGACCTTACATATGGATTGAGAGAAAGAGGTGACAAGTAATTAGAGCAGGTACCACAGGGGTCTGAACCACCTGCTTATATGAATTACTTGTACTCTCAGGTCCTACATTAGCAAAGTCGTGTTTAAGGTAGAAGATAGGCTATATATTAATATATTTGACTTTAAATTTAAGTGCTTCTATGCATATATAATATCACAGTTTAGTGTGTTCTACATCATGTTTATGAGGAGTGATTAGAAATTCACAGTTACTTGGTGTCTCCTGGTCAGATGAGTTTAGCTTCTTTCTACCAGGGCTCATTATCAAGCTAAAATCAGGCATTCCTCCAAAACCTTATTGATCTGTGCTGTGATTCTCCAAATGGAGCTAACCAGAGACTCCATTCAGAATTTATCAGTGCTACAGACACTTCTAATATCATTTGATGTGATGGATCACAAAGAAGGACAGCTTGTATCACAGCTTGAACCTGATGTAGAGAGCACTTTCACTCCAAGACCCGCTCAAAATTGGCAGCCTTATGGGTTACCTGATAAATGAGTTAGGCAGCATAGCCAAATGTAGTATATATTTCCTCCAAAATCCAAGAATTTTTGCAGTTTTTTCATTGTAGATGGTGCAAGGACTCTCTTATCTAAAAAGGACACCCCATCGACCCTTTGAATCCAGGCATCTTAGCTAATCAATTCCCTTTTCAACGGCACTATGCCAAAGGGGAAAAAAAAAGTGGCATAGCCCTGTGGCAGGACACCAAGCACAATCTTAACCTATCATAAATTATTATTCTTTCCTAACTGATGGAAACAAAAAAAATCTACATAATAGATGCCAAGGTTTGCATTCTTTCAATAAAGACACCACATCTAGGGCAGTAGCTATGATTAGCATTACCACCTAAGAATGGTATTATGGTAATTCTCTATAATTCATTTGGATTTAGCACTGATTAAAAGATTTAAATGGAGATAAAGTAGTGTATATAAGCTCTACATCTTTCAAGTCTTTGATGGTAACAGTAATCGCTACAGTTCAACCCAGGATGTAATACCACTATGGCTCACTCTCTTTGTAGGCAGTGGGCAGTTTCCAGAGCTTCTAACTAACAATTTCTGCCATTCTCCTGTCTGTAATATCACTCTGTAAGTTAGGCACCAGTGTGAAGATTATTCCAGTTGTTAATTATATCTATTCTGACTACCTCTTTTAGAGAAGGAGGAAACAACTATAGGATTGGTCAATAGCCATATTGGACCCACTGTTAGAAGGACTTGTGTTAAGATTTTATCTATGACTACTCTGACTTGTAGACCACTAGGGCATATTGGATTTCTGAAGATCAGCAAAAGCTCAGAGAAAGTATATTGTATCCTCATTTTATGTTATTTATAATCTAAACTATTATATTACTTCCCAGTGTACAGTCACCTGGTAAATGGCTGCAGATCTCTCTGGTGAAGGTTTTGAAAAATTGTGTCAGGATTTATATGTATCTTCAATGCTGGGTTCTTCCTCAAAGGCACCTTGCCTCCTACTCAGTGGAAGAAATCCAAGGATTATTTCTAAGGATTGTTGCTATATTAGTGTCTCAGGACCACCATAAAATATTATCACAACTCAATGGCATAAAACAACAAATTTATTCTCTTACAGTTCTAGAGGCTAGATGTCTAAAATCAAGGTATCAGCAGAGTTGGTTCCTTCTTCATACTGTATTGGAGAATAATTCCTATGAATCTCTTCCAGCTCATAACAGTTAGTGAAAACCCAGGATATTCCTTGACTTAGAGCTTCTCACTCCTATCTCTGCCTCCTTCATCACAGAACGTTTTCCTCTGCATCCCCTCTATATCTCTGTTCTTCTCCAAATTTCTCCCTCCTTGTAAGGAAATAGTCATTTAATTTACAGTGCACTCTAATTTGGGTATGAACTCATCTTAACCTGATTACATCTACAAGAACGCTATTTCAAAATAAGGTCACATTTATAGGTACTCCAGATTAGGACTTTAACATATCTTTTTGATGGATAGAATTTAACTCACAAGTTGTATTGGCACTGCAAGAGATAATCTAGTAACTAGCAACTTTGAACTTAGTACAGAAGGAAGCAGAGTGACAAATTTGGAATGGATGAGGATGGACAAATGGGAGCTATCAAGTGCACATGCCAACTGGAAAGAATGATCAAGAGATAGTTTCTGAGAGCAAAACTCGGAGCAGCCAACTGGTCTGATCAAGGAAATCAATTCACTGTAACATCAAGTTGTACTTGCTGTCTTTGTACATTATAATATATTATTTTGGGATAAAATCTCCTATGTAACTACTGAACTTGTAATTTTACAAATAGGAAGTTTTATTGTAATATCCAGTTTTGTGCTCAAACACTGCATAGCGGTCATTTTGGCAATGGTTGTAATTGTCCTTTATCCCTGGGTTGCTGAAATTAACAAAGGCAAATAGACACACTCTGACTTGGACCAGGATACCAAACCTTGACTAGACTCTGGTTTGTTTTCTTTTCAACATGAAAAGAAAATCACAAGTTATCAGAATGCTTGGGATGCCAGAAACCATGTTCCTTAGCTCACTGGAGATTGAAATAAATAGGCAACAAACAAAGATAATAAATATATAAATAAATTTTAGTCTTAGGGGAACAATTACCCAAATATGGAGTCTCAGAAATCCACAACTTTGTTAGAGTATTTATATCTCTCATTCATACCAGATATTATTCTAGAATTTAAAAGGATACACATGAAAATAAATTTCCCTTTGGGCTAAGGTTGTCTGAGGAGCTTCCCTGAGTGGCAAATAAAAATTTCTAAACAACAGAATTAAAAGAAAATAATAAGTAGATGCATCCAACTAAATAGTACCATATTTTACATCAATATTTTACTTTCCTTAAACCCTTGGCTGATTAATTCCATGGCATAGATATAGCAAGAGGTATGGCATAAAAGGCAGAAGAAGAAATGGTAGCTTCATGCACAAAGAAATATCTCATTTTTGTGTCAAATTCATAACATCGAAACAAAAATTAAATACATGAATATATGTGTATACATTTGTGTGTATGTGCTTATGTGTGCAACTTGAGTTTCTAAAAGTGATTTGTTCATTTTCTGAATGGCTGTTATTAATTACCATGTAACTAAACATTTGATGTTTACTATAATGTGGAGTTATTACAGGTACATCTTGTCTAAATTGGACTTAAATAGCAAAGGCATTTAATAAATACATATTTCATTCTTTTATCTTCTGGTACATTGATACAGTTAACATTTTCTCCATGTGATACACAAGAAAGCTGGCTCAGTAAGTTTAAGGAATGTATCCAAGGTCATTTTCATGAATCACATGAAATTGTCATCTCTGTGAACATTTGCTCAAATGAATCCAAAAACTGATTTCTAAAAAATATCTGCTTTGGCAATAACTATTTGCCCAAATTCAAACATTTGCCTTTCAACTCCATTTTTTAGGGATGCCTTGTGCCTTCAGGGAAATCAATCTAGTATTATCTCAATGCCTAGAAAATAATGAGGTACACCAGTTACTCCTCTTGAGTTCCTTTTCAGGTTACCTCCACTAACCTCCAGGACTTCCCTATATTGCTGGAAGTTATCGCTTGCTTCTCTAATAACAAGAAATTGGTTTGGTGCTTTATGTTGTCTTCTCTCCAATTATATTATCTCATGGTTGCTTTGTACTAAGTTCAATTATTTTGTTTTGAGAAATGGTAAAAATTTTCTTAACTCTGCCATAATCTATTCTCCTATCCAACGGGTAACCTTTTGACTAATTGAAAAACAGTTAGCAATAATTTCAGACAAACCTTCTGTTTTGTCATACCACTCACTCAAATGTTACATGATAAAAATATCAATGTCAATATTATTGCTGAGAAAAGGCCACTAATAAGTAAAACTTTTAAAGCCAACTTTTAGTTATAACTGCCTTGAAAGAGTAGAAATATTAATATTAATATATGGAGTGAAATACTGCAACAAATCTTATAAGTAAATTGTTAGGCACTCAAAGAAGTGCAATTTTCCCATCATTTCTTACTACCACTTTTAGGAAATTCACAATTAAGTTGAAACTGTAGATTTTATTGTTCTTATTTGGACAATTTCTAATGGTTACCTGATATTTGTGAATACTTTTGAAAATCTTTGCATCTACACAGTAACTGAATTTTTTTCATTAGGAATCCACTTACTGCTTATGTGCAATCTTTTAGAATTTCAAGAATAAGTTGGGAAAGCTAAACTCTAAACCTCCTCACAGTGTTCACATGCTTATATTTCCTTTCCCATACAACATTAGTTAAACAGGCAGATATAGAGTGTTACTTACTCACAGTCAATGAAGTTAAAATGGTGTATTTTTAAAAATGTGTTTCATATCAAATCAAGTTATACTAGCCTGCATGGTAAAGGAACTCATGTTATTCAAATGAAAAGAGATTGTTCCTATCAAAATATAATTCTGAAGTGTCCAATATTTACTTACAAATGTATAAATCTATTGTTAATTGCATAGTGTCATGCCATGCAGAAGAGTAAAAGTAATGAATTCTAGCTGTCTTAATAGTTTCTTAGAAAAATGAAGATACCTAAGTTCTTCCAATACCCTGCACATGAATTATATAAGGCAGTTATTTTAAGTTTATTTTTACCTTGCTGGGAAGAGGAATTAAAGTCATGTTTCATTAATATTATGAGATGTAACAACTGCCAACATCACAGTGATATTGTGGGAGTTAATATTTTAAAGACACAAATTATTTAAGTAAATCTATTTTAATACAAAGAGGAGAGAAATGTATTCTTAAGTGTTGTTATCAAAATACACAGTGATTCTTCATCTGTAGGAAAATGGAATATATTAATTAGAGACTGTGGACAAATAAATGAGAAAATTACTGTGCCATATTAAATTAAGTAGAGAACTGCTTTATATTGGATATATTCTAAAAGTTTGTAACCTGAACTCTTATACATATATCACTTTTTAGAAGTATTTACAAAAATTTATTTTAAAACTTTTCCAAAAAATCATTTGACCCAAATAGTAATGAAATCTCTAATGATTTCAGAATTGATTCAGTGTTCCTATAAAATTTTCATGTGATTTTTTGGATTCTTCATCTGTTCATGTTTATATATTTGTATTTTTATAAGTTGTATTGGAACAGAGTCTCATCTTGAACCCACAACCTTTTGGTTATAATTTTGGTTTTACAACTTTCGTTTCTATGGTCATTGATCATTTTTAATGTCAATGCTATAATTACTAGAGTTTGTGACCTTGGGCATAGCCATCCTGGGCTTCAATATTTAGAGCTGTAAATTTTGTAATAGATGAAGCTGAGTAATGAAACCAAAATATAAGCAAATCCCAAATTGAAGTGTCAATCTGAACAAGACTATCTCAAAGCACAATTCATTAGAGCATCAGTTGTGCATATCAGACTGGAGAAATCAATTCAGATAGAAAAATAGAAGATAGAGTCAAAAGCTATTGTCTGAATCACTGAGTTTTAGCCCCAGGAATGTGGGCTTAGCCACTGGCAGAGAAGAAACAGCTAAAAATTCTGAGCAATTTCAGACTAGATATTTAATCTTGCCTTACTGTCTGTAACAACCCTTGTCATACTGCTACTGCAGGTTTTACAAGAAAATCAAATGTGATTATATATGGTGTAGTTTTCTACTGAAGTATGACAAATTACTGCAAATTTAGTGGCTTAAAATATCATCAATTTATTAGTTCACAGTTCAGTAGCTGAAAAGTTGAACAGAGTGTGCATGGGCTCTGGGTGCAATGTATTATAAGGCTGATATTAAGGGCTACTACTTATCCAGAATCGAGGGGGAAAATCTGCTTCCAAGTTCACTCAGCTTGTTGGCAGAATTCAGTTCTTCTGGAATAGGATTGAGGATCCTGTTTCCTTGCTGCCTGTCACTCCTGGAGGCTCACATCCCTTGATATGTGAACCTTCCCATTTTCAACCCAGCAACAGCATGCCAAATCTTTGTCATGCCTTTAATCTCTGATTTTTAAGAACTCTTACTTTAAATGGGCTCATGTGATTAGATCAGGCCCACCAAGTTAATCTCCCTTTCTTAAGGTCAACTTTGTCACATAACATGTTCTGATCTCTTAAGTAAAATCCATCAAATTTACAATCCCAGGATGAGGTATAATTTAAACATCAATGTGGGGTGGGAAATGATAAGGAATTACTTTGTAATTTTGACCACCATAATGCATATGAAAGAATTTTTAATAGAATTCTATTAATTATGTGGAATAATTACTATACATACATTGAGATTTGGTGACTTAAGCAATATACAGTTTAATATTGATCTTTGTTTTATTCTTAATACTAATTCTATATTTTTAAATACTATAACATATCATGATGTACTAAATGTAGATATATTGTAGGAGGAAAAAAGTTACCTGGGATGTTTTATGTTGTAGATCTATGTAGTGAAACTTTATTAGTATTGCCCAGTTTTAGCCAGAATCCCCCACACTTGAAGTCTGATCACCCTCAAGATCTCATTGGATTTCTTATCCTCCACCATCTCCCAGGTGATAAGTGTTTATCCTGGCCTGTCTTTTGCAAGACTCCTATTAGGTCAGTTTAAGCCAGAGCCCCCTCCTTTACCCCTCCCTACCCCTGATGTTTTCTCTTAGTAATTTTCCATCCACTGACCCCCATCCTACGCCTTGGCTATAAATTCCCACTTTTCCTTCTTTTATTTGATGTCGAACCCAATCTCTCTCCCCTAATGCAAAATATCATTGCCAGTGCAATAGTCCCTACACCTATCACAATGGTCCCCCTGAAAAAAGTCCACCTTACTATTCTTTAACAAGGATCCACGAATTTTTGTCCTTTAACACTCATGATGTATTTATCTTGATCTTCGAACGCTTATTGGGGGATTCTCAGTCATAATAATGGTACACTAGTTTATTCTAGACCACTGTTCCCACTGAAAACAGAAAATTAAACAGCCTATTCAAAATCAAAAAAACAAAACAAAACAAAAAAAACTTTGAAGGCAGGATAGATTACCAAGGCAGTGAGAGAATTTGAGGGGAAAAAATCAAGGGGAAAAAAGAGGCACAAGGAACTCAATACAGCATTTGGCACTGTTTTCCTCATGAGGCATCTGGTAATTTCAAAATTCATGACTGAGAAGTCAAAGGGAGTATTAAATAGACTTAAGTGATCTACCAGACAAAAATTTTGGTTCAAGGATCACAAACGAAGAGAGGCTCTAAATAAGATAGCAGGGTTTCCCTTAAAACACCAAAGTTAGAAACCTGTGATGTAAGAAGAACCAGAAATAGCAGCTGAGATACAAAAATGCAGCTTCTAATTATTCTAGTGTTGTCAGTAGAGCTACCATCTTGAAGCAAAAGTAAACTCTCTTCAGAGGAAGAGAACAACATAAACCCTTATGTAATAGCTATGATTTTTCATATATGTATCTGTCACTCAAAGCAATAAAAATATTCAGATACATAAAAAGACAAATTTGACTTTAAACTAAGAGAAAAAGCAGATAAAAATTAACCCACAGTTACAGATCTTGGAGTTACCACACACAAACTTAAAAATAGCTACAATCAATATATTAAATAAATTAAAAGTCAAAGGAGAAATATTTGGTAAACTCAAAGAGAAAGCAAACCTACAAGAAATTAATAAATGTAGTGACTAAAGAGAAAAATAGATCAGAAAAAAAAATGTCACATTGAACACAAAGGAAAACCAGATGTAAAATACATAAAATAGGATGAAAGTCATATGAGATTTAGGTAAAAATTTAGCATACATGTAATTGGAGTCTCAAAGAACAAAGTTAAGACATAATGTGAAATAAGTAATATTCTAAAAGACATAGTTTAGTATTAAAGAAAGTACTAGAAAGCATCAAAATGCAGATTGTACAATAAATTCTTAGAAGCACAAGTAATAATAAAAAACATAACTTTATCTATGCCTGTTGTAGTAGAACACACTTGAAAATTACAAACATAAAATTATAACAGAAATCTTAGGAAAAAAGACATATTTATATCCATTCCCTTAAAGCCAAGGGAAGATCCATGTAAGAAAATATCAAATTCTAGTCTTTAAGATAGTAAAAATACTTCAGTTTTTAATAATTTCTTAATACTCTAAAATATTTTTTAAAAATCCATATTGCCTTTAAGTTAAAACCAAGTTTGTTAAAACATGCACCATTCACTAGTTACATAAACAAACAAACAGATAAGTATCTTCTAATTGTTTAAGCCATAGTCAGGTATTCTATTTCTTAGAGATGAAATTATTCCTAGCAGTCTACCTTTCAAATTTACCTATGAATAAATTATAGAAAATGTCATATGGCTTCAAAAATAATGCAAATTATCTGCCTTCAAAAGATAACAGCTGAAATAGGTTAGGAAGTAGTAGCGTGAAGGGAAGTTTTGAGGAATTAATAGGGCTCCTCCCATATCCGTTCTATAAAGTGGAGATTCAAGAGCTGCTGTCTATATTTAACCAGAAAATATGTTTCTATTACACAAAATAATAATATACTCCTAATTAAAACCATCTAAAATTTTTAATGTGTGTGCACATGAACGTGTTTGTGTGAAGAAATGGTGGTAAATTCTCTAGTACCCAATATATTTTTATTTGTACTCATATTTGTTTCCTAACTGAAAATTTTATTAAATTATTAGCAATTCAAATGCAGTTGATAGAATTAAAATGGAGAGAGCCCATGTATATTTACCTGGTTTCCTTTGATGTTACCAATTTGCTGTACTGTTATATAACATTACAGCCAAAAGACAGTAACCTCCCCCACAGCCTTATCTGAAGTTTGTTTTTTGCGATTTCAGTTACCCATAGTCAATTGTGGTCTGAAAATATTAAATAGAAAATTCTAAAAATGAACAATTTCATGAGTTTTAAATTGCATGCCATTTTGAGTAGCATGATGAAATTTTACACTGTTCTCCTCCATCTGCCCGGGACGTGAACTATACCTTTGTGCAGGGTGTCCACGCTGCAGATGTGCCCTGCCTGGTTTATTGTGGTATCGCAGTACTTGCGTTCAGGTAGCCCTTATTTTACTTCTTAATTTCCTCAGAGCTCAACAGTAGTTATGCTGGCAATTTGGATATGCCAAAGAGAAGTCATAAAGTGTTTCTTTTAAGTGAAAAGGTGAAAGTTCTCTACTTAATAAGGAAAGAAAAAATATATATGCTGAGGTTACTAAGATCTACAGCAAGAACGAATCTTCTATCCAAAGGATTGTGAAGAAGAAAAAAGAAATGCATGTTAGTTTTGCTGTTGCATCTCAGAGTCCAAAGCTATGACCCCAGTACATGATAAATGCTTGGTTAAGATGGGAAAGACATTAAATTTGTGGGTGGAAGACATGAATGAAAATGTGTGCCGATTGACAGCATTTGGGATCTATTTAAGGTTCAGCCATTCAAAGGGAGTCTTGGAACATAGCTCTCAAGGATGGGGTGCCAGGTACTGTATTGACATTGATACAAACCACCATCTTATGCAGACTTCACAATTTTTACTTGTACCCAGTTGAATGTTTCCCTTGTATAACCACACACATTCCTTTGGCACCCAGCCCCAATCACTGGCCCCTGGCAACCACTAATCTGTCTTTCATTTCCAATATTTTTCACTTCAAATGTGTTTTATAAATGGAACTGTGTAATCTGTAACCTTTTGATATTGTCTTTTTCCACTCAGTGTAATTCTCTGAAGAGTCATTCAAGCTGTTGGTCTTGTTAATGTTTCCTTCCTTTTTATGGCCGATAAAGGACAACTAAACTGATTCTAGTTTCTGATTATTACAAATAAAACAGCTATGAACATTAGTGTATAGTTTTTGTGAACAGAAACTTTTTTATTCCTCTGCGTTGAATACTAAAAAGTGTAATTACTGAGTCATATAATAATTCAATGGTTAGTTTTTGTAGGAGACTTCCAAACTGTTTTCCATTCTGTACTATTTCATATTTTCCACATTCTCAGTCTTTATTTGTGGTGTTCCTATTTCTTTATTTTAGTCCTTTGATAGGTATGTAGTAATGTCTCATTGTGACTTTTATTGGCATATCCCTGTCCCTAGTGCTAATGGTGCCGGATGTCTTTTTTTTTTTTTTTTTTTTTTGAAACAGAGTCTCACTCTGTTGGCCATGCTAGAGTGCCGTGGCGTCAGCCTAGCTCACAGCAATCTCAGACTCCTGGGTTCAAGCGATCCCCTCCTGCCTCAGCCTCCCAAGGAGCTGGGAGTACAGGCATGCACCACCATGCCCAGCTAATTTTTTCCATATATATTTTTAGTTGTCCATATAATTTTTTCTATTTTTTAAGTAGAGATGGGGTCTCGCTCTTGCTCAGGCTGCTCTCCAACTCCTGAGCTCAAAGGATCCACTCGCCTCACCTCCCATAGTGCTAGGATTACAGGCGTGAGCCACCATGCCCGGCCTCAGATGTCTTTTAATACACATATTTTCTATCTGTATAGGCCCTTCAGTGAAACGTTTGTTCATGTTTTTTTCCCATTTTCAAATTTTATTGTTTCAGGTATTTTTTTCCATTGAGTTCTGAAAGTTTTTTTGTTTTTGTTTTTTCTACTCTCAATTCTAGTCTTTTCTCAGGTATGTCTTTTCCAAATATTTTTAGAGAGGCTCTTCCTTGTCTTTCAATCTTCTTAACAAAGGCTTTTGCAGAGAAAGTTGTTAATTTTAATGAGATCTAATTTATCAGCTTTTTATATTAAGGAATATACTTTTGGCACCAAGCCTAAGACTTCTTTGCCTAGTCCTGAATCTTGAAAATTTTTCATATGCTTTTTTTCTAAGACATTTATAGTTTTATTTTTATTCAAGTTCATTATCTATTTGAAGTAATTTTAGTAAAAGGTATAAAGATTTTTGTATAGAGCTTTTGTTTTTATCATATAAATTTCCAATTGCTCCAGCACTTCTTGAGAAGCTATCCTTTCTTCTTTCAATTGCTTTTGTGTCTTTTTCACAATCAATTGAGCATATTTGTGTAGGTCTATTTCTGGGTTTTGTGTTCCATTAGTCTGTGTGTTGATCCTTCATCTAATACCTCATAGTCTTGAATATTGCAGCTATATATTAAGTCTTAATATTGAGTAGAGTGATTCCTCAGGCTTATTCTTCTTTTCAAAATCATTGCAGCTATACTAGTTCTTTTATTTTCCATATAAACTTTAGAAGGATCTTGTATGTATCTATGTAAGCCCCAATGAGATGTTGATAGAAATTGCATTAAACCTATAGATCAATTTAGAAAGAATTTACATCTTTACTATGTTGAGTCTTCCAATCCCTGAACACAGTGTGTCTCTTTAATGATTTCTTTCCCTAGTATTTTATAATTTTCAGCATACAGAAGCTGTACATGTTTTATTAAGTATATACTCAAGTATTTCTTTTTTCTTTTCTTTTTTGATAAAGATTATAAGTGGTATTATGTCTTTAGTCTTGGTGTTTGGTTTTCATATGTTCATTGTTAGTGCATAGAAATGAGGTTAACTCCAGCCTCAGCAACAGACCTTGTCTCTAAAAAAACAGAAAGAAAGAAAAAGAAATGAGATTGATTCTTGTGTTTTCATCTTGTATCATCTGACCTTGCTGAATTTACTTATTAATTCTAAGTGTTTGGTTTTTTTTTTACATTATTCCTTGGAATTTTCTACGTAGTCATGTCATCTGCAAATAAAGACAGTTTTATGTTTTCCTTTTCAATCTGTATGTCTTATTTCTTTTTCTCACATATTAACAATGGCTGGAACTTCAATTATATTGAGTAACAGTGGCGAGAGAGGATACCCTTTGCTTTGTTGTCATACTTAGAAGAAATTCAGTCTTTCACCATTACATATAATGTAATTTTTTTTTCATTATCTTTGGCTTTCAACATAGTATTTCTCTTGGCATGAATGTCTTTACATTTATACTAATTGGGGTTCTCTCAGGTTTTTGGATATGTAGGTTTCTGTCCTTCACCAAATTAGGACAGTTTACAGACATTATTTCTTTAAATTCTCTTTCAGCTCAACTTTTTCCCTCCTTTTCTATTATTTGGGACTTTAGCAGTACACATGCTGCCTATTTGGTGTTATTTCAGAGATCCCTGGGGCTCGGTTAAATTGTTTCAGTCTATTTCCTTGCTCTGTTGGTCCCGTTGGGCGAATGGTATTGATCTGTTCTCAAGTTCACTGTTTTCTATCCTCTGTCATCACCACTCTACTATTGAGCACATCCAGTGAGTTGCTGTATTTCTCTTGCTGCATTTTTCAGTTCTGTAACTTTCAATTTGTTCTTTTTTATAACTTCTATTTCTTTGCAAGGATTATCCATTTTTTACTTGTTTCAAGAAATTTTTTTATTGATTCTTTAATCATTTTTTGATAGCTGCTTTAAAAATCCTGGTCAGATAATTTCAACATCTGATTCATCTCAATGGTAGCATCAAGTTGTGATTCTCTTGCTTCACTTTGTATAATGTGATCTTATATTTTATCCTGGGTATTTTGTCTGTTATATATGAGAGTTCAAATCATATGTAAATCTTTGATTTCAGCAGAGAGGCACCCTGTTTAAATTTATGGAAGCCTTGGCGTCCCTTTGTGAACTGTGGTTCAAATGGCAATTTAATTCTCAGAGCCTTTGCTGTGTGGTGCCAGCAGGTTTCCCTAGGACCTCTGCTGTGGGCTCTGAGGTGCAGAAGGTCTGGCTGCTGGGTTTCATACTGTGGGTTGCTAAGAAAGTTATATCACTTCCCCATGCCTCAGTTTCTTTAAAATAGAAATATAACAGCTCTCTGATTGAGTTAATGAAATGTTTGCTATAATAAAAGTAAAGGGCTTACCATGCTGTTGGTTACATTGTGATGGATTGGTAAAGATTATCTCTTATTATCAGAATGATTTAGTAGTAGTAATAACAGATATTTTACATTTTTAGTTTTTAGATCTCATGACCATGAGATATTTTATAGCTAACTCAGCATCATGAAATCCTTCCTACTTGGGGTAATAGTCCTGTTGTGTATTGATTGGTATACGGTAAGTCCCCGCTACTATCGATAGAAAACTATAGGAAATACACAGACATTTCCTTTCCTTTTCTTCGCGGCAACTATCTTGTGGTAGGATCATAGTGAGCATTCAGCCCTGGTTTTTAGAGGCTTGAAAGAGTGATGTGAGAATGTAGTATCCAGGTAGAGGAGATACAGATATAGAGATAATGAAATCAACTGCAACTTTTTCCTTATGCTGAACATGTTAGAATGATCATGACTCCGTTGGGGTGACTGTAGCCTGTATTTTTCTTGAAATTCCTCTGAAATTGTGATAACTTTTCATTACATTCACTGCCTGCATAATTTAGTCAGGGACAGTTCCTACTCTGTATGATAAATCTTTGGTACTCTAATTAAATTTCATACTGCTCCCTCCTCCTTCCATGTCATTCAACATCACAGGCCAATTTTCTGATCCTTGAACGTACCACACTTCTTTCAGACACTGAAACCTGGAAAATACTTCTGCCAGAGTACCACTTCCCACAGAGCTTTCTATGATTGCTTACATTCAGATGTCCTCTAAAAGATAAAAATTCCCTGCCCTTGTTTGTAGTACGTAAAGTCATATGAAAGTTATTTTAGTATATATTTATGTAAGTGTTTATATTTGCAATTATGTATTAGTCAGCTTTGTAATTTGTTTCTTTTCTTCCTACTAACATACAAGCTCTCTGAGAGCTGGGGCCCAGCATGTCAAGATCACAGCTCTATTCCCTCAGACCTAGAATAACTCCTAAAGTAAGGTTTCTACATGAAATCAAAAATAAGTAAAATAAAGAAGTACACTTGTATGAAAAGTTACACCAGAAGAATCTGCATAATTGTTGAAAATGAATATATTTAACTCCTGAGTTTTCTAAATACTACTCATTTATCTTAATATAGATTGCTTTTGTTACATGCTTTCTCTTTTTTGCCCATCTTTGCATACTAATTGTTTATCATTTTATAACCTGGTTTGATGGATAGTTTGATTCTGTAAAGATTTGTTTGAGATAGTACAGAAAGAGTCTCTAGGGTGAGAATGGCCTAGATCAAAAGAACTTGAGAATGACAGCTAGGAAGGAGTCAGAAAGATATATCCAAAAGACAAAGTTCATAAAAACCCAAAACTATGAATCTATTCTGAGAGGAGATGAAAAAATTAGAAAGCTCTAAGTATGGAAAGAAAGGCTTATTGAAGTTTGAATGGAAAATATAAGTGGGGAAATTTGTTCCCTTCTAACATATTAGAATATTTTTTGTTCTCTTAAGTCACTAGGCTACACTTTAGCACTGTCATCAACCAGGGGACTTAATGAGCTATTTTCTAGGACAGTATTGCCCTCAGCTTTATGAAGCCATTCCTTCACTCCAAAGTACTACACCTTTGAACACACTGTCTAATTTCAGTTCAGAAGATTCACCTAGAATGATCATATATGGATCATAATAGTACATGTGAGACTCAAACTAAAGGGAAGTCTTCAGTCAAGACTGAAAATTCACAACTTATTCTATTTCTTATTCTAAATGTTGATTAATTAATATGTTGAAAATAATGCTTGAGTGTTTTCCATGAAAATAAATATCAGCATTAAAATAAAATCCATTGGTACTCCAAACTCGCAAGAATATGTCCTCTTGAAACTTAAAGATATTAAAGTACAAAGAAGTTAAAAATTCAAGGTTTTATTTATTTACTTATTGCATTTTGCATTGTAGAAGTTCAATATGTAAAATTCTAAAGTCAATTTAAGGTACAAATAAATATCAAAATCCCATTCCATGGGCAGGGAAACAAATCTGAAGTTTGTAGACTACAGTAGATCAAAAGTTAGCATTTCTACAGTTTGGAATATAGAATAGTAGGTTAGTGCTGCCCATTTAAACCAGGCACTAATGAAAAGACAGTAACTCTTCAGTATTTTGTAGCACATGGGAGTTTAGTGGCTTTCAGTTTAAAAATATCAAATGTTCTTTTGCCAAATCATGCAATGCTTGAAAGTCTTATAAAGATTATTTTCCCCTTAATCAAGTTTGTCCCTGAACCTACTAGTCCTGTAGTTTGTAGCTCTGAGAGCTCCTATGATTCCTGTTACCCCCTCTCTTTAATTTTTGCTTCAGCTGGAAATGCTCATCTAGGTCTCTTGTCTATAAATACAGTTATTTGTGCTCTTCCTCTCACACCACTATATTCTATGTTATGCTGCCTCTGTAGAAACTACCAGGAGTCTGGAGTCTCCTCAATATAGTGGATTCTCAGAAGTACCATATAAAATTTTCTTCTCCTCCTCACTAGGATTCTGAAGGAATTGAGAAATAGAATGAGGAATGTCCATTGATAAAACAAAATCACTATTATTACCAATAAAGAAAAGTTGAAGTTTTAGCCCCAAATTAGGAAGATTACACTTGCACACTTCATTCCCACACAGCACTAAAATAACTAGAAGAGTGGAATTCTAACATAAAGAAATGATGCTTGAGGTGATGGATACCCAAATACCCTGAATTTAATCATTATACATTGTATGCTTGTATCAAAATATCACATGTTATCATGGTAAGGGGGGTCATGAAAAAACAAAGAAAGAAAGAAAGAAAGAAAGAAAGAAAGAAAGAAAGAAAGAAAGAAAGAAAGAAAGAAAGAAAATATCTCATTTAACCCATAAATATGTACAACAATTATGTACCCATAAAAATTAAAAGAACAAAAATAATACATATCAATTATGTTTTAGGCATTGAGGAACCCTCTCTAATATCCCTAGATAGCTTTTGTGCAAGCTCCAAACCACAATATGTAATAAAATGTTTACCAATCTAAGGTGGCATTTAGCTGGAGTTCAATGAAAAATTATATATAAACATATATACAACTTATGAATTATTTATTATATTCACAGTAACTATAGGAAGTGTTTCCTAAAACACACATAAATCTCAGTAACTGATAAAGATATGTAAAATGGAAATAACTATACTGAGTAGTACATGTATTCAAATGTTCTTATATATACATATATAAATGTACAAACATATATGTATACATATATGCACAGGTCTATATTAAAATATATGTGTAATATCTCAATGTGTACCATAGACATCTTTATTGTGTTTGATTCCTTTCCTGTGAACTATCTATTCCATATACCTAAAAAGAAGTTTCACAAAAAAAGCTCTAATCTTAATTTGATCAATAGAATATGATCATTTCCATTTTGTTTTGCTCCATTTCATTGGTTTTAATAACTAATTTAAATTTATAAATCTGTGATGCTCACATGCATCAGTGGAAATCTGTGGTCAATATGAATATAAATAGATAAGTAATTTCTATCTTACAATTAATATGTACATTTCAAGTGGAAATTCCATTTCTGAGACTTTAGCTTCTTCGAAATTTTTCACTTTCAAAATATGTAAATATGTATGGTTGTATATTAAATTTTGCTTCCTTGACTCAGTAATTACTGAAATATTTTCTGAAGTTTTAATAACAATTAAATATTTCTTTTAAAATATAATTTAGATTAAATTGTAAATACAGATGATTTACCACAACATAAATACATAGGTAACAAGAGATGCATGGAAACCACTTATCCTTATTATATTTCTTTTAACGTGCAGCAAAACTACAAACTTTATTCTCTGGAAGACAAATATTGTATTTATAATAGTGGTTGAATAAGATGTTTACATGAGAAGATAAATTGCTATATGCTTTATATACATGGAGTTAGGAATTATATTTTGCTTATCTTTGAAAGAATTTCTTAATTTTTGCTTGACACTAAAGTTGTTAATAAATAGCTAGACTTGTAGGGTTAAAACAAAGTAAATAATAAAATAGCTTCTGTAAACATTTGGGTTTATGTTTTTGGGTGAATATTTTTCTTTCTTTCTCTTGGATACATTCCTAGGAGTGGAATTAGTATGTTGTATGCTAAGTGTATATTTAGCGGTACAATAAATTGTTAAAGTGTGTTCCAAAAAAAAAAAAAAGTAAGTAATAAAATAGCATATAAGTCTCATTCTCAACAAATATGCCTTAATAAAATTGGTATTTTATTTATAGACAAAAAATAAATAACTTTAAAACAAACTGCATTGAAATTATTTAAGTAGAGAGCATAAAATTTTGCCGTTGAGAGTTGTAAAAGTGATAACAAAGTGTAAATTAAAAATAAATAAAAATGTGATTTAGTTGTTATCATGAATATAATTTGTAACAGTCTGACAAGTGCAATCCTGATAAATATACACAAAAGAGTTGAAAATATCAGCCATAGTTTCTCTCCAGAAATTGCAATTATGAGCACATATTTTTTGTTTGGATATCTTAATTTAAGAAGACAGGCATGTTTCTTTGAATATAAAAGCTAACCTTTTACAAATGGATTGATGGTTCAAGTTAATTTATAATCTTTTTGAAATGATGTTATCACAGTGATATATAAACTACAAAGTTAGTTCTCTGAAATTGAATCTGTGCTGGTAGGGATGATAGAACTGATTTAAGTTTTCAGTTTCTACTTTCAATGGAATGTGGTTGCACAGAAAATATATGACCTTCAGCCTTTCATTCTTTCTCTGAGACTCAGTTTCATCATTTGTCAAAAGGGGTATAATTAATCTAACTAACATCTTTTAATGTAATAATTGCCAATGTTTCCATAAAAAAGAATAGTTAATGGTGGTTTAAAGAATAACTGAGTCAGGTAATGTTTTTCACTGTACACACTGTAAACTATTTTTGCTTTATTCAATGTATTAGCCCTGGGATCTATTCATGTTCTCCCTTGAATAAAGTGAGATACACCTTTACAGTGAGGTATGGCAGTGGACAGAGTGTGAGTTAATAGAAGGGTCAAAAGAAAGTGAGGTGAGCTGCACACACTCCCCTCTGTGATCTTGAAAAAAACAGAAATCTTTCTGAGGAAATATAATCTGAGAGCGGTACTTAAGAATACTTGGCTTTAGAGAGAAGCTGCAGAGTAAGTGATTCTGGAGAAGAGTTAAGTAGATATTTCTGCTACAAGAATAGTAAA
The DNA here is from genome assembly GCA_028533085.1 of Varecia variegata. Taxonomy (NCBI): domain Eukaryota; kingdom Metazoa; phylum Chordata; class Mammalia; order Primates; family Lemuridae; genus Varecia; species Varecia variegata. Next base: position 161,385,047 of record CM052439.1, read on the forward strand.
TTCTGGGAGATGGTTTTTGAATGGTAGGTATCTCCATGCTTCATTTACTCAAAAATGGCTAATGTGGAAAAGTGAGGAAATGTTTTTCTTGAATGAAGTACTTCATATCTATATCTTTTGTATAAAAAATGATTCTTTTTGACCAATTGCAATATATATGATATCAAATAAGACTTAGACTGCATCAATTATAGGAGCATGCATTGATTTGTTAAAATTTAAAAGCAAGATTAGTGTAACAAATCTGGTTTTTTTTCTTTTTTGCAGTTAAAAGAAAAAGTTTATTTTTTTTTATTTCAGGAAATTATGGGGATCTTTGTTCTCTACCCAATGATATGATGAGGCAACAGGAAACCACATCACTTCTCTTTATCCTTTCTTTAGATATTTTACCCTCAAATGCTGTGACATGGCTTGTGTGTGTGCTGTTGAGTCTTTTACCCTTATTAACTTAACAATCCAAAATTAAAACATACTATGAATAGTCATAGGGAAAAGGGTATTTTATTCTGCCAAATATCTAGTTCTATTGAAAGCTGTAAAAATAAGAACTTTGTAGAATTAACATAAAAACAGAAGCTGAGATAATGCACAATCAGACACAAAAATAAATGGTGGTATAGTATCTGAGAAAGGAAGCTTTCTAAATCAATGAATGGTAAAATGTAGACTTTTCAATAAATAGTTTAAACAATTTAGATAAAATAAGCATATATTTACCACATTGCAAAATATAAAATAAAAAACAAAAAACATACATTTAATGTTTAAAATGCATAAAATAGGTTTATTATCCTGAAGTAAGAAGGAACAATTCATGTATGATTTCTAAAAAGTAACAAGAGAAAATACTGACAAACTTATTAGGACTCAAGTCAATTTTTTTATGGTATGCTATACATTGTTTAAAAAAAATGTAGTTTTCAATGTTATGACATGAAAAATTTTGAGCACAAATTTTTAATAAGTTAAAGAATAATTTACAATAATAATTTATAATGAAACCTTTAATATTGCCTATTTCATATAATGAAATTATAATGAAATATTGTCTATTTTAAAGATTGGGTCAAGTCACAGTGATCCACCAACAGTAAAATTCGAAATGCTTGAAAAAGTTTTGGCATTACCATTTTGATTGATTAACATGTTTTATAAAAAAAAAATCCACCAACTTTCATTTCATCTCCAAAAATTAGCATTAAAAATAAACGTTTTTCAATACTCTTCTTAAAGATCTGCATAGTAAGATTTGGGGCTAACTCTCATGCTGGCCATATTTAATTTCTCACTGCTGATTCATTAACATGCACAAGTTTGTTTTGTGATTGAGGTTGGCCCTCTATATCCCTGGGTTCTGCATCCATAGATTCAACCAACTGGAAACTGGAAAAAAAGATGCTTGCACCTGTACTGAGCATACTGACTTCTTTCCTTGTTATTATTCTCTAAACAATAGAATATAATAACTTTACATAGCTTTTACATTGTATTAGATATGTTAAGTAATTGAGAGAATTTAAAATATATAGGAGGATATGAAATAGGCTATATGCAAATATTAAACTATTTTATAAAAGGGACTTGAGCATCCGTGGCTTTTGGTATCTGTGGAGGGGGTGGCCTGGAATTAATCCCCTGGAAAGACTGAGAGATGACTATATTTTCCATGTGTAGATTTTATTTCACAATGAAAAATTTATAAGAATTTGTCAAATGCCAATTTTTCAAAAGTTTTTTAGTAAAACACTTAATCTGAAATTCTCATTTCTTAATATATTTTAAAGACCGTCATGTTGAATACTGCTTAGAAATATAAATTCTTATATTGAATATTCTATAACAGTATTTATCTTTAATTAATTAACTATAAATTAGTATTTTTATAACTATTGTTTATCTTTTCACTCACATCCTTAGTATTACCATTTTTCTAAACTTCTGAAAAATGTTTCCATATGCTTTTTAAATTTAATATGTAATAGTAGACATGATGCATTTTATTTCATGACTATTTTATGGACCAAAATCTAGAAGTTTATTGTATGACTCACAAATTTGATGAATTTTTGGAATCTAAGATTGCTTCAAGAGTAATTTAATTTTGACTCAGTTGAGAGAAGTTTCTGAACTTAAATTGCGAACGGGGCTGTATTTATCACAGAGTGCAAATTCTGTGATTTCTCCCACTCTACTGCTTCATTTGTATATATACATGATAGCTCAAGGGATATTTATTCATTCCATCTTTACTATGCCACCATATAAAATAAAAATATTGATACTTCTTGTATGACAATACATGAAGGTTAGGCAGTTGTGATATTTATTTTAAGGATCACATAAAGATCTAAAATTATAGAATATTAAAAATACCTCAACCAAAGGCAATAACAACGGATTCTTATACAGAATCTAAATCTCAATAATATTTTTTAGTTTTGTTTCTATTTGTACAGAGCAAATAATTTTCCTGTGAGGAAAATAATTTCAAAATATAAAACCAAATCACTTGGCCAATAACCATAAATGCACCTTTGACTTCTCCTTTTACATGTGTAAGCTATATTTTTATCATTTAAACTGTAACCAAATTTGAAAAGTTTAATAAGCTGGACAATTTTATCATCTTTAAATTACTTCAAAAATCAGATTCAAAGGACAATGCTTTATTTTGGTTTACAATTTGACTGCTATCAAATATGATATTTGAAAATTCTGTGGTATAAGAAGCAATTATTAATTAAATTATCACAGCCATTCTCTGTACACACGTGTGTATGTGTGGGTGGGTGTGGGTGTGTGTGGTGAGTGTGCTTCCATTCTCTAACATCTAAACGTTATACTCTTTTGGGCTCAGTATAATTTAATTTCCCCACTTTGTGTAAGTCTCAAATTCAATCCATATGGCTTATTACTGATGAAAGGCAGCATGCTAACTTCCTAAGTTTGAAGAGTGCATGGGCATTGTGCTAGATAGGCAAAGCTCTAGCTTTACCCACATAACTCAAAAACCAGAGACCATGTCTAATATCATGAGGTATTCTCTTTTATTTCTTCAGACATGGATACCAAGATTAAGGCTGATGCCTCTATATAATGATAAGGCATAGCCTCAAATTCCCTTTGATAGGTATCTGCTAGAAATTCAATATCTATGATTTTAGTATTCTAGGAAAAATTTAGACTTGCCAAGCATCTATGGCCTAAATTCCTGTGAGGTACTACTTTTCTCAACTTATAAAATAGAATATATAAATTTAAAAATTTCAACTGATAGCAGGGATTTGATTGTAAAGCCAGGAGAGACAATATCAAATTTTCTCAAAGAGTTAGCTGTATTTTTGTCACATATTCATCATAAAGAGATTTGGGAAATCCACCTCATTATCTTTTATTTAACTTCTTGGTTGTATAACTAAATATACTGAGAATATAGGAAGAATATATATTGTATCACAGATTTTTGAACTGACAGGAAAGTTACAAGTTTCAATCTAAATGCTCCTTTTAAATGTTTCAAGACAAAAGTTAGGGAAAATAACATTTGTAAATGAGATATTTTATAATGAAATAGTTTTAAAATATTATAGTTATTAATAGCTATCTTTGAAAAATATCATTAGTTATTTTAATAAGAAAATGTTTTTCTTTTTATAGTACAGCAACTTCGTGAGAAAAATAAGCAAGACAAAATGAGTAATGTTATCAGGTCTATTTTCCGTGAGAAGATGAATATTTGTGGTTTTTTTGGTGAAGGAATTCAATTGCCTAAAGATTTATGAGTCATGGAGCAATGTAAGAGGGTCTCTGAAGACGCACTAATAATAATACATATATAAATCTAGATTCTGGCATCCTAGTGGATCTTTTATTTAAAAAGTTCAGGTAAGAAGTCGGAAAATTTAATAGCACTAACTCCATCTTTAAACAATTTGAAATCCACAATAATACTTTATTCTTATGGATTATTTTATCACAACGATGGTATGAGAATAAATCTGGACAGTATGCACTGTGGGAAATATATAAGGCATTTTTAAAGCTCCCTTCTATCTTTCTCAAAAATCCCCCTTTAAATCATCACACTGACTATCCTGAATTCATTTGTTTTAAAAAGGAAGTGCTCAGTGGTTTGAATTTTCAATAAATCAATGGCTTATTTGAAGATCTCAAGTGCAATTAGTGAGTTTAATGAACTTCCTGAGCAATCTATGTGGTGAAAACATTCTTGAACACTTTAGTCAAATGAACATTTTACCTCTGTATTTATAAGCTCAGAGCCTGGTGACAAAATTTGAAATAAAAAATGATTGTTCAGGCTATCCATGTTCTCTATATGCATAAATTTGACACTAATTGCAGATATATTCCATAACAAAATTTCAAAACCTATCTTTTAAAAAGTAGTAAAGACTACACAACTATTCCTATGCTTAGCTTATTTTTCATGTTGACAGCTGTCTACTCTTTCCACTGCTACTGTTGGGAATATATCCACTACTGTTCCAATAGTACCTTAACTACATTTAGCTTCACATGACTCTGTAGAGTAGTTATTTAAAAACATTATTTTCAAATAGCTAAAAGAGTAGAATTACGCTGTTTCTAACACAAAGAAATGATAAATACCTGAGGTGATGGATACCCCAATTACCCTGATTTGATTAATTCACATTGTATGCCTGTATCAAAACATCACATGTACCCTATAAATACATAAAACTATTATGTACCCCTAATAATAAAAAATAAATTTTAAAATCACATTAATTTCACAGAACTCCTTTTAGTATGCACAACTTCTGAAGTCTAAAAATATAGCTACATACTTTTAGCTGTATTTTGTAACTCTGTAACTCTTGCTAAAATATGATTCCTGAATTCCAACATTAAATATTGTTTTTACTTATTATATATAATCCCATAGGAAACTTAAGTTTAATAATATGCAAACCTAACTCACCAACCACTTTACCCTAGCTTTCTCTAAATTATGATTTAAGGCATGACATCACCATTTATCACTTGCTCAAATTAGAAACACAGACCTCTTGTTAGATCCTCTCCTCTACTTGACCTATCTTAAAGTAAAAACAAAGATTTTCTAATTCTATTTCCTAAATACTCAGCTCCCCTTTTTATACTCACATATAATTTTTCTGATTAATCAACTTATCATCTCTTTACAGAACTCTTGCAATCATTCTTAACTCTAGCATCATCTCCCTCAGAATCATCCATTTTTTTTGTTCTGCTATTCATATACACTTTGATCACTCATTTTAATATTCTACATTTATGTCCATAGCTTACATGATGAAGGTCAAATTTCTTAGATTTGTACAAAATAATCTATGGGGACTTTGTTTAACTCTGTAATTCTCTCTCTCTCTCTTCTCTTCCCCTCCTCTCTCTCTGTTTCTCTTTTATTTCACATTGCATTCTATTTTCCTTCTAGCAGTACTGAAAATCATGGTCATTTAATGAACTTGCCATGTTTTCTCAGTTTTCTGTGAATATGCTGATTTGCTAATTCTACCTCAGATATCTTCCACTAGATATCCACCTAAACAACTCTAATTCATTCATTCCATGACTTGGTTGAAGTTTCTTAATATTTTTTCACTGTTTCTTTGTATCCATTTATATATTTGTACATTTTGATCATCATGGCATTATGCTACAGTATTTGGTTAACATATTTGTTTCTACTTAGATGCAAAACTCTTGAAGATAGAACACTGTCTTTTATGAACAAATCTCTAGTATGTAATAAAATTCTACAAATACAATAGGTTAATACAAAGTATTTTAATGGTTAAACTAAATAAAGTGAAAATCAAAGGTAATAGTGAGAAAGAATAAATGAATGAGGTATGAATCAGAATCCTTTATCATAATATTGGAATGAGGATATTTTCTTCCATTTCTTCATATTCAAGATCAAACTTTTACTTATTTAAGGTCTTGCTCTTGATCTCACATTCCCTATTTTAGGACAGATAGTTGTACTAGCTTCTTAGTATAGTACATGTAATAAAATTTTATTTCCAATTTTCCATAGAAGGAAAAGCAACGTGATCTAACATACATTTATTCATCTCACAAATAAGACTCAAATACCCTCAATTTGTCAGGGAATTTATATCAGCTAAATGTAAGGTGGTAATTGCTATTAGATATTCATTATATACTTTGACAGCAATTTTGAATATGAGAGTGTACATATTCATGTTCATATTTAATTTATACAATATGCATAAAGTCAATGAATGTGTAAATGCAATTCTTTAAATATAAATTGGGCCTTGTAGATTCTTTGTTTATTCAATTTATTATATCTTTTTATCCTGAAATATGTTACATCCTAAAATTATAAATTATATATAAAAACAGATGTGTGTGTGTCTATATATCAATATAATATATATATGTGAATGATATGTTTACTATAGCTAGACAATCTTCCAGAGGAGAAAATTGATCTTCAAACCAGTTTTGTCTGTGTGTATAATATTTTCATGAAACTCTTTGTTTAAACAGAATCTTACTTGAAAGACCAACATGGAACTATCCAATAAAGAAAAAAGCAGACATGCTTTGTTTGAAATGGAGGTCAAAAGCTTGAAGCTACATCTTCCAAGAGCACAATTTACAATTCACTGTTTAACAAATAAGGGAAAATGCAGGTGCTGTTAAAATATCTGCATTTTCAATAAATTAGGACACCCACACGGTTTAGGTCTCCAGTGTCTACTCTGTTTTTGTTTCAAGTTGTTTTAGGTTTATAACCCATGGGTTGAGTTAATTGTTTGAAGAAGACATTTCTGATTGCTTTAGAAAGCCAAGAATTGGATAGCAATGTTAAAAAGATTATTTCGATAAAATTACAGCCTAACAGTTATTTTAAATTGTTTGCCTCAATAAAAAAAATATATTCCGTATCACTCTTTTGTGGAGGTATATGTTAATTTTCTTATGATAAATAATTAGTTTTACTATATATGTAACAGTTATGAAAGCCATCTTTCATTATATATCTTCAACAAAATAAAATTAAAATGATGATAAATATAACTTTTATTGCTGTAAACAATGTAGTATTTTGGTTAAAAGGTAAATATGATACACATACAAATACTGTAAATGTTTCAGTGTCTTTCTTTTTATAAGTAATGAGTATTTGATGGTTTTAGGAAAGATAACATTTAAATAATGCTCCTAAATAATTCAAAAATTCATTTCTTTCTATCTTTCTTCTTTCTTTCTTTCTTTCTTTCTTTCGTTTTCTTTCTTTCTTTCTCTCTCTTTCTTTCGCTCTCTTTCTCTCTCTGTCTCTGTCTCTCTCTTTCTTTCTTTCTTGTTTTTTTTTTTTTTCTTTGAGACAGTCTCAGTGCTATTGCCCAGCTTGAACTGGAATGCAGTGTTACAATCATAGCTAACTTCAGCCTCTTCAGCCTTGAAGTCCTGTGCTCAAGTGATCCTCCTGCCTCAGCCTCCTGAGTAGCTAGGACTACAGGCACATGCCACCATACATGGCTATTTTTACTATTATTATTATTTGTAGAGAATGGGTCTTGCTAAGTTGCCAAGGAACTTTGTGGCAACTTCGTGTTCTCGAAATCCTGGCCTCAAACAATCCTACTACCTTGACCTCCTGAAGTGTTGAGATTACATTTTTGAGCCACTGTGCCAGGCCATATCTATTTCTTGAGAAATTAATTTTCTTAAAAATATTTTAAGAATGCCTATTATTCCAACCTCTGTGTATTTAAGAAGTCACATTTCTTCTAATAAAAAAAAAATTGTATTTTTAAAAATTTTTAGATGGATTATAATTTAGAAAATTATTTTTCAGGCCAGAAAATTTACTGATTTAATTGCTGCCATATTAAATTATAAATTATGGCCGGGCGCGGTGGCTCACGCCTGTAATCCTAGCACTCCAGGAGGCCGAGATGGGCGGATCGTTTGAGCTCAGGAGTTCGAGACTAGCCTGAGCAAGAGCGAGACCCCGTCTCTACTAAAAATAGAAAGAAATTATATGGACAACTAAAAATATATATATAGAAAAAATCAGCCAGGCATGGTGGCGCATGCCTGTAGTCCCAGCTACTCGGGAGGCTGAGGCAGTAGGATCACTTAAGCCCAGGAGTTTGAGGTTGCTTGAGCTAGGTTGACGCCACGGCACTTACTCTAGCCTGGGCAACAGAGTGAGACTCTGTCTCAAAAAAAAAAATAATAATAAATTATAAATTATATATAAATTGATGTGTAGTTTTAAAAATGTATTATGAAATATCTCATATTTGTGTTTATATACACACATATAACTAAAAGGTGTTATTACATGCAATCTTAAAAGATAGAGCAACCCAAATCACATGTCATATCTATCTTTATGTACAAATATTAATAGCTTATGAGATAAATGTATACCTAATGTATACATAAAATTAATTATAAAATGTGACACATAAACACTTATAAAAATAGAACTAAAATAGCATAGAAGCAACCATAGTTATCCCTGCTGCTTGCACCAGATGGAGGTGATAAAATCTTTTCTTTTATTGGTGATTATTGCGTTTTTATTGTGGAGTTCACAAACTACCATGTGCACATTGATACACAAAATGCACACATAGCATAACTTTTGCAAATTGTAAAAGTTACAGTGCTGGTAAATTTGTATGTCTTATATACAAACATGGTACTGGCACTGACATATGGTGATCATTCAAAAATGTTTGATATCCTAGTACAAGGGTGGGGAATATTTTCATGTTGGAAGTCCACATTAATTTAGCTGTAAGCAAATAAGGCTGCATTCAAGAAACTTCAATTAGATATACTTAAAAATGTATATTATTTTATAAAAATCTTAATAATTTCACAAAATGAAAACTGTTAATTTTAAATTTAACTAACTTTTTAATTCATTGTGTCTGCTTTTTTTTGGAAAGCACTTGAATATTTGGTTGTAGCATGGAGGTTCACAGTTTCAGTTGATCCTCTAGATGGGTAGTCATTGATGCTAAGAAAAATTCAATTGAAATAAGGAAAAATGCAGCAGAATACCCACACCTTCGGCAACAGGCCCCAAAAATGCTTTCTTGCTTTTCAACCATTTGTTGCTGTGAATCTACTTTCTTCTACCTAACCCAAATCAAGATGCCCTTGAGGTCACAAATGACTGAGGTAATAATATCTTAAATTTTTATTATTTTTCCTGCCTTTTTGGCATGTACAGTCATGCACTGCTTAACGACGGGGATATGTCCTGAGAAATGTGTCATTAGGCAATTTCATAGTGTGAACTCGTAGATTGCACTTACACAGAAGTAGGTGGTAGAGCCTACTACACAGCTAGGCTATATCGTATAGCCTATTGCTCCTAGGCTACAAATCTGTACATTATGTTATTGTACTGAATACTGCAGTCAATCGTAATACAATGGTAAGCATTTTTGTATCTGAGCATGTCTAAACAGAGAAAAGGAACAGTAAAAATACAGTACAAAAGGTAAAATATAGTACACCTATATAGGGCACTTACCATGAATGGGTCTTGAAGGGCTGGACATTGCTCTGTGTGAGTCAGTGAGTGAGTGGTGAGTGAATGTGAAGGCCTAAGTCATTATTGTACACTACTGTAGACTTTATAAATGCAGTACACTTAGCCTACACTAAATTTATAAAAAGTATTTTCTTCTTCAAAGATAAATTAACCTCAGTTTACTATAACTTTTTTATTTTATAAACTTTTTAATTTTTTAACTTTTTGGCTCTTTTATAGTAGTACTTAGCTTAAAGCACATATGCATTGTCCAGCAGTATAAAAATACTTTACTTATATCTTTATTATATAAACTTTTTTCTATTTTCAAATTACCTTTTTATTATTATTTTTTACTACTTAAACTTTTTTTGTTAAAAGTTAAGACATAAATACACACATTGGCCTTGACCTATACAGGGTCAGGATCATCAACATCACTTTCTTCTACCTCCATGTCTTGTCCCACTGGATGATCTTCAGAGGCAATAAAGCAAGGAACTTTTTTCCTGTAACAATGCCTTCTCTGGAAAACCTTCCAGAGACTGTTTTACAGTTAACTATTTTTTTTAATAATTAGAAGGAGTACTCTCTAAAAAAATCATAGGAATTATAATATACTAAATACATAAATCCATAATGTAGTCATTTATTGTCATTATCAAGGATTATACACTGTACTAATTATATGTGCTACACTTTCATACAGCTGGTAGTGCACTGGGCTTGTTTACACCGGCATCATCATAAACAGGTGAGTTATGCACTGCACTACAATGTTATGACAGCTATGAGTCACTAAGCCATAGGAATTTTTCAGCTCCATTATACTGCTAAGGGATGACTGCAGTTGCATGCTATTTCAGTTGATTGTATAAAAATATATCTTTGCTTTTTGTATTCTTTATATGTATATGTGCTTAAAGAGCATATTGCTTGATTTTGTTCATAATCAAACTTTATAAAAGAGGCTTTATTGTTGACAAATTATTGTATCATTTCCTTTTATTGATTCACTATTATATTTAGGAGATTCTTTACTGTGGACCCTTTTAATTCAAGGTAATTTAATGTCACTGCTGTAAAGTACTCAAATGTATTTAGCTTTTTTCCCTGTGGATTAATATTTACATTGTTGGCAGAGTTTTGCTCTTAAAATCAGTGTTATCAGGAGTAATCTTGATTATGTTATATTATGTGCATATGCAGAAGTTTATGTGGGATATATTTCTGTGTTTGGAATAACTGAGCAAAGGGTCCTGTTAAATGATAAAGTTGTCTTTCCAGATTAACTAGTTTCATAACCCTTGATGAGCTGCTTAACCGCTTTCTGTTAACAGTTTTTACATATATCAAATAGAGATAATTAAAATAGCAGATGCACAGTTTTTCATGAGCACTAAAGGTTACGGATCATCAGTTATCATAATTAGGTATTCAATGAACTTTAGTGACAATAGTATTATTATTTTATTATGTAATTTTCATATATTGATAATATAATTATAACTATTACATAAATGCCTATTTAATCTATAACATATTAAATACAATAATTACATGACTGATAAATAATTCACTGTTATATGATTATATTTTTATAATTTATTATTATTCGACTTGGAACCAGTGATTGTTATATGATTGTTATATGTTATATGAGTTATAATTCTTTTTTTTCTTGCATGGATACTAACTCTGTGCCCCAGCATCTGTTAATGACATGTCAGTACACTTTAACCCATGATCTGCAGTGCTACCATTATAATTTTTCAATTTTTTTAATGCACATCTGTTTTTGTGCTCTATATTTGCATCCATTATCTATTTCTTTTTCTATTAATTATTTTGTGTTTAGTATCTTCCAATACAATGCTGTTATTTTTACCACAAAAGATAAGGAATATTTAATTTAATTTCCTGATAGTTTATATTTAAACTACTGTGCATAGTATACAATTTAAAATAATGAACTTATTTCTAGAAACATTGCTGCGCTTTCTTATGTGTACTGATAGTTTTCCTAGGCTTCCTTTCAAGAAACTTGTATTATTTAGGAATAGAAATGGCTTTTTTTTTTTTCCTTTCTTGTTTGTATACATTTTATTTCATTGTCTTGTCCAACTTTGCAGACTAGGCTCTCGGGTACACTGCCAAATGAAAATAATGATAATATCTTATTTCTGATTATAAATGGAATATTCTAAACCACCCTCTATTAAATTAACTGTAGGTTTGTGGAAATTATCCTTCATAAGAACAAAAGTGTTTTTCTCTATTCTCAGGTTGCTGCACATATCTAAAATAAATAGATATTGAAATTTATTGTTTTCTATCCTTCTGTTATGATAGTATTTTTCTTTTAATCAGATAGCATGGTGAACTAAATTTCTAATTATTCAAATAGTAAACAAAACTTCCATCCTTGGGGTAAAATCAACTGGAAGTGATGAATTTTCTACTTATACAGTACTATTAACAAAACTTCCATCCTTGGGGTAAAATCAACTGGAAGTGATGAATTTTCTCCTTATACAGTACTATTAACAGATGTATTTAGCTACTATTTTTGTGTAGCAATTTTCCATTTATGCTTTACGTAAGATTAGCCTACAAATTTCCTACCCTGTATGTTTTTTGTATCAAAATTATGCCTACTTCACAAAATGATCTTGAAATGTTCCTCTTTTTTTCTAATATTAGAAGTGATTTTTATACATTTGGAATAAACCATTTATCTTTAGTTAGAAAGTACTTTTTTTAGGAAAATGCTTCTTGAGATGTAGGATGTTTCTATTTTCAAATTTATAAGAGTAGGGTTAAATATGTTCAAACATTTTCTATCATTAGTTAATTTTTTGGTTGACTTGTTCAATCTTCTTCTTGGGGAGATTTTTAATGATTATCTGACACTAATTTGTGTGCATCCTTGGATATTTTTGCTTCCTAATTATTCCAAATCTGTCCACATTTGGATATGGAGGAGTTATCTAATTATGTGTCTGAGATTCTGCTTTCTGTGGGCCAAATGAGGAGCCTGACAAAGCACTTTCAGAAATGGTTGTTTAGAAGAATCTTGTTTAATTTTCTAATATTTGTACATTCCCAGTATTTTATTTTTGTTATTGATATATAATTTTATTATGTTGTGGTTAAAGATCATTCTCTGTATAATTTCAACAATTTTAAATTTTAGAGTGCTATGTTATGACTTTATTTGTCTATTTTGATGTTTTATTAATTCTTGTATGTACATTTAGGAAAAAAAGTGTTTACTTTGTAGTTTATGAGTGTGAATTTTTATAGATGTCACCTAGGGCAAACTATTGAAATGATTGCTCTATTCTTTCATATCTTCTTGATTATCTATCTACCAGTTCTATCAATTATACCATAGAAAGAGGCATATTTTGAACTACAGCCATAATTGTGAATTTGTCTATTTCTCTTTTTTTTTTTAATTTCAGCTTATTATGGGGGGACAAAAGTTCTGGTTAGATATATTGCCCATGTCCCTCCCATTCCCCCGAGTCTGAGCTTCAGGTGAGTCCATTCCCCAGACAGTGCACATCGCACCTCTTCTTGTAGGTATACACCCATCCCCTCCCCCCACCCCCCACCTCTGTCCAATACACAATTGGTGTTATTCCCAGATGTGCACTTAGGTGATGATCAGGGAAACCAATTTTCTGGT
>CM052439.1:161398802-161478474 GCA_028533085.1 Varecia variegata
GTGTTATTACTTAAGTTACCAAAAGCCTGTTACCTGTTCCTGATGCTAAATTTAAAAAATGAGAATAAGTGGGTTGAAGAAAAAAGGAAAGTAAGACTTATTATTTTGTCAGCAAATGAGGGTAGCAGACTCTTATCATAAAGAACCACTGTCCTCCTGTTTGGAGGAGTTTAGGCTCTTTTGTAGGTACACAGTCCTTTAGTTAACTCAGGATCTTCATGACTAGTGCCAAACACTGTTCCCAACCAAAGGCCCTGGTGGCTCAATTGTTCTTCATCTTATCTAATCTTGCAGTTTCCACAATTTGTCTTGTGACCATTGAGCCATCACCTGCAGTGAGAAGAAGAAAACAAACCAGCACAAACAGACTTGCAAATTAAGCTTCCTAGGATTCTTACATTGTTGCTATGAGATTACAGTAGCACTTTGGCTTAATTAATTTTTAACCCTGTAACACTTATATTACTACCATTTGATAGACAAATTAACAATATATTATCTATACAGTTAACTGAAAGGGTATGAAGTTCATACACAGGGGGAGAAAGATTTCTCACCCACTGATAAGGATATACAGTAGTAGAAGTTTATTTATTTTTCCTAGAAATAAAGAAAGAAAGAGAGAGAGAGAGCAAAAGAGTTAGAGAAGGAGGGAATGGCCATGGAACACAGAAGAAGGAATAGAAAATGCCAGGCAGCTGAGAAAAAACTGCTTGGAGTTTTAAAGTGTAAAAATGGCTTTTTTTCCCTTTCTGCCTCAGCAGGCTGATAACAGAAGAGGTGGTGAATCTGTTGCAGGTGTTCTTTATTTTCTCTTTTCTTATGAGACCAGGTTATCTGAGTCCTTGGAATCTGTTAAAATCTGGCAGAAACTGAGGCAGAGAGCTGGAGCAGAGAGTTTGCACCCCTACTTAGGGCTCTTCAAGGCTGAGAAAGAACTCATAGAGATAATAAGTTAGGCCACAGTTATTGTAATTAAACAAAATAAAGGGGATAGTTGTATTGTGAGTTTTCTCTTCAAAGTGGCAATTATGTTCTGTGAGTTTATTTCCCTTACATTCTCTTTGATAGTTTATTTTTCCTCTGTTAGATAGGTTGTTAGTAAGGTCACCTTTCACTCTTTATTTTTTCATTTCATCTGTATATCAAACGTATTTTCTGGAATACTTTTCATTCTTGCTGATGTATATATTTAAAAAATTGTCTTTGCATATATGTATGTTCTTGTGTCCCCAAGTGAGTGTAAGTGTAATGATTTACTGGTTGTACAATCTTTCCTGTTTGAATGAAAGTTTTATTTCATTCCTTGAGTTAATTATTTCTAGAAAAGTTTATGTTTTGATTTTTTAAGTAATAATAGATTACCTTATAAGTGAACATATTCTCCCAAATTTCAGGAATTAATCTCTAAATCTATTATCCCTTGATTCATTTCAAATTTGTGTAATTTTGTTTTCTCTTTATCCTCTCCACTCCTCAATGGACCTGATATTTATTAAGTATATTAGTTTTTTCAATTATAATATTGTTTCTATATTTAGTGCTTTCCAGTCTTATCTAAATCAATTCATACATTCCATCATACTTCATAAAAATTCTTGAGTCAAATCCACATCTTTATTATTATTTATAATACACTAAAATATTTGTAATATATATTTCCCTTTGGTATAGCATTTGCTGAAATATTTAATATATGGAATTCATTTTCTTTATTTTCAGTAATTTAAACTTAGATCCTCGATGGACAAAATGCTTTAGTATTCACATCATGGTTTAATATTTGTATCAGTTATCTATTTCTATGTATCAAACTGACTTAAAATTAAATGGCTTAAAAATTTACATTTATTTAATTCAAATTGTGTGGGTCAGAAAATGGGTGCATTGTAGTTGGGCAGTTCTTTGGGTCTAATATAAGCTCCCTCAAACCACTGAGACCAGCTGCAAGTTAGCAGGATGCTCTGCTCCTGGGGGTCAGTTGGGTATTGCTGGATGGTTTGAGGAGGGAGCCTGGGCAGTAGGACTCATCACCTGGGAGTAATAGCAAGTTTTATTCTTATTCTTTTTTTTTTTTTTTTTTTTTGCTGAATGCACACCTCAACACTTTAGTTCTAATATCTAGTTTAATTGAATTATATTCAGGTAAAATATCTTAAATCACTACTCCTTAAGTGGTTCTTTGTAGGCAAGGATCTGGTCATTAATTTTTGAAGCTGATGCCTTTTTTTTCACTAAGAGTTAAAAATGTATGTTTTTAAACTAGAACACATTTATGTAAAAATTGCATAGAGTAGAAAGTGAAAATTCACTGTAATACCTTTTTTCAGAGGAAAAATAACAAAATCTTGTTTCTGGAAAATGTTCAAAATGACTTTGTTTTAAATTTCTTTAACCCCAGCTTATATTGAACCACGATTTAGTGAGCCATCCTAAGTCACCCCCAAGGGGTGAAACCATAAAGTTTCAAGTCCAGGATCTTGTGATAATCTCTACATTATGCCTAAGATTAATTTACTAAAACATTGTGTGAACTTACCCACAAACAAAAGTATAAAGTAAGCAGATACAAAATAGGTATTTTTAAAAATATGTAATTAATGAAAAAGTTTTAGCACATTTTCTCAAGGTAATGGGAAAGTCAGGGTCAAGGTAAGATCAAGGTCATCTTTTCTACTCACTGATGATAAGTAGCACTATGGGAAAATATTTCTTCATAAGTACACTACAAAGGATATTTTGTTGTTGTTGTTTTGAGGGTTGTAAGGATGAGGACTTAGAGATCATGGCAAATAATACTAATGGAGATTCAAATTTGGAAAATCATTGGCTTATCAAAGAGAATTTTTGTTTGTTTGTTTGTTTGTTTGTTTTTTTAGAGACAGGGTCTTGCTACATTACCTAGACTGGAGTACAGTGGCTATTCACAGGACTGATCATAGCATACTACAGCCTTGAGCTCCTGGGCTCAAGACACCCTCCTACCTCAGTCCCCCAATTAGCTAGGACTCCAAGCTCTTATCACTGCACTTCACTGGATTTTTTTAACCAGATCTAAGCCACTTAAAAAGAAATTATGAATCAAGTTAATTTATATGGAACTTTGACCACAAATAAAGTTGTATACTCTTAATTCAGTAGTTACTGATCTATTTTAGTATTTTAGGCAGATAAATCAATTAAATAGAGTAGTTTTTTTAGTTTAATGAATCTGGCTGTCTTATGCAAGATTTATTCAGATGGGAAAGTTATTTAAAAAAAAGGCTCATTATGGAAATTCCAGATCACAAAAAATAAGGATGTATATTACAATAGAGGGTGAGAGTGAGGCTAAATGAAGAAAAAATGAATATGCTACATATAGAAAATTAAAATTTTCTTAACTTTACTCATTATCAATTTAGAATTTTGAAGAAGTGAGTATAGAATATGAAAAATGAGACATCTGGGGAAGAGGGAGCATTCAACAGAGAGAAGAATCATCAAGCTAACACAATATTTTGTATGTTTAGTAATTGATTACTCTTTTTTTAATTCTATATAACTTATTCTGCCATATTTTGTTTTTAATAATGCTAAGCCTCAAAAATATTTATGTAGAATATGCTGACATCCCTATCTTCTCTTATATCTCCATAACTCTATAATAAGTTGTTATGGTGTATACCAAGTATTGGATTATTACTATAATCCTACTTTACTATAAATTCTTAAAGGTAAGGATACATGTCTTAAATGTTTTTGTAACACAGTAAATTTTATTAAATGATTTAATAAATAGATGATAGACAAATAGAAGATAAATGGAATTATTTTAGCAAGCCATAACTTAAACAGGTGAAGATGAAAATATAGCATAGTTTCATATGTTGCCAATTTTATTTTCATATTCAAATAAAGAGAATTCATTACATTATTGCCAGGAAGTTTAGGAAGAAAAATGTGCGTGTGAGTGTAAATATACTTTTAATGCTCAAAGAAAAAATAGTATTTTTGCACTGAAAAAATGTTGATCATTAAAAATAAGAATTTCTAAGGAATTCAGATTTCAGCAAAGATGTCTGATAAGTAAATATCTGAAATGCTTATATTTCTTGAATTAGTTTTATTAATAATATTCTCAGTTGGAATATTATATCTTCTAAAATCTATTAATAGATGAGTAGACAAATGTCAAGGTAAACTGCATAATTTTCTGCAATTCAGTCTCATTTATCACCACAATTCCATACATCAGATCCTTTATCATCATCCTATGTTTCATCACCTGAACATACCCTATTTGTTGAAAATATTGTTTGCATTTTTATTCCCAGGTAGTTCTTTCTCCTTCTTCATCTGATAAAAATCTACTTATCTTCCTATGTTCAATTTAAATATCACTCCCTCTGTGAAGGCATCCCTACCATTCTTTCACTTAGTTATGTGAACTTTTGTTTTATTGGCATACCTCTAGTATATTGCCTACTCTATTACAGAATACATCAATTTTTATACATGTATTTTCTTTACCCTATATCTAACCATTTTTAAAGCAGGAAGGTGTTTTTCTTCATTTTATATTTATAGATTCCAACTCACAATCTTGTTAGAATTAGTCAAAAAATACCCAGAAAATTGCATAATCTGAAATAGGTTAGGCTTTACTGCTGTAACAACCTACCTGAGTATCTCAGTGACCACGTTTACTTACTGTGAGTTAACGTAGGCACTTTGCTCCAGATTTTTTATAATGATGAAGATTTCCATGGTGAGATATGCTTTCAACATTGTAGAGGCAAGGGAAACCGTGGGCTGACTCTTGAAATGTGCCTGATAAGTGAGGAATCTCACTTCCAATGACATTAATATGAACTAGATTTGATTATGGAGATTATATATTGGGATTTCTTCTTAATTATATTGTATATTGTTAGTATACATAGTTATAAGTTGAGGGGTACTATGTAGATCATTTAGCAAATTTTGGAGAAAATTAATAAGTGAATAAAATATTCATAGGGTAATATGAAGCTTTGAACAAAGGGCACAGACTTTTATTTTATCTTGTGACTGAATTGTCTATTAATCTGTGTCTTTACCAAGGGTTAAATCAACTGCACCTACTCCTTGTATTTTTTTAAGTGTGCTTATTCCTAATGCATAATGAAGACATTTATATTGTCTCTTCTTAAGGATTCAAAACTAAACAGTAGCTTATGTTACAAGTGAATTATCAAGAGAAACATTTTTGGTTCATGAGTTTATGAATGTTGATAATAAAGATAACACATACTAATTTCTCTGATAATTCCAAATAAAGTTCTTAGCATTATATTTCCGTGCAGCAAATGGTCTACTCCTAAAATGCAAATATTTAAAGTTTATTGAAAACAGCAGATTTGATGGGGATTAGAGTCTACTTTCTCTTGATGGCACTTTATTGCTGTATTCTCACATGACTAATGGGGCAAAAAAAGCTGCCTTAGGTCTCTTTTATAAGGGTATTAATCTTATTCATGAGGGCTCTGTCCTCATGACCTAAAAACCTCCCAAAGGTCCCACCTACTAATACATTGGATTAGGATCTCAATTTATGAATTTTTAGGAGAACATAAACTTTCACACTATAGCAAGAGCATCACATGGTTTTCTTTGCCATTAAATAAAGTAATAAATCAATAAGGCAATATGCAGTAGATATGCAATCATTGGAACAATAGGTCACTTGAAAAGATGCCTACATTAAACTTGGAAGATACTTAACCATAGTGACTTCTTGCCTCTGAAGTTGCTACATGCTATTATTGCACTACTTACTCTGTACATCTTTGAGCACCTGGGCTCTCAAACATATAATAAACACTTATCTGAAGTCTCATTCAAATTCAAGCATCATAAAAAAGTTTTTAAAACATTGGATATAGAATACTGCAATATAGGGCTTCTGAACTCAGATCACTTAGGTTTTGGCTGCCTTGATTTTGCTCTCTAAACTTTAACTCAGCAGCCAATCTGTAGCTATACATTTTTCATTAAATTTCAATTCTCTTAGATTTTTAGAGTAACTTAGTAAATATGACATATAGTAAATACAAAAACAAAACAAAAACAGTAGCAACATTGAATATGAAGGGAAAACTATTGGATTAGTTAGGTTTCTCCAGAAAAACAGTACAATAGGTAGTGTGTGGTGTGTTTGTGTGTGTTTGTGTATGTTGTGTGTGTGTGTGAGAGAGAGAAAGAGAGAGAGATTGACTTATTGTGAGGAATTTGCTCACAGGAGTCAATCAAGTTCCAAGTTCCAGTGTGAGTCCAAAAGCCTGGAATTCAGAACTCGTCGTGTAGTTTCAGCCTGAATGTCAGCAGACTCAAGACTCAGGAATAGCTAACGTTTTAGTTCTGGTCCAAAGGCAGGAAAAAAAAAAAGCAAAAAAAACACAGTTTAAACCAGCAGATATATTTGTGGCCTACTGCTTCTAGTGGATGCCAGATTTGTCCCAGTGCCTGCCTTTCCTTAGGACTGCTTGCTCAATTTTGCCTTAAATTCCCATCAAATCCAGGTATCCTCTTAAGATATTCCTTTGTTTCCTGAAGTTAGACACAGTATATATCATTTACATATATCCAAGATCCCTAAGTGATTAATATAGAATTTGTTCTTTGATCTTTTCTATGGTTTTCATATTTTGAGAGGTTTATTTTTTATGAATAATTGTGTGACTCAATATAAAATGTTTCTGATATGACCCAGTAGAGTGAAAATAGCAATAAAATTGGAGTTAGAAGACAGAGGTATGACTTTTGCTCTGCACTTGCTAGCTGTTTATACTAAGATAGATCAGTTCATTAAAAAAGTCTAGAAAATTATATCTTTTCTGCATGATACCACTTGCCTTTCTTTTTGGGGCCACAGTGTCTTTGTGTATAGAACGAAGGATTTAGCTTAGCTGACCTTTCAAGCAACATCCAGAAGTATAGCTTAAAATTCTATAAATCACTTAGACAACATGTTGGTGGGACATAAGATTTATTTAAGATAGGAAATCATTGATTTCCCCTTTCTTGTTTGTTTTTTGCTATGTGAGACAGGCAATCACTAACTGGAATTAGACTTTGGAAATACTGTGTAATGTACATACATTATTTGGATGATAATTTCCTTTTCTTGAATAACTAATATTGATTTTAAATTTCTTAGATTTATTAATTGTATTTGGAAACAGAAATATTGGGTGGCTATCAGTATTGACATAAACAACCTAACATAGTAAAATATGTTTTCAAGATTAGGCTAAAAAAAAGCTCAGCATATTTTCATAACAGACATACACTTGATTCTCAGTCTTTGAAATTGCAAAAAATTATACCAGGTTTAATAAACCATTTTTTAGTAAAACATTATGCTCTCTATTAAAAAAGCTATTCAAATTGTACTCCAATAAAACTAACTGTTTTTCCTAATTAATAGCTCATTATTTTTTAATGAATTATTGTCCTCATGGAATACTACACTAAGATTTAGGGAGTAATACGTTGTAAGTATGTCATATTATTGTGTATGTCCCTTTTGTCGGGGATGATCCTATAACTTAGCGCAGGTTTCTAAAATGATACTGTCTTACTAAATTATATATATGTTGAATACGAAGCATGATATTGAAGTGAACCTAAACAGTGCTTATGTTGTGTTGAGAATCTCACTCTGGCCACTGAGTTACGTAGAAAGGAAAAGAACATTATAATATAAGGAGATGTTATGACTATATTGTGATGACTCCTAAAACCCAGATTGGTGTAGCATCACATAAAAATAAACATACATTTATAAAATAACTTAAATAATGTATTTTGTGCTCTGAGAGTACATTAAAAGATTTCCAAATCAAAAATCAAAGAAAATATATTTGAAATTTTCTCCTTCTCGAGGTTTTTAAACCCATTTGCCCATAACTCTCAATTTCTTCTTACATATAGCACAGAAACCAAACCATTGTCAGCTCTGTTTCCCTCCCACTTCTCACATGGATCATCTTGATATTTCATAAGTAAAACCTAGATTTTTTCCTGATGCAAACTTCTACTGATTTCACTGCTGAGGATCCAGCTTTGGTAAGTAAGTTGGGGTTAGAAAAATGTAGGATAGAAAAAGAAACATTTTAATGATGTTTGATACCTCAAATTTTAATTTTGAGAATGTCAATTTTTTTCAAGATAATAGAAAGAAAGAAATGATATATGTTAAAGCATTTTTGTAATCAGGCCTCCTCTCTCTCTCTCTCTTTCTCTCACATACACACACACAGAGATACATACTTACATTCACATACACAGTTGCCATTTTTATTACTATATTGTTTACTATGGTACTAAAATATAATGAAATTTAAATGATACGAATATCTATGGAGATGGAGGATTAAGTTACTAATCATGGTATGAATTTTCATTACCTATTAAAAGATTTCTATTATATAAAAATAACTTATTAAAAACCAGTAGAGACCTGTTTGAGGGAAAAGAAAATAATATCTACATGAATAATTTATATATATATATATTTATAGAGAGACTATACCAAATGTTTACTTGAGATTGAGAATGAAAATTGAGTTTATATACTTTTTAATATTCCACTTATTCTAATTGAATGTATTACTTTTATATTTAAATTCAAACATCCAGTGACGAGAAAAACAAGGAAGCTAGGTATTAAACGAGTGTGTGTGTTGGAAGGGAAAGCAATTATGAGAGTTTTGTGTTGATCCCCTGACCTAACCCAGTGGACTGGCATCTGAGGTCTTGGAATAAACCTGTGAACTTAACTCCTCTAGCAAATATAAGGCATCAGGAAACAAGAACAATAGTTCTGGTCCAGATAACATATCGTGAACCAAACTTGAGGAGAAAATGATTCTTCACATATTTCCAGGGCGTAGAATGGGAGAATTCTATAAATAGTAATGTCTTGAGATTTTAACAAATATCAATAACAACGGGTGTGGGACTTTTTGGAGTTGGCACCCTAGACTGGCCTGAGCACTAGTGAGGTGGGTATTTATGCAAGTGATTCAAGTTGTTTTGAGAGTAAAAGAAAAACAACATGAAGGATTTCACAGAATAGCAAGCAGGACTTCTCTATGAACACACATGGGATCTTCAAGAGATACGCCAAAATAATTCGATGTTTGTGTGTTCGTACTGTTATGTGTGTGTTGCTGTGTGCATTGGGTGATTCAGTGGAAATGAAGATTTTGCAATACGACGTGAGGACAAGTGTCAGTAAAATTGAGAACTATGAAATTAATAATATAAACCAATTTTAAACTCAGCTGGTGGGGCTCTGAAAACATTGTTCACCAATATAAAATTGATCTGATTGCATTTTTAACTTCAAAAAGAAATGTTACTTTTATTAAGAAATAATCATGGTCAATAGAAAAGAGAAAGGAAATGAATTCCTTTACGCATTCAAAAACTTTTAGTGCTTACTGTGTACCTGGCACTTTGTTCTCTAATTTCTAACAGTTATTATTGTATTGATTTAAAAATCATTTAAAAATCATTGCACAATTTTGTCTGTAGATTCTAGAAACCCTTCAACTTTAAAATATAAAAAACTCATCAGTGGGAAAGCCCATAGTCAATAGAAATTTTTATTAGGATGAACCTTATTAAATTTTTATTTGATACTGAGTTTTTACTATTTGTCCCACACCGAGTTAGGAGTTCATGATCCGGTGGCATGCACCACTCAGCTAGGCTGCTACACAAATTGGGAAAGCAGTGAGCACAGTCAAATGGGAGGACCTAGTCAAATCTGGGCAACAAGGAAAGTTTAACTTCAGAAATGACCTTTGAGATGAGATATGAGCAATGGGCATTTGAGGAGGAAGAAGAGCGCTCCAGACAAAGGAACTAACATTTGAGAAACACAAAAAACCCAAAATGCATGAGGTAGAGGGAGGAGGAAAAATAAGAGCAGGTGACAAAGAAGAGGCATATTGGGCCTTTGAGGCTATGTCGAAGGGGCTATTCTCTCTCATAAAAGCAAAATGCAAACCCTGAAGGAACTGAAATATCTGTGTGTTGAGCCTAAGAATACTGAGTTATAGAAATGCCCCCTGTATTTTTGGAGACAAGATTTGATTTCAGAAGTCAAATAAGGCTTTGCCTTAAAGAAAAAATAAATGTGTTAGTTCAAAACCTGCCTCACCTCAGGTGGGCGTCTCACTGGTCAGTGATAGCTGCGTTTCAAAGAGACAGCTGTAAGCTGGGCCTACGGTTCTCACCTGTTTTGAAAGACAAGACAGGCCTCCCCTAGGGCCATAGGTTGCCAGAAGCTGACCAACAAAGACCTCCGGAGATGAGAGCTGATGTTATAGATATGCTAATGCCCAAGCCGGGCCTTGACAAGAACCATGCGGGTTAAAGTAATTAACACAAGGCACGCTCATGTTGACTTCTGAGATCCTCTCTGTCTCCAAGAACACAATCACTGGAGCCAAGATGTCTCTGTTTTTTGCTAAAGTAATAGCCTTATCACAAAACTTAGATGTTTGCCCTAAGAAGACTTTGTAACTCATTGTTCCCCTAGATAGAGTTAGTTAAAGGATCTGTAGTAGCCTTTTAGAAGACTTTGACCCTAAACCAAACTGCCTGTGAGTATGTAGGGCAACGGGACCCTGTATCTACCCTATAAAGTACCTGTGTGGAGTTTCAGTCCCTGTTATATTTCTGCGGGAGAAATATATCCATCCTGACTCCTCCTTTGTCTATTTTCATAAACCTTTATAAACTGTATTTTTGGCTCTGTGTATTATTATTACTATTCTTTTATATTCTGTTTCCTACTATTTTTTCATCCTTTGCAATGACCCCTCCCTGAGAGACCCGACCCGGAAAGAGAAAAACCTCTTTGTGGGGAGCATAGCTAACTCCCCGCATCTGTATGTGTGAGAGAGAGATATTGATATATAATATATGATATATGTTCCCGACTGTAATTTTCCCAAGCATCACTTCTAGCTGTTGAGTCAAATATATATGAAAATTTGTCCTGAGAGGCCAAAAAGTATCTGTGTGAGAAAAAATTTAAAAACCACACAGACAAAATCACTCGCATTCAGTGTGGATTAATAAAATGTGGTATATGGATACCATGGAGTTCTACTCAGCCACAAAAAACAATGGTGACCTAGCGCCTCTTTATTATCCTGGATAGAGTTGGAGCCCGTTCTACTAAGTGAAGTATTCCAAGAATGGAAAAACAAGCACCACACGTACTCACCATCAAATTGGTATTAACTGACCAACACTTAAGTGCACATATAGTAGTAACATTCATCGGGTGTTGGGCAGGTGGGAGGGGGGAGGAGGGGATGGGTATATTCACACCTAGCGGGTTCGGTGCCCACCATCTGGGGGATAGAAATCTTGAAGCTCTGACTCTTGTGGGGCAAAGGCAATATATGTAACCTAAACATTTGTACCCCCATAATATGCTGAAATAAAAAAATTAAAAATTAAAAAAAACACAGACAACATACACAAGGTAAATGATATGAGAATGATTATTTTTTTAATGAGCAGCAACATATGTCAAGATAAGGAGACAACATAAAACAGGAAACTATCAAGTATTGTGGTTGGAGAGATTTTAGATAAAATCTTTTGCATTCTTCTTGCTGCTTGTGTGGCTTAGAGCAAATTACTATGTTGAGATTGATTTTCTCACTCATATTAATAATATCTATTAAATAAATTTGATTTAATGATTAGACATATTTTAAGAAAACTCCACATTACATAGTGGGTGTTAATGTATATCAACTGCTATTATTTTTTAATTTATAAAATAATATTTTCTCAATGCATTCTTGATCTGAGTGGCATAATTACTTCTTATGCATAACCATATAGAAAGAAAATTTTGCAGAGATTTTATCACTTTGTTTCATTGTTTTTCTCAAATTTTTAATAAAACTGTATGAAATATTTATTACATAATTTTACTGTTTAAATAAATCTTACCTATCTGATTTATGGATATGCATTTAAACTACAGAGCATATCAACTTGGAAGTCATTTTGGTCTTCAGGGTGCACATGTCTTAAGAAGTTGCCAAAAAATATATAAGGCTGTTCTAGCATCCCAGGTGAAATCATGCATATTTAATGGCATGCCATTATACATTACCAAAATATTATAAAGGTATGACATGTGAAATGCATTTAAGTTGTATTATTGCTTTAATATAGAACACAATAACTAGGCAGGGGGGATTGTCGAAATCAATTCATCACATCGGTAACATTTATACATCAAAAATTTATTTTTCCTTTTTATTTATCTGAATTAGGAGATTTCTCATAATATTAAATTGGTAAATCATAGTGATTTTGTGTTTATTTGTGGAAACACAATCAGAATCTCTAATAACTACCAGGAATATTTTAAGTGTTATTTCCTCTCAGAAGTATATGCATATTTGTAAATGGAGTATTCTCTTCAAGGCATGAATTCTACACTTATAGTTCTCTATTGCTGCATAAGAACCTACTTGATTGCTTAGTTGCTTTAAACAGTATTTTACTTTACCTATTATTTTATGAGTCATTGATTCGGCTCTGCTGTGCAGCTTAAACTATTCCATGCATTGTCAGCACGGTAAATCCACTGAGAACCCAGGATCTACTTTTAAGTTGACTGTCCTACATGGCTGGAAACTGTTTCCCGAGTTGACTCTCCCAGTAGGCCAGGGGCAAGGTTCCTCTCCATGCGGGTCTCTCCACAGGCTGCGTGTGCTTTCTCACAGCCGGACTCCACAAGAAAGAACTGGGCCTGCAAACTAGTGCATGGTCACTTCTGCCATTAAGTGCTCAAAGCAGTCAAAAACCCTGCTCAGATTCAAAGGGAAGTGAATAAACTCCATCTCTAGAGGAAAATAAGTGACAAAAAATGTTAGCGTCTGTTTTTAATCTACCACAAGTAGTAAATACTCTCAGTATGAAAGTCCATGGTGATTTACAGTCATTTGAAATAATTGTGCTTTATTAAATATAGATCCTAAAAGTAAACTACTAAGAGAAAAGAAAAACAGATTTCTCTTATTGACAATGTAATGATAAAACTAAACTTGAGTCTAGGAGGTTTAGTTAGTGTCTGGATTCAAATACTCAAGATAATTACCTATGTTGCTAATGTCATATTCCTTTGTGTTTTGAGATCCAGGCTCAGCAATAATTATATCCCTACTGTCGGAATTTCTTTGAAAGGTCTAAGCTTTGTCTCAGATAACAGTAATATTGCAAGTCAGAATATTGGCAGAGGGTGCGTATAAGTTGGGATTCCCCAGATGCAAAGCTTGAGACAAAAGAAAGTTTGTGTGAAATATTTCTGTAGGAAGGTGAAAGAAATAAGACTTTGGGAGTGCAGGCAAGGAGAGAAGAGACAGAAAATAATGGCTAATAAAATAGACATGAATACAGCTACCACTATGCGTGATTAGAGCTTAAACTTGTTGAAAAAATTCTGGAAGGCAGTTTAGCAAATACATCTTGGAGTTACTCCCTGCTTCGGGGACAGATACTGGGGTATTTATGCAACAACTGTCATCTGTCATTGCCTGAAGTCTACCCTCTGGGGAAGGTGTTTCTCTGTCACTTCCAGTCTAGCTTTGGATGGCCGAGCAGGCTACCGAAACCAGAGAAAGCTTCAGGCAAAGAAACCACATAATGCAGTAGTAAGTTAGGGCAGCATGCACTGGAGTAGACAAACAAAGAAATACCTTCTACAAAGTAATGTATAGAGACAGGTGCATCTATGTTTAAAAGATACATTAATTTAGAGTTATTTCATGTTATCGATATATACATCTGTGAGTATAAAGAATTAATATGTTTACAGGTTTAAGCTATCTGTAAGAAATTTTAATGACCTACATATGTCTAAAGTGAAAATAATCTTTAGTATTAAATATATATTTATGATTTAGTCTTTCATTTTATGATAAATTCTTTGGATTTTTTAATATGTTTTGGGTAAACTGAAAATAAAAATTTTACAGAAATATATAGCAATTTTCTAAAACACTTAGAAGACTTTTTTGCCAAAAAAAAAAAAAAAAAAAAAGCCGTTAAGTAATAAAAGCTGCTTCAGCAGGTTCCTTCTCATCTGGAACTTCTTCCCTCAGCTCAGAACAGACAGCTTTGCAAATCATTTGTTCTCTTCTGCTAGGCACGCTACTGTTCAGTGTAGACTGGGAGAGGCACACTGCCTTTCAGCTAATGCAGCTTGGTACCCACTGTATTGTTGCTGGCAGTTTGGGTCAGTTGGTATTCAGACCCCTAGGACAGTGTTTAGGTGCCAGCAGTGATGGACTAGGTTAGGTAAGCTCCAGATCCCAGGCCTCTGGATGGTGTACTTGAGTCCTGCTAGGCCAACACCAGGCTGGCAAGTTTGCCCTCAAGCCTCCATGACTTCAGGAGCTGGCTGTGGTGGTGAGGGGTGGGCTGATCTCCTGCTCTGGAATGCTCAGGCAGGAGAAGAGCCGATGCACCGTGATCCTGCCACAGAACGGGCAGACTCCCCTTGAGATCAGCAGAGGTAGGCAGCTGTGGGATGTACACACCACTCACACCTCCCTCTCTCTGTCCTTTGGGGGAACAAAAGTGTCCATACACCCAGCTCCTACCCTGACCTAGCTATAGCAGAGATGGTGAGGGCAGCCAACATGCTGTGTGCAGTGCTACCAGCCTGGCTGTGGGCTGTGGCTAAAATGCTCCCATGGAGGAGATGTGGTTGAGCCAAGGACTCGCCTCCAAGGAGGATAGGCTCCGCCCAAAAGAGAAGGGCAGCTTTTGGGGAGAGGATCGCTAGCTGCTAGCCCATTCTCCCCCACAGGAGGGGGTAGCTTTAGTCCTTGGGGAACAGAAAGTGCTTGCTGTGCCCTTTTAGAGGGAAAGGAGTAAGGCCAAAGCTCCATGGAGTCCTGGGTGTGCTACGTGCTCTGACAGAGGCAGGGCAGCTGCTCCCAAGTGCCCTGGGCTTAATCTTCCCTGTGGAACTTTTGCAAAATTTCCAGCAGAAACAGGCATGGCTGTCTCAGCTTTAGTGGGTGTGGGAGGGGTGGAGGAGGAGAAGGCCCCGGTGCTGGGGAGCTGGTGCCCTGATCCCCTTTGTCCGAAGGGGCCTTCTAGTGTGCTGCACTCTCCTCTCAGCTGGAAGGGACCCACCCTGAATACCCAAGCTCTGGGAGACCTACAGTTCCACCAGGACCCACCAGTCCCCCAATCCCATCAATATCTTCGGTATACTCGTTACAATCAGCTCTTACGCTCCATACACATATATCATCAAAATTAAGAGCATGCTCTAAAGAAATATTTAATGTGATATGCTAGCATAGCCCTAATAATAATAAAATATTCATGAGTTCACATCATACTACATTTATATTTTTTGGGTCTGCCTTCAAAGTTTTCAATCCAAAACATAGAAGTTTTTACAGTTTAAAATATTTTGGTTAATATCTTAGTTTTAATTTCATTTTAAATGAAATCTATAGAACAGTATGCTGTTCCAAATTATTTAAAACAAATAATATTTGATCTGATTCTGTTTGACTTAATAAATTTATTTTATAGGTTAGGAAAAAAGTATGGAATGCTGTTGTGATTATCATTTACTTCTCTCAGACTTTCCTATTGTTACATAAAAGGATATATTGTTACATGAAATTCTTCTAGCCTTCTTTAAAATTCTCCAGAAGTGTTCAGTATTAGTACACAATCAGCAGTCATGGTTTGTATGCTTAATAATCATTTCACTGGGTTTATTTTTCAATATCCCCAGGGTGTTAATCTTTTGAAAACTCACTTGCAGTTGAGCTGATTCCATTGTAAAATGTTTCTTCATTCCCAACACATATCACATAATACAACAAGTACTAGTTCTACTTTCATAGTGCATCAACTAATTTGCGATCATAGCAGATCTTAAGATATCTTCTTCCAAAATGTCTTAACCTGCCAGAGGTTATATTCATTCAATTGATGTTTCCTTAGTGAATTAATTCCATTATGGTTTTGCTAACTCATGTTTACTAAGAGTATCTCTGAACCAGAGAGCCATGTTCTCATCCTGGTGTTTTTTTACTTCTTGACATCTAATGATGAGTCTGTGGAAACTATTTCTGAAGATATCTTGCTAACTTTTTAAAGCCCAACACATTTCATGCAATTATTTTAAACTAATTTTTACCAAGGCATTAAATCAAAAATATTGTAAAGAGTTATAAAAATGATTAATAATCTCAAATTAGGAAGAATATAGATCACAAATCTATACCAATGGGAAGAATACCCAACCACCCACAATGAAATTTCTCAGTTATTAGCTAAACCATTTTCATATGGAAATTATACTGTTTCAATTTTGTGAGAAAGATAATGTTTATAATGGGTTTAAGACAAGAGCACTTGTGTTTCATTCTGGCTCTCATTGTGAAATTAGGCAATTTGTTTAAAATATTTGTGCCTC
This sequence comes from Varecia variegata, assembly GCA_028533085.1. Taxonomy (NCBI): domain Eukaryota; kingdom Metazoa; phylum Chordata; class Mammalia; order Primates; family Lemuridae; genus Varecia; species Varecia variegata. The sequence goes on from CM052439.1 coordinate 161,415,325, forward strand.
AGTTTATCTGTCAGCAAAACTGTTATAATAAACATAAACACAATTCTGTGTATATATGTTTATAATCAGTCACACTAGAGGATGTACTTAATAATAATCTGGAAGTGCTTATTAATAACTTCATAGCTGGCAAGAATAGCTAGCTAATTCAGAATTATTATAAATGGAAAATCATTCATATAGCTACATGATCTGATAGTTTAAAAATATTGTTGTTGATTATTTTTGAAAATGGACAAAGCAAAGCCAAAGTTAAATCTGATCTCAAATTATTTCATGTTGTATGCTATCAAAAAATGCATGTAGAGATTAAATATAAATATTGCATTTTCCCTGTTCCATTTACTTGGTATTTCTCCTGTATTTCTCCATGTTATAACTTTGTATTTCTGTTTTCATCATCTCCATGACTAAATTGAAAGAAGAGAATTTACTTTCCTTATATTTCTTTGTACAATATTTATGTCTGCATTGACCACAATGCCTTCTTCTTGGTGCTTGAAAACATTTTGCTTATTGATTAAAGTTCTTCTGATTGATACCACAGAAGGAGAAATTGGGAAACAAGAGGGAATAACAGGTTCTGCCAAAGTAGGCCATGTGTGGTCTACAAATGGAATCTAGAAACCAAAGGAGCAGAACAAAAAGATACCAAAAATTTAGCAGGACAGAATGTGGGTACATGTTGAGTCTTTATATATACCATGATAATCCTGAAAAACAGTCTGATGTGCTTTAAGGGGTGCTAGAGATTCTGAGTTTATCAAAGTAATAATTCCTCACCCCATGGTGTAGGGAGATAATTGCAACTGGATGAAAATCCGGCATGGTATGGGCATGAATATTAATATTATAATAAGAGTAAACACCATTTTTCCAGACCAAGAAAGCATGCTTGAAAGGAAATGTGGTCTAGTGGAAAGAGAATCTGTGAAAATTTAAAATTCCATGTTTAAAATTAAAATGTAATATTTAAAAATGTGTGGAAGTTTAAAAATCTAAATTTAAGATTTTATGTTTAAAAATAAAACTGAAATTAGTGTTCTCCACTTAATTATCTTAGCTTGGACTTACATTCTGGGTTTTCTACTTATTAGCTTTACAATATTTGGCTGGTTTATAAACTGTGCCAATCACAATTACCTAAATATTAGAAGATCGATAATATCAACTATGAAAAAATATATTATTATTGACTGGAGTGTAAGATTTTTCCAGTAAGGATTTTGTGAGGTACTGTTAACTAGGGATAAGTAGGCTTGCTGTGTAGATATGAGAGTTTAGCTAACAATACAGAAATTTGGTTGTTGGTGTTTGGGTGTTCTTTCCATTGCTAGAGATTTGTGATCTATATTCTTCCTGAATTGGCAAGTAGAAAAACAAGTAATTTTATAGATTTTTAGTTATACTTAGCAGAACAAATGCTGCAGAAAGAAAAGGGGTTAAGACTGTGTAAAAGGTGACAAGAGAAGCATTAAGCTGATCATTGAGCTGAACACTATAGTGGAGAAGACCCCTTATTTACTCGGAGAGAAAGTATCTCAAATGATGCAATCCCTAAACTCTGCTATGTTTTCTCCTAATATAAATGTTTTTTTTTCCTTAAATTAATATAAATTTATTTAATTAATGATGTACTTATCATCTTTATTAGTATTACTAACAAGAAATGTATAATTTTAGTTTAAAATATGAGTACATATCCATAGATGCTGAGGTCAAGGGGCTATTTCAAATTCTGGGCATTATTGATGGTGTAATAATAAGAAAGTGTATTTGTAAATTTTCTATAAATGTGAACTTTCACTTTACTAATAGTCAATATGTAAATCATTTCCCAATGTAGTCATCTTTGTCCAATGCTGCTCAAAATTGCTTTATAGTAAAAATTGAGTCAAATTTCAATAAGATTTTACTATTGAGTCCCATTAACTAAATTATTTATAGAGACCGTGGAAATGTAAATAATCAGGTACTAATTAGATAAATAATTGATCCTCTGAAAAATTGTCTATTATGCATCCATCAAAAGCAATATTTTATAAAATATTTAAAGTCATAAATTACAAGCAGATGATAACTTATAAAAGAGTAAGAAATGTATCATCTGAGAAAATATAAAAAGATAGGCAGCAAGATACTGCAGTGTTTATTTTCAGGTGATTTTAACTTATTATTTTTGCTTATCCATGTGTTCAACAATAAAAATTGATTTTTAGTAACCAAATAAAATGATTTATTGTATAATATAAATTATTTTAAGAAATGATTTTTGATCATCTCAAAATTATCAATATCAAAGTAACTAAAATATTTCATGTCAAGAATTTGTGGGTCCGATGGGATGGCTCATGCCTGTAATCCTAGCACTTTGCGAGGCCAAGGCAGGAGGATCGTTTAAAGCCAGGAGTTCAAGACCAGCCTGAATAACATAGGTGGCTTCCATCTACACAAAAAATAAAATAAATTAGCCAGGCATAGTGGTGCACACCTGTAGTCCCAGCTACTTGGGAGACTGAGGAAGGAGGATCACTTGAGCCCAAGAATTTGAGGTTTAGTGAGCCATGATGATGCCACCACACTCTAGTCTGGGCAATGAGGTAAGACCTTGCCCCCCCTCCCCTGCCAAAAAAAAAGAATTATATGATACTAAATATTCTGAAAATTAAAAAACAATCCTTTTAGCATTTGCAATGGACTGAATAGTGTCTCCCTCAAAATTCACTGGTTGAAGCCCTAACCCTCAATGTGATGGTATTTGGAGGTGGGAGGGAATTAGGCTTAGATGAGGTCATGAGGTTGGATCTTGAATGAATGATGAGATTAGTTTTCCTAAAAGAAAAAAGCCAGAGCTCTCTCTTTTTACCACGTGAGGATAAAGCAAGAAGGCAGCCATCACTAAGCCAGGAAGATAGTCCTCACCAGGAAGCAAACCTGATGATTTCTTGGTCCTGTAATTACCAGCCCCCAAAACACTGAGAAATAATTGCCTGTTGTTTAAGCCACCCAGTGTATGGTATTTGTCTAGCAACCTGAGCTAAGGAAGCATTCACTGGAAATTCATAATATTTCTTTGAAAGTGAAAATATGCTTAAAGAAGCCCTTATGCCAACAATGCGCTTTCAAAGGTTCTACAAGTTTTGTGTTTCTTTTGTAGAAATGATTTTCAGAGCATTCAAGTTATAAGACACACTCTCTTTCCTTTGCCAAAAAAGAAATGGAGTGCATAGACCAGTGGATAGGAGTAATTTTCCTGTATGATTTTAAATTTTGAAAGGAAACTATATAAAATAACTAATGCAAGAGAGTGTAAAATCACTCACAAAATTTCAACTGTTCTGACACCTAGAGCAGTTATTTTGCAAAATTGTTCTAGGATGTAATTTTTTTCCCATACAGATAAACAAACCATTTTCTAGTTTTTTGGAATGTAAACAGTTGAGTAAAAAGAAATGTGAATAAGAGATATGAATATCCTGTTCCATTTTTGATGAGTAGAGTAATAAAATATTTTAGTGATGCCTAAGAAGGAGAAGGTCATTTGAAGGTTATGATTTTATGGCAATTATTTGTCTATGAGAGCATAGTGGATTAAAGATAAATGCTCTACATAAATGGCCCTTGAGAAGTCTAATGTTACATTGCATCATCTGCTATTACTCTACATGATATTCAATTAACAATGCAAAAAAGCTTAAATTGTCTTTATGAAAATATTATAGGTATTTATAAAGTTCTTTAGACTCCTTTCTGATACCTGCTCAAAACACATTGGAATTAGATTAGAGAATCCAGTTGGATGCTTTTGGATTTGAAATGTGTCTTAAGAAAATGTTATAGAGACTTTGAGAATAATTTAGGAGATAACAGAGCTACATAAAATCTAATGAATTTTATATTTAAAAATAAAACTGAAAATTGTTTTCTCCATTTACTTATCTAATAGAAAAGATTTGTCTTTGTTTTCTATTATCTAATATTTAAAATATTCATGTGTATTGTGGTATGAACCAATTATCATTAATAGATAAAATCTCATATTAGAAAATTTCAGGAGAATCAAATTTAAAAAGTATTATCACATTTAAAAGAAATAGGATTCAATCAGATGGACAGATAAAAGATCAATTAAAAATGATGTCTTTCCTACATAGATATACCAGAAATTACCAGTTAAAGAAAAACAAGGAAAAACATTCACATTAATAAAAATTACTACAACAAAATTACTAAGTGCCTTAAAATAATGCTACAAAAATTTCAAGACATTTAGCTATGTACACTAAAATGTAAAAGACCACATAAGAAAATTTGAATAAATAAAAGAGAGGTCATATCTCTTGGTTCAGAAGACGATATTGTATAAATACCAATACTCAATATTTACCTGTAAATTCAATCTAGCCTAAGCAAAATAGCAACAAGATTATTCAAAAGCTTTGGCAAGCCAGTTTAAAAGTTCATACAGAAAGAGAAATATGTAAAAGAATAGCCCAGACAAAATTTGTTAATAAATTTTACTCTTACCTTGTCTAAGTAGGAAAAACGGATATCTTAATTTATTTTGCAAACTATATATTTAATCATCCTATGCATGTATCATTTATTTGGAAAAAGTAATGTCTCTAGAAACATTTAGTTTTTCTTCTATCTTTCACACTATTTTGGATGTTCAGTAACTATGGATTATATGTAAATAATATTGAACTTAGTGGTAATAAATTATACAAATATATATAACATGTAATTATAATGTATATTAACTGATTGTGTAAGACAAATTATGTATCTATAAAGAATATTATTACATACAGGGAAAGCACAGACATACTTATGTAAATATAGTTTGAACATATTCATTAAAATAAAATATTAACATGGTAATTACTTTTATGTGTATGTCTGTATCTAAGTCAAATTAAAATGTGGCTGCTACAAATAAATGCTTACTTTTTAATATCAGCCTTTACATTTTAAAAAGTGATGAATTATGGTATTGTTTTAATTGCTTGAAATTGACTTCATAAAGCTTTATGTTGTATCTCACCAATAAGTAAAAACTTAAAGATATTATTTATATAATTTAAACTAATATTCACTTATGACTATGGCTTCTATATTTTTATTTTCTAATTTAATATAAGACAGTGACCACCTATATCCCTTTAACAACTCAAAAGAAGCTAACTGGATACCTTGTTTCTATATATTTTGTGGGTAGATTTTAATTGAACAAAAGACTTCCTTTTTTGTCTACCATGGCTTTCCTCAGTATTGACTTATTTTCATCAGTTTAAATTCTCATATTGGTATAATATCAATTACCTTGAAATAATTGTGTATCTCAAATGTCTTTTGAAATCAGTGAATAGTGAGTGGCCTTTCTCTTTTTGATTGCATACACAGTTTTGTACCTATTCTATAAAATAATCACCTGTATAAATATTATGTTAATATTCTTGGAAATATTAACTAGATATTAGTATTGGATAAATTCTACTAAGAGATTAGAACAAAGCCGCAAAATGACCCTGCCACATGGTCTTGTCTCTGGTCCAGAACTATCCCTTTCCATGGAAGTTTCTCACTATTTACCAATACCATTATCAGACTTTTTTTTGACACTGAGTGACAACTTTTCTTTTCTATTTTACAGGAAGGTGCACAAGGATATAATGTTCACATACCTGTAATAATTCCATGGATAGGTCTTGACCCCAAAGTATCTTGAAGCTTCGGCAAAGAAAATCTGGAAAGGAAGTTGCATAGCATAGCACAGCTCATCCTTCATGGACTATTCATGTCTAATAAATATGACATAAACATTTTGTTGAAAAATGGAATTTATAAAAATAAAAAAGCATATAAACTCTGTTTTTCAACAAAAGCTCCATCAAGATTGACACTTTCCAAAGCAATGATACCAGCCATTTAGTCCATCCCTAAAAAACAGGGTCCAAGGAATTTAACCATGTCACTGTAGGCTCTCTTACATTATGAACTGAAGAAAAATGAGTGCCTTTCCAATTTTTTTTTAATTGGAAAACAAAAACAAGTCATAAGGAGTCAAATCAGTTATATAAAGTGAATGCCTAATGATTTCCTATTGAAACTCTCCCCAAATTGCTCTTGTTTGATAAGAAGAATGAGCAGGACCATTGTTGTAGTGGAGAAGGACTCTCTGGTGAAGATTTCCAGGTGTTTTCTGCTAAAGCATGGATAATATTCTCAAAACCCAGTCATAAAAAGCAGATATTATCATTCTTTGGCCCTCCAGAAAGTCAACAAGCAAAATGCCCAAGCATCTCAAAAACCTATTGCCAGGACTTTTGCTGTTGACTGGTCTATTTTTGCTTTGAATGGACCATGTCTTCCTCTTGGTAGACATTGCTTTGAATGTGCTTTGTCTGCAGCATCATACAGGCAAAGCCATGTTTCATCTTCTGTTATAATTCTGCTTCAAAGAAATCCTTCAGGATCTGGATACCACTTGTTTAAAATTTTCATCGAAATGTCTGCTCTTGTCTATAGCTAATCTGGGTTCAATGGTTTGGTTTTGTCACCCATTGAGTGGAAAGTTTGCTCAACTTTAATTTTTCAGTCAGAATTGTATAAGCTATTCCATGGTGTTGGCTATTGTTTGTGATGTTAATTGTTGATCCTCTTCAATTAGGGAAATAACAATATGAAATTTTTCCTTTCAGATTGATGTGGATAGTCTGTCTCTGTGGTCTTCATACAATATCATCTCATCCCTTCTTAAAGCAAGTTATTCATTTGCAAACTGCTGATTTCTCTGGAGCATTGCCCCCATAAATGTTTTGTAAAGCATAATAATTTTACTGCTCTTCCTTCCAAACTTCACTGTAAATTGCATGATTGTTTTTGCTTAAGTATTAGTGAAATTTATGTTGCCTTGATGGGGGCTCTTTTAAAATTGATGACTATCCCTCTTAGTGCCTCATGCTTGATCCAGTTCAGCATGTTCTAACAAATCACTATGTGTTTATTTTAGTGCAAATTTTTTTTTTAAATCCATGCATAGTTTTTTCACAGTGCAGATTTTTCATGAACTTTCTTAATTCTCCTCATAATATCATTTAAAAAAATTAATTGGACTTCAGAAAAAAGTAAACAAAATGATTAAATTTATTTCCTGATCTATTGTTATAACTTTCAACATTTAACTGTCATCGAAACTACAGTTACTTTCCTAGAACTTATGTATTACTTTACATTATGAAAAAAACAATGAACTTGCTCAATGGACTTCTTATCTGGTGTCCTTTGGAATCAGCAAAATTAAGCAATTAGGCTAGGTGTACTTTACTACAACCTATCTATCAGATAAAAGGATGTTTAAATAAAGTTGAATTTCATATAAATAACAAATAATTTCTTAGCATAATTTGTTAGTATAATAATTACAAGTATGCCTCACTGCTGTTATAACCAAACACTATTAGTTGGGATATACTTACAATAAAAAATTATACCTTGCTTATCTGATTAAATATATCAGGTGATATATAGGTTAATTATTTTGATTGGAGAAATCATTTCACAATGTATACATATATCAAAACATCATGTTATATGCTCTAAATATATGAAATCTTTATTTGTCAATCATAACTCAATAAAAAATACTGAAATACATACGTTTAATTGGATGTCCTGTTTTTATTTTCTAAATCTGGCAGCCTAACTACTAATGCAGCTACTACTTCTAGTAGTACTACTGGCTACATGTATTGCTAGTTTAACATGTACCATATACTTTTTTAAGTATTTTGCATGCATTATCACAGTTCACTAAAACCTCATGAGGTGAATGAGGTGAATGCTATTATTAAGTCCACTTTTCCAATAAGAAAACTAAAGCAAAAAGGTTATGAAACTTGCTAGAGGCCCTCAAAAGAAGTAAGTGGAGTGGCTGGTTTCAGAGCTAGTCATTCTAAATTCAGAGCCCACATTATTACAATCTGAGGTTTACTGCTTATAAGAATTTTTTTTTTTCTACTTCAAGCTCAAAGTACAGCATTCCATCCTATAAAAGATGCTCCATTCAAGTGTGATTAAATTCAGAATTATGAGACAGATTCTGCGGGCCAAGGGATTTTAACTGGCTGCCAATATGGAGAAGAGAATTTGATAGAGGAATGAAAGAAGATTCAGTAGCTTGGGTGATTTACAGCACAAAGAGAGAGTTGTCTCATTTCCATTAAGAGAGGAAAGCCTATTTTCAAAGTTTTTTATCACGTATTTTTTCTTGACCTATGCACATTTCTAACTCACAAAAACAAATATATATCACTTCTGTTATAACCAACCAGCCTTTGCAATCAACAGCCAGCTTACTTCAAGGGAGAAAAGTATTAATATTATACATCAATTTCAAAATAATTTTGTTGCATATTTGTAGTATAATTTTCTAGATTTCCCCGACACTTTTCCGTGAGAAACCTGAATATATTAATCTGTAAGATAAACCCTATCGAGTTTCTTGACTAATTCTGATGAATGTGTGCTCTAAATCGGGTTGTTTGTACCAGAAGTTACTGTAGGTGAAGTGATACATTGGCCCAGGTGATAACTCTAAGGAAGTAATTAACACAAGCATATTGAATGAAAGGGCATAAACTCAACAGTATCTCAGGTCCTCCCAAGTATTTTATGGAACATATTTTGGTATTCCCTAATGCTAACTCCAAAGTTCCTTAGTTCAAACCTCATTGTGTTTTCTGACTCCTTTTTTCCCTACCTGCATTTACCATAGTGACAGCTGTTCCTTGTTGATCTTGTTTTGGCTTCTGCTTCTGGATTCACTCCTGATACATGGTCATACATCCTTGGTTTTCAGGAGGCCTAATTCCTGCTTTCTGGCATCAACCCCTGCATTCATTCAGATCTTGCCATAGGTTCCCAGAAGGGCTTCATTCTCCATCATTTCAAATCAGCTTACATCTATTCAGAGAAGCCATTCCAGTCAATTACCCAGTTATAGCCATGGAATCTACCCCTGGTTGGCCCCATGGATTATAGCACATGCAAACCCTCCCCTGGTCAAAATCCATATTCAGAGTTCTGCTTTCACACCATGACTGGATATTTGCCCTAAGAACAATCTGTACAATTGGGAGTTTAACATTCTCTCTAGTGCTTGGCAGTTCTGTGGGAGATAGTTAATATATTACAATGTCTCAGATCAACAGACTGAAACATCTGAACTATTTATATCATTTCCAATGCAATGAATTGAAATTACTTGGACATGAAGAGACACCCAAATTAATTTTGTAACACCTTTGTACAATGGAAATTAAACCCCAGACTCTTTTAACTAATCCCCATTCTCACACACCTTAAAAAGAAGACTGCAGTTAGATCATTCCATCTTTAGCCCAAACTTATTTCCCAAGTAATCTAACTTCTGTCCCATTTAAGCTTCAAGTAGCTCTATGAATATTTTCCTTCAGCAATTGTGTCATTTGTTTTTATCTTTCTTTCTCTTTTGTATTTCTTTCTCCTTTTTTTATTTCAGGATATTATGGAGGTACAAACATTTTGGTTTAAACTCTGGTGGACGTATTTAAGTAGAACAGCATCATAAAAAAATAAAAATTAATGAAAATGTACTTGTTTCTGTAGTTTTAAAAATCTCTTTAACTATAATGAGGCCACTATTTTTATGTAAAATGACATATTTTCTCATTTCCAGGCTTTATTTTGTTTTGAGGGACAGGATATTGGTTGTTTTGTTAATTTTGTTGCTTTTTGGGTTTGCTTCCACTCAATTTTACTGGTGACGTCTGCACTAGATTTAGAATAATCCAACAACTTTGTTTCCTGGTTTGCTTCATTTTTTGCTATGTAGACTACAACATATTCCATGTTTTTGCCCAACTTGTTTATTAACTGTCTATGTTTATATTGGGAGTTGCCATTTTAGGCCTTAATTGTTTAAATTGTTTGCACTCTTGTCCAAATAAACTTTTTGTTACCACCTCTAATCAAACACATTGTGAGACTTACCATATAGAATCCCCAGAAAGAGGCATTTCTGAAATATTGAGAATGACCTCTTCTTTGTATGGAGGTCTTGAATCACATAAACCAGATATTGCTGAAATCTGAGAAATGTGTAATTTCATTCTGCTCCCTTTGCTGTGAAATATAGAACCATTGGTGTCATGAAATCGAAGAAGGATAAAAATGAAGGTCTTTACTGATAGAAGCATGTGCAGTTTATATTAGATTAAGAGGGATGGAAACAGATCTGTAGCTTTTGAAGTACATGAAAAACTACAGTAGCACTGACGATACTGGCAGGTCAGGGCTGTAAATGGAAATAACTACTTTAGGGACAGACTGTTCAAGACCCATATTGAGAACCTGTGTGTCGCATATTTCCAGAAAATCAATTTATTTTCTGTAACTTGGGAGAGCTATGGTTTATGAAATATAGTTATAGTTCAACTGTCAGCACAAAGCAAAATTTCAAAGTGAGTTCACCAGTGTTGTTTTGCTCCTTTAGGAGAAAAACACAGCAGATATTTTACTTTACTGTGCATTTTTCAGTTTTTCTACCTAAATGCACCCTATAAGATATCTTAGCAGAGGTAATCATTGCTTACAAATTAAAATATTTTGAACCCATGTGTGAACTTGTTCACATGATTGATATGAGTCAAAAGTGAATGTGTCAAGCTGAATAAAATATTATGACAAACTATGATAAAAGCAATTTGTTATTTGCCACAGACTAATAAGTTGAAGTAAAACTGCCTACTGACCGTATCTACCTGCAGATACATTTGGACTACAGTAAATAAATAGTAAGTTTCCATTTATAGATTTATATCCCCTTTAACCTAATTATAGTCAATTTAAAGATATTCTGAAATATCTCTTTAAATACTTTATAATGCGTAGTGATAATGGGCAACATTTGGCAAGCCATTTTTATTGTGATGTTGAAAAATATCCAGTTCTCAGAATTATATACAGTATTCTTTCTATTGAATGATTAAACACATGTCACTGTGTTATTAAATCAAACTATCAATTACTAATCAACCACTTTTCAATCTGGCAAATATATTTTTATAAAATCTTTTGAATATGTATAACTTATGAAATCTGTTTCAAGTAGAATTGTCTTTCTATTAATAATAAAACCTGTATCTATTTTACTTATTGGTATCTGAATAGTTTTCTTCCCATCCTCCAATAACATTAACCATAGTGTTTTACTGATTCCTAAGATCTAATGATCTTAGCTTTCTTTCAGGACCAATATATGACATATTAATTTAGCTACATTTTTGGCCCTCTAAGAAAGTGAAAATATGAATTAGTATATAGGAATGGTGTTATAGAAGGACTTGAACATTTTCTGTCTCATAGAGTTTAAATGTTTCCAATATGCTTTTCTTAAAATATCTGTCCTGCCACAGGATTTCTTTATTCTGTAATAAATAAAAAGCAGATTTTACCTGGAGGTGTAGATAGGGAATATCTTTTCAGAGTTAGTAAGTACCTATAGGCATGTATTCAAAAGCCTACAACCTTGTTTTGAAGCTGGTCTTAGCCAGAAATACAACATAGTGTATTTCTTATCCATAGTTTCCATAAAATGTACATGCTACTGTTTGGGCCATATTCTCAACGTAGAATAAAACTAATATCAATAATACAAAATGAGGGATCTACTTTATTATTCAGGACACTACATCCTGTTTTGTGGAATTGTGTTACATACAAATGTAAAGTTATCTTAACCTCTCATTTATAAAGAGTAGATTTCCCAAAACATGACACTTAGAGGAAGGACATGTCAACAGCAATGGACAATGAATAGATGTGTCCCTATTGCCACATGTTTTCCTATTTGTTCATGCTGTGCATTAAAAATTATACTTTAGTGTGCTTCATTTTACATTTTTTATCATTCATAAGCTATAATATATTTTGATGTAATCATCAGCCTTCTTTACCTTTGTTTCTATAAGTTGACCATCAAGTATGGCTAAGGAGGTACTGTATCTGCCGGATATCGACACTAGCAGTCAGGTGCAGCACCTCCATTGCCAATCATGGACCACAGTCAGTGGAAGATCCCATATTCTAGTTGAGTACAAAGGAGACCAGCGCATTGACCAAGAAAAGTGGCCTGTTAGGGGATAAGGACAGAAATTCTAGGCAGAAATTTTTGATCAGAACATCCGTGGTAGGATAACCAGAAATTGGGTTCTTCACATATTTTGGATATGTTTTCAACTTATGTAACATTTGAGTGGCATCCAAGCTATCACTATAATGATTTGATGATGGAATCCATGTAACTCTTTCCAAAAATTCAACAGGAAAAATTAAAACTTGCATTGGGCAAAAAAGTAATAAAATTTCTCAGTTACAGAACAAAATTTTTCATAGGCTAAAGGTAGGAATAATTTTAGATTACGTATTCTCGATATAATGATATATAATAAAGTGAAGAAAACAGACTTTATATATACAGAGTCTATACAGAAAGGTTTATTTTTTCTTATTTTTTTACAAAGAAACCAATAAAATGCAAAGAACAATATATTTCAAAAAAATCCAGCCAAAGAAAAAACGCATATATTTAGTTCAGCATGGCTCCTACATTTAAATTTCTCTATAAAGCATATTGTTGACTCAGCAAAATATAGAAAATTTTTGATAATACTAGTTAGTCTAGATCAAAAGTAAATGAGTGGACATATAGAAATAACAGTCATCTGTTGTCAGGCAGGTTGGGGGGATGGGTAAACTCACAACTAAAGGGTGCAGTGCAAGCTGTCTAGGGGACAGCATGCTTGTAGCTCTGACTCAGGGGGTGCAAAGGCAATTTATGTTCTTAGCCAGAAATACAACATAGTGTATTTCTTATCCATAGTTTCCATAAAATGTACATGCTACTGTTTGGGCAATATTCTGGCTAAGAATCAAAGTGTCTGCACCCCCATAATATTCTGAAATTAAAAAATAAATAAATGAGTGGATATCCTTTGTTTTTTTGTTTTTTTTTTCCCTGTGTATGGAGAGTATAGGAAAAGATATTAAAATAATCACTGCTGACTCTCATGTCTGACAAGCTTTCGGGTCCACAATAAATTCATGGAAATCACAAAAATCTGACTCCTTTCTTACTATGGGCAGGGTAGCAACACTCACAGCAGTGTAGAATAAATTTACAGAATACTTAACACAATTTCTGACATGTAAACAGAGATTATTCTAATATAGAATAAACAAAGTCTTAGGAAAGTTCTCCCACTCACTTCCAATTTTCTAAAAGTCAGACTTTTAGGATAATTTATATAGTCTCAACAAAGTTGAGACAAGAGTCAAGGAAAAGTCACTAAAGCTGTATTAGAAAAATTAGGTCATATGGTCAAACTGGCCCATACTAACATTAAGTTAAATGAAAAGAAATAGCAAGATAATCAATTTAAAATTTAAAAAAATATAAACAGCTTGCACAAGATGGCCAAGGCAACAATTTTGGGACAGACTGAAACATCCTATAAATGTTTCCTGTATGAGAAATCCTGAAGTAGAACATGAATTTAATTCAAAAAAGAAAACCTCAGTAATGAGATGTTGTAATATAGTTAGCTAAAAATAGAAATTGAAGAGCTGGGGGTATGGGGCAAACAAGTATCCAAATAACGCTGTTAGGCATTTACAAATGTATTAAAAATAGCAATACATAGAATAGACAACTGAAATTTAACATAGTATAAAAACTTCATAAAATTATAGTAAGCATAGAAGGAAAAGCAAAAAGAGTAAAGCAATAATAGAGAAGATAATGGATACAGAGGATAGAAAATAATAGTTTAGTAGTAGAAAATGTAAAAAATATATCCAACGAATCCAACAGAGACAATATTTGAAGATAATGAAAGACATAATCTTGAAATTATGGGACATCTGAAACTACATATCAAAAAGAGTTATCATGTTCCAGGAAAAAATTGAAACAAAGTTTAGTGACATTCAAATATATGTTGATTCAGGAGTTCAATTCAGAGTCAAATGCAGAATTATTGATTTCATAGATATGTCAGTTAAGAATGAAAATAATACATAAGTGGACAATTATTGTCTTCAATAAACTTATCTTCCTTCCCTGGATATCAAGAATTCATTATAATGCAGCCATTAAGTTAAGTCACCAGGATCATACAGAAGCTTCCTCTTTCTTTGCTGCCATATAACTGTCATCTTACGGATGTGAAGTATTGTACTACCATTCCTGGTGTTGCTTCTTATCTCCAGACATGAAGGATGGGTTGGAAGAATTTTGGGTAACTATGGAGGAGGAGAAGCCCTTTTTTGTTAGCAAGGCTTTGTGTGTTTTCAGAGGAGAGGGGGTGGTGGTTTTGTAAAGTGTCACTTTAATAAAATATAACCAGAATTTCATATCTTCTATATTTCTAATTTATAATTAGCTATAAGAAAAATCTGTATGAGATTTGATAGGCAAAAGTCTAGCAGTAACTATCACACTTAGAAAGTCACAGTTGGTTAGAGGGAAAGAGGGAGAGACACAGTGGTATGGTAGGTGTCAGTTTGTCGATGGTTTTTCCCATTCAGCATCTACTTCACCTTCCAATTTCTGTCACTTCTCATCAATTGCCATCCCTGCAGAGCAGTTATGACCCCAAGCCCCCACCAGGAAGTTTGCTTTGAATTCACAGAGACAGAAACTCCCCTAGGCATCAACACCAGCCCCCTCTAAAATTGCAGCAGCTGGATACAGCTGGCTTTCCACAGCTCCTACTTGATCACCTGCACCAAAGCTGGTTAGTGACATTTCTCTGATTGTTTCTGAACTTTTAATTGTCTATTTCTTCCCACATGTGTACCATCTAGTATCTAGTATCTATAGAAAATTCCTTGTTGAGCTTCTTCTTTCCTGATTGAGACACAAGAGACACAAGAGATATAGAGGCAGTTCATTGGAATAACTATGTCATTTGAACGTTTCTGAGTAGAAGGGAGTAAACAATGTGAGTAGTTTAGCTGGGCACACTGCTACTTCTAACACAGTTAGACTGGTTTTATTAGGGAAGGATAAAGATTGATTATTGGGTAGGCAAATAACAATGTATAGAACACTCCATCTTTTGGGCTAACTACCATAAATTCACATGCTCCTCTATGGTGAAGACACTTAGCCACTCTTCAAGGGAGAAGCCCCAAATCACATGTAATCACTGCATTGAGCTTGTGGACCAAACTCTTTGGGTGATGTATTTCATTCTCCATGGGTCCTAATGTGACTGCTCATGGCATCACCATTTAAAATCACTAAAGATGCTATTTGCTTCCAACAAAACAAGCACACAATTAAGGAAAGAGAATTAGTAACTGTGATTAAAGCCTCATTCTGAGAAAGAGAGAATATGAAACCTCCAGCGGTCACTGGTCCATGACATATACCAAATTCTGCTGGTTAGGAATGGGTAAGCCTATATACTCTTTTATGTGGAGGATATTACTTATTTAGTCAATCATGCTGTCCCTAGTTGATTTTTCTAAGAGAATTTCCATGGCTTATTTATTTCACATTTCATGGATCTGTTTCTGAGAAGATCATTCATGTTCATTACCAACATGTGTAGTGTTTTAAGATGTTATTGACAACTCATGTGTCCTCCCTCTTCCTGTTCAGCCATTCAGATCATGGTTTTTTGTTTTGTTTATGTTTTTTGGTTGCTCTACACCCAAGGATTGGGATGGAATTCCAGACAGGAAGAAGGAAAAGGCTAAATGAATCAAAGGGAACATCTCTTTCTAGTGTTTGCCTTTTCATTTGTGAAGGGCTGTGTTACATGGAGGCTTTCATTACAATTGTATTGGTCAAAATTCTGTCACACGGGTGCCATTATATGCTTGGGAAGGTAGAGAAGTGAATATTTATAGCTGGACATATTCTAAACAAAATTGAGGAGAATGAGTTCTATTAGATAGGCATTTACCAGAATTAGAAATTCTCATCAAAGTGTTGAATAGAGGCCATGTTTTTCCTTCCAATATCTCTGAGAAAAAAATAACAGAGTCAGGGAAGGGGAAGGGGGAGAGAGAGAAAGTGCCTAAACAAATTTAAAAAGGAATTCCCATTTAACCAGAATCCACAAGAAGTGGTAACTGATAATGTGTATGTCGATAACAGGTCCCAATATAAACCATCCAATGTGGCCAAAAACAAGCTGTTTATTCAAGGCTGGGGAGAATTCAGAGTTACTCACACCAAATAGAATTTAAATATATAGTATTACCCAAATTCAGGCCCAAATTGGGCAATTGTTTGAGTAAGTTCTCTAAAATGAACCATAAACAGAGAAACTGGGAAAAATATATAAATATGTTGCTTATAGCACTTGTTAGTAACCACAAAACATGTCTCAGAAAATAGAAGAAAAAAATTTCAATCATGGAAGATAAGATTTGGCATAGAATTAGGATGTTTTAAAGTAAAATTATATCAGACAAAGTTAAACAGGCAAAGAATGCTTTGAGCCTATTGCAATGAAGAATAGGCCAGAACACAGCCTGAACTAACTCCCTTGACACAAAAAACTAGAAAGATTTTAAGAGTTGGGGTAGGGAGATCATAAACCACCTGTGTTTGTCAATTGGCTTTAACCAAAGAAAAGTAAATTTCCTCTTATCTTTATGATAGAAGGTAATTTTTCAAGGATGTAAATTTACAAGGTACTCCACTAAAGTTAGGTTCCTACCCTCCTACAGACACTGGGAGATAGGGGTGCTATTTTCTTGATAATTACTTTTCAAAGGCATGACTCCCAGATTTTTGAGAAAGACATGCCTGTGTTGTAATTGCCAGCAAGAGGCTTTTATGAAGATTGCATCTCTAAGAGGCAGAGAAAGAATTTGCAATTATAAATTTCCTAAAATACAAGCTCTAGGAAAATGGAGCTCTATAGTCAGGAAGAAGGTTGTCTGAAGTTTAACTGAGGAGAGCATTAGGCATAAAGGCCATCATGGTCAGAGGTACACAAGAAAATTGAGCACCATTAAATGTACTCAATGAATTTCAAAAATTTATATTCAAGGAAGTGGAATAAACAATAGAGCAACTAGAAAAAAATTACAATAAAAACATTTGAAACACACAAGGAAATTTGGGAGAGGATAGTATCCATAGAAAATAAGAAAAGTAAATAACAAAAGAGATAATTTAGAAATACTGAAAATAAAATGATACCTAACTTTCCACAGATAGCCAAAAGAATGGATAAGGCATTACTGAGGAAAACATTTTGAATTAAAAGATAGCTCTAAGGAAATAAGCCAGAATTTAATAGAGAATAATAAGGAGACAATATATGTGAAAGAAGAATTCAGAAACAGTAACAATTAGTTATAAAGTGCCAACCTATGTAGAATGACAATATATTAAGGTGAAAATTTCCTGAGGAAAAAAAGGTAGCTATTATCCAAAACAGGGGAAACAAATGAGTCTATGCATCGAAAACTCCACTGATACAAAAAATAGCAGGGAAAAAAATATCACACCTAAACATATGGCACAACAGCAAAATATCATACCTAAAGAAAAATCCTCTAATGCTGATAGAAATAACCTGCAGTGAGAAGACAATTATACTGACAGCATTCTCTTAATAGAAGCAATGCACAGCAGAGGACAATGGGATAAAACAACTAAGAGAAAGATTCAAAGTATCATTTAAGAATCTGTCATATACTAACTGTTGCCTTTACAAAAAAGTGTTACTTACTTTTAATATGTAACAATAACCTCTGACTGGTCCTATCCTTCCTGGGTTGTCAACTCCTCAACTTCAGGTTGAGAATATCAGGTTTCAGGTATCAGAATCCTTCACTTTGTCAAATAATTGTGTTAAGTATGAGTTTATGACATAATTCATGATTATGAACGATATATCATGAAGGGAGGCCTCCTGTGGGTGGTGTAGGAATATTAAAGAGAGTATGATCTCAATTCCTGCTTCAGACTTTTGACATTATTGTGTAAGGACATAGACTTTGACACTGCTACAATTATTTTTTGACAGTAAAGAAAAGCATGTTATTAAACTCAGCCTCATGCACTGTGAATGGTATGGAAGAAAGATGGAACAATGCTGGGTTCTTGTTAACATCTCTGACTTACTCATTTAAGCAAATCAGAAAATGCCTTGCCTGTGGGCTTCTTGTAATTTGTGATAATAAATGCTCTGTTACAGCCATCTTTAGTTGAATTAATTTTCTCTTGTATGCTACATAAAGAGCCCTAAGTAATGCTAAGAAGGAAGAATTTAAGTACTCATAGACCACACCTCCAACGGATTACTAAAGCAATTGCTTCAACAACAAAAAATAAATATATCAATAAAAATAAAAAAAGAAGTGGGAACATTTATGAAAGGTGAGCTAAAATATGTAAGGAAATTATCTGAAATAACGCACAATTCATTACAATAATAATTATCTCAGTTGACTAGCTTTGGGTAATTTTAAATTTTGGTCACTGACAATCCTTTGTTTGCATTTTATAGAATAAATATATGACATTTTTTGAGATAAAAATCTCATAATTCTTAAAAAACCATCAGTGGACCTTTATTAAACAGCATTTTAAGAGTTAATGATGGAAAATATGTTAAATCATAATGGCACCTCATTGTTAGTATAAATTTCTGCATATATTTTAATCTCAATGTTTATCTCATTCCTAAAAAATCACCTTTGATTAGTGTTATCTTGTAATTTTCAAATTACTGCCGTAATTTACTGCGGTAAAACTTTTCCGCCCTTTCCAAACTTTTTACTATGGGCCATTTCATTATTTCTATTTCTTTTAAGATGAAAAACTGTCACAGAATAGAAATATTTACTCAGCAAAAATATCTTAGCAACTCTCAGTAGCATTTTGAGAAATGATACATTTTCCAAAATAAAGATTAAAATATGCTTGTAATAGGTGCTGCCAATGCTCTCACAAAAGGAATAGTTTTCTTCCCAATTTTATCTTTTTTTGGCAGCCTTCTGTTTAGTTATAATTTTAAAAATATCTTTCAAAATACCATTTCTAACAAGCTTACAGAAATTTAGCATTCATTTAATTAACCTTTCTTCAATAAGAATTTTCATTTGAAGTTCTTTGTTTCTATCTGTTCTGCATTCTCTTCATATGAAATGGGTACGCTTTCTGGAAGTTTTATTTTTAATACAGAGAGCTAAATTTTAGTCAGTATAGAAAAAGTTGAAAATATTGACAATGTCAACTACAGTCAAGGTGATACCAAAAGTGTATTTTACTGTAGGATCTGGGCCTCACTGGTGAGAACTACAAAAATTTGATATGGAAAAGAAATATGAACAGCCCTTCTCTGGGTCCATCACTGATTGAAAACAACATATTCCTGTTTATAGATGAACCCACACAGACTATGTAAATGTGGGTGGGGGGCAAGACACCGTAATCACATGCAGAAGGTGGAAAGGAATATGCTTGAAAAGTGTGAATTTATTTAAAATGACAGGCAGCTCAAGAAGTTACACTTTTTAGAAAAGTGCATATTTTAAAAAATAATTTCAAGACAAACCAATTACCATATGCTGTGAGATTTAGAATTCATCATAAAATGAAAATGTGTTAAAAACTGTCAATTACATTTTTTTACTGGTAATGCTGTCGAGCATTTCATTTTGGATTGTATCAATTAATTTCTGGCTTTATAAAAAAATTGTGAACTGAATTAACAGTACTCAAAGAACACAGGCAACATAGGATGAAGAAATTGAGCATCACACATACAAAGTGTTCCAGGTTCTACTGTTAACAATTAATGCTTTTGAAGTGCAGAAGTCATCTTAAAAACTCAGACCACATGAACGTATTTTTAACAAGGGTGTAATAGGGATATAATGAATGTTTTAGTTGCCCATTGCTACTGTAACAAGTTACTGTAAACTCAATGGCTTAAAATATCACAAATTTATTGCTTTGAGTTCTGTAGGTGAGAAGTTTGAAATGGATCTTACAAAACTAAAATCAGGTGTCAGCTGGGCTATGTTCAATCCGGATGCCCTAAGGGAGAAAGTGTTTCCTTTCCTTTTGCAGAGGTTAGTTAGCACATTCCTCCACTTGTGGCCCCACAACACTCTGACTTCTGCTTCTGTCTTCACTTCTTCAAGTCCCCGTCTCCAACTCAGGTCCCTCTGCCTACTCATAGGAAAATCCTTGCAAAAGATTCAGTCCTCCTAAAGGATAATCTCCCCATCTCATGAATTTTCATTAAATAACATCTGCAATGTCCCTTTTGCTGTGTAAGTAACATATTCACATGTTCCAGGGACAAGAACATGGACATCTTCAGAGTAAGGGAGCTACCTTGTTGAACACTACATCAAATGCTCAATGATTTCCTCTTTGCTTTTTAATCCTAGAATATCCCTTTTCTCAGCTAAAATAGTTAATTATTGCATGAATGCTAGACTTCATATTTATAGAATAATACACAAAATTATCAAAATACTCTTCTACAAAAATTATGATGCTTCATATAGCAATTAAGTAAATAAAATACCTCTGATACTGTCTTGAGGCTGTATGCAGAATTAATTAATACTACATGTTCAAAGCAAAATTTTCAATAGAAAGTCTGTGAGATCCTAAAAATGTTGCTAATATCATAAACTCTCCTTAGCTTTAAAAAGTTATTTATCTAGGAAAGATTTAAACAATAACAATGGGGAGCAATTTATTTTTTCACATATATATGTACACATACACATTAATGTTATGCAAATTTTATTTTTTCCTTCATGGAAATTTATGGTCTTCACACGAAACTTTGAAATTACAGGGAAAAATAATAGCATCCATGTAAAGATAACCACTAATAATGTTGCCTTGGAACATTTTCATATTTATATAGATTTGTTCTCTTTTTTATATGCATTTTTAAAACTAACACTAGTAGTATCACACATTATATTATCTAATTTTTAGCCTGATGTTTCTACATTTTGTGAAAGGAATATTTTTATAATGTTATTCACTTAAAAGTTAGCCAAATTATGTTGAATTAGCTTACTTTTAATTAGCTATTTAGATTTTTATTAACATCAATACAATAAAAATAATTGTGCATTTTTTTTCTTTCTGAAAACAATTTTATGGATGTAAAACTAGAAGTAGATTCTTAAAGCTTTTTCCCACCAGTGGTAATTAAATTTTATTGATGGAGAAACATGAGCCTATATTTTAATCCACCTGAATATATTACAGATGAATTGCAGAGAATTAAATAACATAAGGAAAGTCACCCAATTATGGAAATGAAGACTATTAAGATGATATAAATGCTTATATTTTAGTTTTTTCAATCTCATTTTGTTTCTAAAATATGTCAAAATCTTTGACCATATCAAAAGAAATATGAGACACAAAAGATACATTCAAAAAGAAAATGAAAATTTAAAACTTTGACACCTTCATTTTTTATTAATATTGATCATTAATTCTCATTAACTTGGTTAAATATTCTTACTCATGAATTTCTTGAAAAAAACCTAACAGTGAGGAGACAGATAGGTTAATTTTCTTATAGTAATCATTCACTATGTATGTCAAAGCAAGTTGAACACCTTAAATGCATACAATTTTTATGAAAAACATTTTTTAAAGGGATAGGAGTTTAGAGGACATTTACCAGTATTCTAATGACAACTTTTCATCTGCTCTGTTTTAAAAGGGAGTAGTTAAGTATCACATAAATGGATATTCCTCATATTTCATAGATTATCATCCTGAGACACTCCTTTTAAGCTGTGTATTAAAGCTTAGAGAATGTCAAGTAGCAAGAAATATTGTAGTCATTGGGGTCAAAAGCACTGAAAGAAAGGCTGTGTCTTTTTGTTATCACTAAGGAAAAGCTACCAATATTTAGTTTCCAAGTAAGAATAATTTCCATTTTAGAAAAAATGAAGATATTTTATTTAATAGCTGTTGTATTAATATGACACAATTTACATAACTCTGTTATACAATTTGCTGGAATAAAAGTCTGATATGCTGCTTAACTATAAACCATAAATCCTCAGAGTTCCAGAGACCTTCATCATTGGAAACAATTTCACTCAGAAGCACAATTAACAGGAAAAGCAAGAAGAGGACATAAAACAATGCAGAGACATTATTAATACTGACATTCAACACCAAGAGTTTTACTCTCACACAAGAATGAGGATACTGAGTCCTAGTGCATGTGGCAACAGTAGAACTTTAATATGTCATTTATTTCAATGTCTATGGCTATCTTGCATATATTTAATTAATTTTATATTTTATTTTTTAAGAACATGTTAAATTTATCTTTGGATTGATAGTTTCTGCTAAAAGACTTAAATGAAGAAGGACAGCCCAAAAGCAATCACAACAAATATCATATCCATATAAATACACTGATTTTTTAATATATCAACATGCAAATTATACAAAACACACATGGATCTCTCAGAAACACAACCACACACCTAGAGAACCACTCATGAACTTCTAGTGATTCAACAAAATCCTTCTTTGAAAATAAGACTTATTTGGACCGGGACTGGAAACTTTCAAGATAAAAAGATTGGATGGCGAAATTGCAATGGAGAAAGAGAATTACATGGAGGATCTTAAATACATAAATTGAAAACAAAATTAGACACTTTTATTGATATTGACAAAATCCTACTCTTTCACATTTAAACATTAATGAGATTCCTACTCCTCTGTGACCTGAGTGTAAAGAGTCCCTGGCTTCACTTATAGAGCTAAAATGTGGAATATTCAAGATAAAATAAATTATAAAAGTTTCTAAAAGGGGAGGGAACTGGATGATGGTGTTAAGTGGGGTGGAATTCTTAACAAGAGTATGTGTAATTTGGAAGCAGATATTTCATCATAACATGATTGTGCAGAAAAATATCCTGTGATGAAAAATAAAATCATAAATGCTATGAGATCTTAGAGTTCTGTAGGAATCTTGTAGAGCTAAAACAAGCAATTTATTGAGAAAATATAGTAGCCATGACCTCTTTGTGTGTCATATACTAACTCTAAAATAAATGAAAACATTCCTGCAAATCATATTGCACAGAAAAAATAAAATAAAATAAATTGAAAACAAAATGTATAACACTGCATGAGAAAATTAAGAAATTCAGGTCTTTTTCGAAAATTTAACTTATTTCCTTCTAAAAACAACTTTGTTCCAAAAAATAAATATAAATTTGAAAAACACATAGAAAAAGTCCCCCCTTATACTCTTCATTTCCCTCTGTCCACCCTTGAACTCTTCATATCTATATTTAAATTTGCAATATACATTGTTCATATATGGCCTAATGAATGGTTGATTTTCATAATTCTATAGATGTTACTCAATTCTATAATAGAAGAATATGAATATAATACTAAAAATTTGAGATGAAAACTTTATGTCTACACAAACTGTAAATAACGTAAGTGTATATGTACATATAACAAGCACTGATAGTTGGTTTTCCCAACTCCTATTCCCAACTTTCTTCACCTTTCAGGCTTCCAGACTAGAAATGTGAAAAGCTAATATTTGCTTTCCCCCATTACTGTGCAGCTATAATTAGTCATGTGTCACAGTTCTGGTAAATGAGAAGTGGATTTCTGTAGAGGGTTTTGAAGAATGCTTTTATATATTTTTGATAAAAATAAAAAGAGGTAGAACATGGCCTTTCACCATGTCTTTCTAACTTTTCCAGAAATGTAATAGTCACCTGGCAATTATGACATAAAAAATTCTGAAGGAAATTCTGCAAGAATTTCAGACACAAAGGCCCTTACTTGTGCCACTTAATATATGCTTCTTTATTTAAAAGCAACTGTATAGAACAGAAAATTAATATTGAAAAGCATATATAGGTCAATGCTATAAAATATACTTCTGCAATTAAGTAGCATCTATAAGCTAATAACTTGATTAAATCACTAAATAAAATACACTTTGATTTTGAAGAAAAATTATTAACCATAGACTTTAACAATGGCACGTAAGTTTTAAATTCAAGAGAACTCTAGTGAGTTGATATTTAAGTTCCTTTTAAGCATAATTTAGTCACTTTTGGATCCATAATAAAGATTTCAAGTGATCTGAGCAATACGGAATAAATTAGTGTTAAAGTGAAAGCAAATCATAAACCGTATCAATTGATGCCACCCTGCAAGGTGCTCCTGTAGATGTCTTTAATACAGCTCAGATCCCATAAACCAGAGCCTTATAGATAACTCTATTACATTTTGACATCCAAGAAAACGGGGTTCACAAAATGATTGTAGTTCTTCTTACTATAATACTTTTTGGAACTTTATTCTTGTCTTGTTTATTGAACATTTTTAACATCTAACTCTATTGATATTATAATTAAATATGCTATGAAAATTTTAGTTTCACATATCCCTTGGATAGATTTATAAAAGTTAGCTATAACTGTACTACATAGAACCTCCATGTTTGATATTATACCAATAAAATATAACATTAAATGTGTTGTCTAAGATCATCAACCTTAATCCTACTCTTACCTAGATTTCACTAAGGTGATGTAGAAGGTGCTCTTGGTTGATGGTTCAGTAGTCACCTTCCATTCTTCCTTATTAATTAACAAGCAAATATTAATAACATAAATTGGTGAAGTTTTTGACAGGAAACAATAATTCAAAATGGGTCTAGGCCAATTATGACATTTTTAATTTTTCCTTGCCAGTGATTGATTTAGGTATGGATATTGATTATTTCTTTTGAATTAGAAGTAATGTAGAACATTTTGAAGTCTTCTTTAAAAGAAATGTTAATCCTGATAAAGTGAAAAAGCTATGAGACAAACATTACTTCCTTTCTTTCCTCTCTGCTTTAGGGGCTCTCCAGCCAGTATATAAATCCTGGATCTACGGCAACTATCTCAGAATCATGGAGAGAAAGTCTTAGGAGTAAGGTTAATTTCCCAAGGGTAAATAAGCAGAGAAAGAAGCCTCCCTCCTTGAAGAGCAACCACAGAACTTTGATGACTGACTACTCATTGGGGAATCAAAAACCCCAAACCCTGACTGTTCTTTAAGCAGACAATACATTTTCTTAGGATTTAAGTTAATCTCAATCAAACTTTCTGTTATTGAAGCCAGAAATAATCCTTTCTCATACAACTTTTATTTATTTATTTAAATCACCATTTTCATCTTTTACTTACCCTGTGATACAATAAGCTTAATTTCTAGTTGCAGATATATCAGAAAAGGATGATCTTATTTATATTTTTCTCAATCATGTGATTCCTAATTAACAGAAAAGTTTATGAAAAACAGAGATTAAGGATTTAGAAAGAAAATAAAATTGTACTTATGAAACTAATGATCATATTTTATTATATATCTTCCATTTCATTTCCTAACATATATGTACGTACAAGAACACCAGATAGGATTATGTTTCAATGTGATATATTGTGATTTATAGGAATTCCTACAATGTTAAATGCTAAGAAATGTGGTTTTAATGGTTATCTAATCTTTTTATAACTTTAGAGTAGTTTTAGGTTCACAGCAAAATTGAGTGAAAAGTACAGAGTTTCCGTATACTCTTGGACCCAACCCCTGCAAAACCTTCTCCACTATCTACATCCGACACCACAGTGGTACATTTGTAACAATTAATGAACCTACATTTATTATCACACATCATTGCCACCCAATGTCTATAGTTTACATTAGGGCTCACTCTTGGTGTTGTACAGTCTATAGGTTTTGACAAATGTATATTGACGTGTATCCACCATTGTAACATGCAGAATAGACTAAGTGTCCTAAAACTCCTCTGTGTTCTGCCTATTTTTCTTTCCCTTCCCCCAACCCATGGGAATCACTCATCTTTTTACTTTTCTCATAATTTCGCCTTTTTTCAGATTGTCATATACTTGTTCATATACTTGGAATCATACAGTGTGTGTATATATATGTGTATATATATGTGTGTGTGTATTTATATATCTTTTTAGATTGGCTTCCTTCATTTAGTAATGTGCATTAGTGTCTTCCATACATTTTCATGACTTGATAGTTCATTTATTTTTAGTGCTGAATAATACTTCATTGTCTGTACATACCACAGTTTATTTATCCATTCATTCACTGGTTGTTCCCAAGTTTTGACAATTATTAAATATAAAGTTGCTGTAAATATCTTTGTGAGGATTTTTTGTGTGGACATAACTTTGAAATTCATTTGGGTAATTATCAAGGAGCACAACTGCTGTTTTTTTAATAGAAAGAGCTTTGTAAGAAACTACCAATCTTCCAAAGTGGCTGCACCATTCATTTTGCATTCTCATCAGCAACCAATGAGGGTTCGTTTTGCTCCACATCCTTGTTAGCATTTGGCATTGTCAGTGTTTTCAATTTTGGCCACTCTAATAAGTGCATAGTGGTATCTCATTTTTGCTTTAATTTAAATTTCCCTAGTGACATATGCTGTTGAACATCTTTTCATGTTCTTGTCATCTGTACATTTTCTTTGGTGAAGTCTCTGCTCAGGTCTTTTTCAAAATTTGTAATAGGGTTTATTATTTCCTTATTGTTGAGTTTAAAGAGTTTTTTTGTATATTTTGGACAACAGTCCCTTATCAGATATGTCTTTTGCAAATATTTTATCCCAGTTGGTGGCTTTCCAACTCATTCACTTGGCATTATCTTTTGAAGAGCAGAAGTTTTTAATTTTAATGTAGTTCAACATCAATTCTTTCTTTCATGGATCATGACTTTTGTGTTCTACACCCAAGTTCTTCTAGATTTTCTCCTGTGTTATCTTCCAGGAGCTTTATAGCCTTGTGGTTTACATTTAGGTCTATTATCCATTTTGGATTAGTTTTTATGAAGGGCTTAAAGTCTATATCTAGATTTTTTTTTTGCATGTAGATGCTCAGTTGTTATAGTACCATTTGTTAAAAAGAGTAGCTTTTTGCCATTGTATTGTCTTTGTTCCTTTGTCAAAGATCAATTGACTGTGCTTATCTGTGTCTATTTCTGGAAACTTTAAATTTATTTTAAGCAATTTTTATCATTGCCTAATACTTCCAAAATTGTAATACTTTTGTTTTTTCATATTTTTACCTTATTAATGATAAAATCACAATATATTTTTTGTAAAACATTTGCTGCCTGTAGAATTAAAATAAAATTTCACAGTATAAATTCTATAGTGTTCTATATAGTAATTTTCATATTTTTGTTTTTTAAATTTATACAAAATGCAGTTTTTTTTACTTATGTCTATAGCTAAACAATATGTACAAATCCGTAGCAAAAATACCATTAATATCACTTTTTCTTTGCAAGAATAGCACACAATTTATTGGTTATATATTAACGCTATACCAAATTTAGCTTTGGGAACAAAATTCTAAAGAAAATTATAGTTATGGAGAATTTTATAAGGAGTTGCACATATGCTCAAAAAAATCCTTGTGCGTTAAGAATAAAATAATGCATTTTTATTATCACAAAGAAGAATTGAGACAGATGGAATGATGTAGTAAAAAAAGAACTTTTGAAAATGAATTTTTAGAATAATCACACTTCCCTTTATTTCTCTCCACATTCTTAACCCATTTGTGTATGCTTAATTTTATAAAAAAAAATAAATAACAAGAAGTTTAGAAGTTTAATGACCTTAATTTGCCTTTATTCAGAAAATTAGAACAAATTTCTAGTTAAAAAATCAGAAACAAATTTTTTAATGATGACGACTATGATTATTATTATGCTGATCATTTTATAGCTATTGAAATAGACTCAGTGAGATTAACTTTACCAATGACAAAGAGCTTATAATGGTCCCAGAGGCTTAATTTTTTATGGATTAAATGGGTTTAATTATACATATTACATGGGTTTGAAATAAGAAAATAATTATAAAACACTAAATACACACTTTTCCCTGTGTGTGTTTTTCCATATATGCTTCACTGTACTAATCAAGATGTTACTCAAGGATGTTTATTAATTGAGGTTCTATCTATATCTAGATTGTTTATTTCAGGGATTTGATCCTATGTAATGGTCAGAGCTAGCTAAGCTTCCTGTTTAAGCAGTCTCTGTAAGGCTCTTTTCTTTGCATCTGATGCAAGAGTTGAAGTCTACAAGGGAGGAAGTCAGGAAGAGAAGATGGATTAAGATGTGGGAGAATAAGAACAAGCTAGAATTCACAGCACAATTTGAGTCCATGATTACGGATTAAAATCTATGTCAATTTTTATGGCCTCAGACCTCATTGATATGGTTATCATACAGAGAAGCTAGGACTTTCATAACTTAGCCAAACACATTCACCTATCATGAATTTAGAGAAATTTCAAGGATGATTGAGGGTGATGGGATGGTGAAACAGCGTTCAGGT
Source organism: Varecia variegata (assembly GCA_028533085.1). Classification (NCBI taxonomy): domain Eukaryota; kingdom Metazoa; phylum Chordata; class Mammalia; order Primates; family Lemuridae; genus Varecia; species Varecia variegata. Next base: position 161,443,824 of record CM052439.1, read on the forward strand.
CAAACACTGCCTCTTGCTAATCATGAGTAGTTCTGTCTTCACCAACATGTGAGAGCTTAAAATTTTAAAAATTGCTGCTTCACCTCTGCCCTCCAAATCAAGAACTTGAATCTTTCTTGGGTTCAACCTATCCAGAAATACACAGGAAAGGGAATTCTGGAAAATATAGTCCAACATAGCAAGTTGGCACAATAAAAAGAATATGAGTGCCAACTTTGCATTTGTTCACATCTTCTTAAAACATACACAATTTTTAAATAAAGAACATAAGTCACGCTTCCACTTAGAATCATGCAACTATCCTGATAATTGAAGACACAGTAACCTTTTCCCTATAAGAGGATGAGTCCTCTTTTTTTTAATTTCAGCATATTATGGGGGTGCAAAAGTTTAGGTTATGTATATTGCCCTTGCTTCCCCTGCACCCCTTGAATCAGAGCTTCAAGCTTGTCCATCCCCTAGACGGTGCGCATCGCACTCATTATGTATGTAGATACCCATCCCCTCCCTCTCCTCCACATCTGCCCGACACCCGATTAATGTTATTCCTAAATGTGCTCTTAGGTGATGATCAGTGAAACCAATTTGCTGGTGAGTACATGTGGTGCTTATTTTTCCATTCTTGGGATACTTCACTTAGTAGAATGGGCTCCAGCTCCATCCAGGAAAATACAAGAGATGCTGTCACCATTGTTTCTTATAGCTGAGTAGTACTCCATGGTATACATATACCACATTTTATTAATCCACTCAGGTATTCATGGGTGCTCTCTTTTTTTCTTGTCTTTGAGTGATGCTCATTCTTTTCCTGGTCGTTTCACACTTTCACTTGAGATCATGTAATTTACATACTCATATATAAAGTTAACTATGATTAATACATCTCATGTTAGGCAAGAAATGGATGAGAAAGGGAAGAAAACAAGTATTTGGTGAACATACGTATAAACATACCATATCAAAATAAGGATGAAATACTCATAACTATTATAGTCCCCATTTATACAACTGGTCACATGACAATAGCTCATCTATATCATGGAAAAATAATTAAGGATGTTATTTACAAAAACTGTTGAAAAAATTTTAGCTAGGACAAGACATACATTTGGGTGTTTTAAATTACTGGTACATATAGCACTTTCATTTAATTTCAGTTATTAATATTAAACAATATTTAAATGGATGAATGAGATTTTAAAAAGATAAAAATATTGATTTGTTTCTGAATAAACAATTATTGGAAATTGATTCTTCACTTAAATAGGAAATTTTCACAAGATAATACCTTCTTACAAGCTGAGGTTTTTTCTTTTCTGTAATCTCTATTTTTTAATAAAAATCAAGGAAAAAGAAATATTTATTCAACATGGATTTCCTTTAAGCAAATTGAATGACTCTTCCAATGATTCCAGCATTCTTATATTTGATTTTGAAAATGAAATTTCTTAATGTAATCCATCTTGTAATGATAATTATCTAAGCTATATAAGTACAATAAGAATTATAAATGACACTGATAACAATTAAGAGTAGCCATGGCTGGGGACATGTTCAGCAACCCTAGGAAAAAAAAATGATATTTTCTACTTTCCAACATCAGTTACATAATATCTAGGAAAGGAAGTCTGGTATGGTTCATGCCATATGCTCAGTTGAGAACAAATTTTGTGGGTCAACAGCATTATGGTAGCCAGGCCTAGGTCATGTGTGGGTAGGTGCTCAGGATGACGGTAGTTTTACCGGCTAGATAAAATTTCTCAAAATGTTGCTGGAAAGTGGGGATGTTGATAAGATAAAACAACAGCTGCATACTGCAGTTCATCTAGCTAAAATAGTTTTGTTTTATGTTATTGTTAATATTCTGCTTCATATTATTATTTTCTGGAATGCATACTTATTGTTCTTAATTCTTTTAAGATTTTCATATAACTAGGCAACATTAAAATAATAAATTCAATAGACAAACAATGACAGAAATCATCCAAAATGACACTGAAAGACTACAATTCCTGGCAGGCTCATTTTCTTGTAAATTATCCTGAGCCAACTTCTTTTTCTGCCTATCATTATATTTACACACCATTATGCTTTAAGAACCTAGAAAACTTTAAAAAAAAAAAAAAAGACCTTATTTCATTTTTGCATTATGACAAAAATCCAAGAAAGTTCACACATTGCCCTCTTATGAAATTTGCTTCTCAGGCAATATTTTAAGGTTTGCAACTTTTTTTTTTTTGACATGCTTGCAGCAATCATTTCTTTTGAATATCTGCTTCAAATAACAGGAGATACTATAGAGCAGATTGTATTTTTCACACTTTTGGCTACATATATACATGAATATCTTACTTCTTCCTAAAATAAATCCCATCCATTTCCAGGATCTTTAAAATTCTGTAGTGTATTACTGCTTCATAGCGATGAAGTTCATTTCAAGATTAACTATTGCATTTAAAACACTAGAAAAAGTCATGAAAATTTTAATGCAGTTTTAAATTTTGAACATATTTTTATAAATAAACATGGTTAAGAGCATATTACACTTAAATGCTTACACCATATCTTTAGTTGTTTTAAAGACATTAGAATGTATTTAGATTAGTGTGTTTTATTGTTTTAAATTTAAAAAGGGAGGGTAAGCTAACCTTAGTTAATTTGCTATTTTAAAAGTCTTCTAAAAGTTACCACTACTACTAATTATTGTTGAAGTATCATTACAAACCTCCCTGTCACCTCATATAGGTTTCCCTAAGGGAGACACTGTAAGAAATGATCCATAAAAACAGATTTAAAACTGGTGTCAACAATAGAGCGTATAAACCACTATAATCATATTTGCACGATAAAGGCATTGAATTAAACCAGATGGTCTCTTTTTCCTTCTTGAAGGTTAAATTTAGTGCATAGTTACTTGTTACTTTAATTATAACCTTCATCTTATAGGGCAACTTTTAAACAAAAGACATTGTTGCATGGTTCACATATAATTTCTCAGGTCAGTGCATAAATTACAAACAAACAAAAGAGTAGCCTAATGCTACTGATAATGCTAGGCATTGCATCTGTCACGTAAGTTATAGATTATGTTTAATTCAGTTCATGTGAGAGTTGTATGACTTTTTTCCTTATCTGTATTGAGAGTTTCTTGAGTTTGGGGAACCTTATATCACTTGCTTCTGAGAGTTGTATACTCCCCTGTAGCTTCATTTGTAAAATAAAAGTAAAATACATGAAACACTTAAAACACAGTTTCCTTGAGTATAACACATGGTTATATGAATTAAGCAAGCATGGTGGATCATAATCAAAGGCTCCAACTTTTTAAAAGTAGAATAATTTAAAGTCTAGGGAATTTAAAATTGAACATAACAGCTCACAAAGTGGATTTCTCACCTATGTTTTACTAAAGAATATAGGATATGTCAGATACTTAATGCTGCATACTGGAAATTTTTATTAAGTCTAGTTTTTGCTATTTTTTCTTATCAATATCAATATTATAAACTAAAGAATTGATATTTACTGAAATAGGATGAGGATGGACATTGCAAGTCTTGCTTGAAGTGGAGAATCTCTCAAAGCTCTGCTCTGAAAATTTTAACAGCATTGTTGGTGTGTATTGGGGATAGAACAGGGTGCATTCTCATAGATTATGTCATTAAAAGAAAAGTTTAACCAGCCAAGGTTATTTGTGTTAAAATTTTTTTCATTTATTTCTTTCCTTACTGTGATTAAGATGATAGAGATGCAGAGAATGCTACATGAGGCTTCTGTCCTACAACAGTAACAAATTACGTGAGGATCATCACCTAAGTGCACATTTGGGAATAACACCAATTTGGTATCGGACAGAGGTGGGGGGTGGGGGAGGGGATGGGTGTATACCTCCATGATGAGTGCGATGTGCACTGTCTGGGGAATGGACACGCTTGAGGTCAGACTCGGGGGGTTGGGAGGGGCATGGGCAATATATCTAACCAGAACTTTTGTACCCCCATAATAAGCTGAAATAAAAAAAAGAAAAAGAAAAACAAAACAAAACAAAAAAAAGGGTTTACAAAGGCAAGAAATGTAACTTCTCAGGAGACAATAAATATTCGAGATAGGGCTCCATTTTCTCCTAAGCTATTTTAAGATATATCCCCGGGATCAACCCTTCTAATGGATAACAGATTGTTACTTAACTCGATAGTCATACCTGCTATATGCTTTAATATATTTGGCAAATACTTTCACCACAAAAGAAAATCTACATTTATAAATGTTGTTTTAGGTGATATACCCAGTGCTGTATCTAAGATGTCTTATCTGTTAACTAAATTTTAGGAAGAACATCAACATGGTACACATAATTTTTGACTTTGGAGTCAAGTCAGCCTGGAAAGTTCTCAAATCTGTCATTCACTTTGAGTAAGTTCCTCACCATTTCTCAGGCTCAGTTGTATGTAAACACCATAGTATGGACTTTGTTTAGGAGATATATATATTTCTTCTGACCAGATCACATGAATATGTATCTATTAATAATTTGGGCTATCATAATTTCAAACTTATTTATTTTAAGGCTAGAAGGAATGGACAAAAGATAGGATAGAGGGGAACCTAGGAGTTGTGACACGTAAGAAGGTGCTAGAAAACTAAAGTGCATACAATGAAGAAGAAATTTAGTAGTTCATGATGAATGGGTTCAACCACTAGAAGCATTTTTGAAGATTTTCTCTGGAAACCAGTGGAATTTTTATTATGATGCAATGAAGAAGATAAAACTGGTTTCTCTACATATTCTTAGAGTTAGACTCTAACTCTAACATTTAATATAACTTCAATTTGTTTCACCTGATAAAACTCTTATCTTGAAATGATTTTATAGCCATAGCTTGAACAACTTGAGAGAGAAGAAAGGAAATGATAAGAGTGTGGAGAATTCCCATATGATGGAATGCAAAAAAAAAAATTGTCACTTTCAAGAGAAAGCATGTAAACTCAGAGGGAAGGATTGTCACATTTATAACTATAAGCTTTAGGAAAAAATGCTACAAGAATTACCAGAGCCAATTCATCCCTTGTAGTTTAAAGCAAGGAAGCTATTCTAGGAATAAACACATGCCAATCATAAATGAGACAAGTATAATTATTCATAACTCTATGAAGATATAAAAAGATTAATATAAATACATGAAAATGGGCATTGTTTTTATGGTCTAAATAAGAATAGTATTCTATGTAGACCATTGATTCAAGTAAATAAAATCTCATATATTTTATTTTCATAAGTAAATTAAGAAAAAGAGAAAAATGGAGAAATGGAAAGTTCTTCAAAGACAAGTATTATACTAAATAGTGTCTCCCCAAATTTTTACAGGCCTAATCCCTAATGTGACTATCTGGAGATAAAGTCTTTAGGAGATGATTAAGGTTAAATGAGGTTATAAGAGTGGGATTCTAATTGCTACAAGGCAGAGTTCTAACTGTGAAGAATCAGAGATCTCTCTCTCTCTCTCTGTCTGTCATGTGAAGACACAACAAAGAGCACCCTCATAGTAAACTGAACTTTGCTGGAACCTTGATCTTGGGCCTTCCAGCCTCTAGACTGTAAAAGAATAAAAGACTGTTGCTTAATCCACCCAGTCCATGACATTTTGTTACAGCAGCTCAAGCAGACTAATACAAAGAGCAACTTGAATTCAATTCAACAAATGCTTAGAAACATTTCATGCAAGACTTCTATGAAATGCTAAGACACTTTACACATATTATTCTTCATTAAAGAAATAAAAAGATAGTATACAATTGTACCTGATCTTACCAAATGATAGTTAAAAGCATAGAAACATATATAAACATGTATGCATACAAGCCCAGAAACATATGTAAATATGTAGTTCACACTTGTGTGTGTAGGGGGTGTGTGTGCGTGTGCGGAGAGGAAGAGCGAGATGGAGGTAGAGACAGAGAGAAATACACACAGAGAAAAAGAGAGACAGAGAAAGTGGAACTAGTAGGGCAGATGTGAATACTCATGTTTAAAGTATTTAATAGGTTATCATCCTATTCATAGCCAGGATTAGTAATAACATATTCAAGTTTTAGTAAACAATAAATTAAGAACCAATGACTAGTTTTTGTTAATTTTATAGGGATGTCTCATAAAATTCAGGCCTTTTAAAATTAGAGCTCAAGTGTAAAACATAAATGTTCTCTGGCAAGGAAGCATTGAATATACTAAGTGTACTATAAATAATACTAAACTCTGGACTCATATTAAAATGAAAAACTGTTATAGTGAAGACATTATGTCTCAAAGAGAATCACAGCAAGTTTCTTTTGTTCCACTTAAACCAACTGCCTCAGTCCACAAATATAGGCTCTTCCTTCTCAACCAAAAAGAAAACAGAGGAATGAGGCAATTTCCTGGGTGATTATCACTATTCAATGCCTCACTTTTCTACAGAGTTCTCTGTCAATTATTCTTATTTAATGGGAGCAGAGTTTGAAGATGAACATATTTGAGTGACAGTAATTTTTCTCAAAATTGTGGAAGAAAAGCAAATCTTAAAGAAGAAAAAGCGTATCAACTTCATGAGACCCAAGGCAGAACCATTGCCCTTTCTGAGGTAATAGCAATGCTATCAGTCAAACAGGGCTCTAACTCTAAAAATAGCTTTATTCACCAAATCCATGGTAACTGCACTTATGCAATAATGATGTTTAGAGAGAAGTTGTTCTAGACCATTTACATAAGGCAAAGTAGCATATTTTATTTATACACATTATTATTTTTTCAGTAAATCCATAAAATATGGTCACATGCTAGACCATGCTGATACAGTTATGAATAGGCAAATGAGTGTCCACTCTCACTGAATAAAGAAGTGAAGAAAAAACAATAATTGAATGACATGTACATAAAAATATTATGAGAAGCATCATAAATGCTATCATAAAAGTTACATGAACTGGCGTAGAAGAGAATAAATGGGGAGATTATCTAAAAAGGTGGTATGTAAGGTAAAAAATCAATGAAAAATAGAGCTAACTGTGTGAAAATGTAGAAAGAACATTCTAGGAATCAGAGACACAGAGAGGAAGAAAAAAAGGCACATGGTACAAAAGAATTGGATATATTACAGCGAGAGTTCGTAAACATTTATGTGGAGGGCCAATTAATACATGGTTTAGGCTTTGCCCTTCTATATTAGAACGAATAGAAGATAAATAGGAATAGAGTTTAGTCGATTAAATAGCAAAGATCCAAGACAGTCTCATTAAAAATGTGTGCTCTCAAGCACTAATCTACCTTCCTTTGCAAAAATATATGTACGTACAAGTCATGTAAATTGTAGAGAAACATAGACAAACTCTTCCTTGTAGCAACTGAGATGGTTGCTTAGTGGAGGTGATACCTACAGAGTGTTACCGAATGGTGCCCCATCATTTTAATACCTTCTGTTTCAGTCTATTTTGATCTTGAGCAAAAGTCATCTCTCTTTTTTTTTTTTCTGAAGTCAGTGAAATGCATACATAGTCCCCACTTTTGCTATTCCCAGCATTGTGCTAGGCCCTGTACAATGATAACAATAAATTTGAAGACACAGTTTAATGTCCCTGAACACAGCATTATGGATTGGCTGGCTGAAAGGGCAGATCTTTTGAAGTCAGATTATGCTGGGTTGAATTCCACATTGGCAATTTCTTTAGTTGTGTAACCTTAAGCTTATTATTACTTCATGGCTCTGGCCTTGGTTTCCTTTTTCTATATAAAAAGTCTAAAGAAAAATTAACTCATAAGTTTCCACTTGAAAAACAAAAGAGGAAATATGAAATAGCTCTCAAAGTGCCTTACATATACTTCCCTCTCTGTTTTTTTGTTTTAAAAAATATATACCACTTTTCTCCAGCTATAAAGAGTAAATAACGTACACATATAAAATATACTAAAGGAGGCATGTTTTGAACTGTAACTTTTTTTAAATATAGAACTATAACTGAGGGCAGAAATAAAAGTAAGCAAAGAAGGAAAATATTAAGGACCCAGTAGGAGGAATGGAAGAATACAATGCTCCAACAGAAAAATATTAGCTCCAAAATGTGAATGGAGACAAAAGAAAAAGAAAAAGTAAATAACAAAAGAATCCAAAGAAAATTAAATATAAATTAAAGCTCCCTCAAGCAGGATATCTTGACTACTTACTGAAAAATAGCACTCTTGAGTTTTCTGTGGTTTAATTTTATTGGTGGTCAGGGGCAGAGAGGGAGGAGGTAAGTGTATGAATTACTATTGCTGCCTTAACAAATTACCACGAATGCTGTGGCTTCAAACAACACTTAAGACAGCACAGTTTTGAGGGGTCATAAATCTAGGTACAGAATGACAGAGGTATCTCCCCTCTACATGTCTCAGAAAACCAAAATAGAGATGTCGGCAGGGCTACTTTTCTTTCTGGAAGCTCTGGGGGAGTAATCTGCTTCTAAGCTAATTCAGTCTCACATGGCTGAAGGTTCCCATTGCCTTGCTGGCTGTCACCTCAGGGCCACACTTAAATGTTAGAGGTCTCTCTCAGGACCTGGCTCATGGCGGACACTCTACCTCTGAGCCAGCCACCACACTCCAGGCCTTCTCACCTTGCTGTGTCTCTTATGCCTCCTTTGTGTGCTACATCTCCTGACTGTCTCTTTTGCCCATTTCTTCTACTTGTGAGAGCTCAAGTGATTACATTATCTGAATAGCACCCAGATAATCCAGAATAACCCCCATTTTAAAATCCTTAATTTTAATCACATCTACAAATACCTTTTGCCAAGTAGGGCAAGCAATATATTTTCAGATTCTGGTGATTAGGGCATGGAACCCTTTGGGTGAGCCATTTTTCTGTTTATTACTGGGAGTGTACTAGTAGTAGAACTATAACTATAGTTATGGTTATATAAATATATGTGTATATGCATATTCATGTAGAACTATGTAATATATATTATACAATTTTAATAGTTTTAATTTGGGTTAAGTGGATAATTGGTGGCAATCCTTAGAAAAGTATATGATATTTTCAGTTCACTTCAGTTATGTCATACATTATAATAGTGATAATAAGAATAAAGGAAAAGTATTGAAGAGACAATTTGTCATAATGGCTTATAATCAGACATGACAGTTATTGAAAGGGGAAAGAATTCTGAAAATCTACCAATGTAGGCTTTAGCAATTGCGATAGGTAAAGTTTAACTCACAACTCAAATTTATGTAATGTTATAAGGCTTTTTAATTTAAGTAATGATCAGATCAGGGAAATTATAGATTGTATGTAAGAACGTGGTAAAGCTGAGTGTATGTCTTAACGTGGGGCTTAAATGTCCATAATTATTAGCATACTTTTTCCCCACACTTTTGTCCCACCATTGTTATAACAAATCTGCAGAAAGATACTGTAGTGGAAATAGCTTGCTGTCTGCATCAATATGTTACTAATAACGAGTGTGCATCTCAGATTGTTGGTTATCAAGTATTGATACTATTGTCAGAGCCATGTCAGTTGGTATGACTTTCATTATCAGATACATGTCAACCAAAACACTGATACATAAACCGAACTGACAACTTATCAGTCTATAAAAGGAAAAAATTAGTATTCTATATTTTTGATCTGAGTATATGTGTTTGCAATCCAGGAGTGACTTAACTGATATCAGCAAATAACAGAAACACCAATAATGAAAATCTCTTAAGAGAAATAAAGTGCGATTTTGCATTAAAATAAATGTACAGCCTCTCTTCTAGGGACAAAAATTTATAAAACACATGGCCATTTTTTATTTTCTGCCTCACTCTCCATGCAAGAGGAAAAAAAAATCTTTTTGTTGACAGTTGGTCTGTAAACTCAGTTTAAATGTAATTTGTTCATTTACAAAATCATGCAAGATAAAAATTTTCTTTATGGAGACTATAGATATTAATAGACAAAATCAAGTCCAGAGCTAAAATTAGCTCATGTGAATTTGAATGATCTGTTACATGACTAACAGGAAAGAGACTAAGGAGTTTTTTGTCTGGAGAAAGTGATTTGTAGTTTGGAATTAGATATTACAAAGAAGATATTTGGGAAAGAGAGATTTGAAGAGTACAAAAAAAGAACATTTTGCTTGTTTTCTTTTCCTCTCTTCCTTTGTCTCTTCTCCTTTTTTCAAGTTCTTCTGCTGCTTCCAACACCATATCACAAAATATTTAAGAACTTTATTGTTCTTTAACAACTGTATTGTTGTGCATTGTTTCTTTCAAAGAACATTTCTAAAGTTTCTTTAGAAACTGGGTTGAGTAGGAAAAGTAGTAGATGTGATGTTTGTCTTTCTTTATTTATTTTTTAATTATAGGTTTAGGAAAGAGAAAGCCAGAGATATATAGTAATGCAATTGTTCCTTTACATAATATGTCAGTACCAATGACTTATTCATGTATATATAATCATATTTAAAATGTTCATGCTAATAATGGGACATATTTAATATATTGAGACTTTATTATGTTCAGATTTTCAAAGGTGAGATGTATTCAAAAACTCATTTTGATTAAAAAACTTATATATATAAGATAAAGATATAATACCTGTGATATACAGGTTTGTTCTTTATCCAAATATAGAAAAAAACTAGAAAAAATGTATCTCACCAAAAAGGTAAAGTATCAAGGAAACTATAACAGTTAAGAAAATACAAAATGGGAGTACAGAACAGCATGAAAAAGCTTAACCACCTGACTAGTAAAATAAGAAGTTATAATGACAAGTTATTAAATTACAGTGTTTATGTATATGCATATACTTGTGTGTATTTGTCTGTGTTTGTAAATGTGTATATAACAAATTCTAAACGCAAACATTAATCAGCTTTTGGATATTGAAATTTAAAGATTTGAAAATCTTCAGAATTTTTCTCACTCCATCCAAGAAAATATATTTTTAGTTTAAAATAAAGCCAGATTATCTTTAAGCATATTTTAAAGATATAGGGAAACAAATGGGAAAATGATGTTCTTAAGCCATTTAGAAACAATTAAATAATGACTCTCTTCATTTAGGCTGCTTAGGAGTAGAGCCTGAGAATGAGATTGAGCTGCACGGGACTTACTAAGGAGTTGCACTCAGAAACATCTATAAAGGAGTGAACAGGAAGGGGAATAAGTTGAGCAAGCTTGTGGTTTCTGGTTCATACAGCCTAAACCTAATCCTTGACATTCTGGAGCATAAATTATACATTAGAATGTTGTGATCTTAAGGCCAAAGACCTGGGCTTTTGTATCCACCTATTAGTCCTTTGCTGCTCCCTCTGGTGGGGTGCTGCTGTCTCCCAGGTATCCCCAGGTGGAGTGCCTCCCACTCACCTCTGAAGAAGCAGTGAATGGAAGATTCCAACAGCTGGAAAATGGGTGTTCATCATTTTATTGCTGACATTCTGCCACTTGCACTGTTCGGATCTGCATGCTTCCCACATTAAATTCACCCTATTCTCAGGTAGAGCCTTTCTTTGATTTTGGTTAGTCACAATTTTGAGGAAAACTTACAGAGGAGGTTTGTAGGATGAACTATACCCCCTGCTGCTGCAGTTATCCTGGGTCTGTAACTGATGGGTCTGTACCATCTTGCTGTTCTACCTTCAATCCAGATTTCCCCTTAGCTGGTGTTTCTGCTGGCTTAGGAAGCTTTCCAGGTGGAGAAAAAATGGAGAGATGAAAAATTCTTCAAAGATTAGTACTATGGACAGAATTGTGTCTCCCAAAACTCATATACTGAAGGCCTAATTCCTAATGTGACAAAGAAAAAAAAAAAAAAATCACATGCTGAGGCTGCTAAGATCTATGGTAGAAACAAATCTTCTGTCCATGAAATTGTGAAGAAGGAAAAGATATCCTTTCTAGCTTCACTGTCACACCTCAAACTATAAAAATTACAGCCACAGTGCATGGTAAGTGCTTAGTTAACATGGAAATGCATTAAATTTGTGAGTGGAATACACGAACAGAAATGTGTTCTGATTGACGGCACTCAGGTTTGGTACTATCTGCAGTTTCAAGCATCCACTGGGGGTCTTGGAACATATTACCTGTGGGCAAGGGGGGATTAGTGTATTATTCAGCCTTCAAAAAGAAGGGAATTCTGTCCTTCATGACAAAATGGATGGAACTTTAGGACATGGTGCTAAGTGAAGTAAGCCAGGCACAGAAAGGCAAATAGTCTATGATACCACTTGTATGTGGAATCTAAAATCAAACTCACAGAAACAGAGAGTAGAAAGGTGGTTACAAGAAACCAGAGGGAGAAGCAATGGGAAAAATGAAGATGTTGATCAAAGTGCATAAAGTTTTAGATAAAGTGGAAGGATAAATGTTAGTGATCTATTGCACTGCATGGCAACCACAGTTAATAATAATATATTGTATATTTTAAAATTGCTAAGATAATGGATGTTTTAACATTTTTACTGTAAAACAATAAGTTGATGAGACGATAGAGATGTTAATTAGCTTGATAGAATCTTCCAACCATGTATATGTAGCTCAAACATCACATTGTACCCCATTAATATATACAACTGTGAATTAACAAAAAACCAACATGCATGTAAATGCCATTGAGCATGTCTCGATTCCCTGGATCGACATTACCCTTGCTTATATCATCACAGAACTGGATGAGAGGGTGTGAGGAGAATTCTATAGGTTAAAGAACACACAAGAACAGAAAAAGATTCTCAAAGGAAAATCTGAGAAGGACTTGGAGCAAAGAAGAGCATCTGGAGAGGTGATGAAATTTGCCAATTTTCTGCCTGAAGAGAAGGTTGAGGATCTTCTGTTTAAATAACCTTTCCTGCTCTGGCTCTTTCAGAAACCCTAACATTGGCTCCATTTGAATGCATGGTGTTTAGGTTTGGTATGCATGGCTATTTATTTTTTGGCCTATGACTTTCACTGGTTGTAAAATTTACTTGGATGTCCATTTATGGGATTATTTTTGCAGAATCATAATTCAGGAACCAATTATCAAAGATGCAAGGGATTTGGAAAACTTGTCCAGGAATTTACAGAATTTACTTTGCAGGAATGTCACCCTCCTCCATTTACATCTGTGTTCCTCGTGATCTGCTTACCAAACGTGTTAGAAAATACTTCTTAGGAAACAATAACGGTCTCAGGCCAACTAGTGTGGAGGAGCCTTCATTCCTACCCACTCACAAATCTTGGCATTGTTGTCTGAGATTGCTGCAGCCATCCTTGTGTTGCTGTGGTACTGCTCTCCTCACGCTTTATAAAAGTCTGCCTTATTTTTTCTTGCATTACAGGACTCTGTTTTGTCTGTCATGGAAGCAGTTCTGCCAATTTAAATGTGGCTCCAGTACAAACAGAATAAAATCATTTAAAAATTTAAAAACAAAGTTGAGGCATAAGATGTTCTGTGAGACTTCAGAGATGGTGACACAAGATAAGGTACTGTGGGCAGGAAAGGCAAGCCCATATCCAGACAAAGTGTCACTCCATATAAGGATGAAACATTGCCTTTTATGAACATGGAAGAGGTACAGTATAAACAACTAGTCATTAAGTGGATAGTTGATTTCTTCCAGGGATGGTACTCAGAGGGAGTTTGCTATCTCTACTATCAGCAGGTCTAAGATTTAGTAGCAGCATGTGTTATGTCAGCTGCATTGAGTGAAAACGCATGCTCTTGGTCTCATGCCTTCCTCTCATCTCTGCCACTACAGCACAAGTCCTGGGGTGTTTAAGGATAAAGGCTGGTTAACACCTACGGTCAAATCAATACTAGAAGCCCACTGTTGGGAATTAACATCTTTACCCTTGTACCCATTCCCAGAAGCCCACCTGTGTCTCTCTTCCAGGTAACTCCTTGTGTTTGATCTTCCCAGCTTACTCCTCAGGTCCTTTAAAGAATTAGCTAAGCTATCCACCACTGCCAATGAATCCATGTGTTTCTTTAGTCCAAGAGCACTTCTTTCTCCACAAAATTAAACGATCACTGCACCACTTAAAGCTTTATTCCTCGGGAGGATTTATCTTCATCTGTGTCTTTGAGCATCACCCCTGAGTGGTGACATAGGGGAGCCACTATCTATTGTCAACTCAAACCGACAGACATGCTGACACATCTGTGAACCAAGCAGGCTTTGCTTCTTGTAAACCATGTGAAAAGCAGTAAAAGTGTGTTCCAATAGGGCCAAGTGAAGGTTTTCCAAAGAGATTAGTACTGATAGCAGCCAGAGGTTATTCATCAGGACAATGCCGGAAAGACTTCAAAGGAATTTCAGAGATCTTCAAAGCTGCTCCTCCCATCACATGCCCAGAGGGTTTTAAACAAAACATATTTGCCAGACCATAGGTATATAATCCTCGCCAAGGCCCTGCTACTTTACTCTGTTAAATGTACCACAGCTCGTACAACTGCTACAATTGGGATTTAAATTTAGTTACATTTTCAGTAGTCTACTTTCATCTGTCGTAATTTATCCCATTTTTCCCACAAGTTTGATGTTGAAATAAAATGAGGGAAGTATGGAGAATATCAGTTTCTATTTTTGTTGTTGTTGTTTTGTTTTGTTTTTTGAGACAAGGTCTCACTCTGGTGCCTGGGCTAGAGTGCAGTGACATCGTCATAGCTCACAGAAACCTCAACCTCCTGGGCTCAAACTGTTAGAGTAGGTAGTCAGTTGGTATGAGCAAGGGAGGAGGGAAGGGAAAAGTTAGTCAGCTGGCTCGAACAAACAGCCCTTGAACAAATAGATCTGAGGAGAAGAAAAGAGCCATTAATTTCCCAGTGTTGCACAGGTACAAAGTGACCTTTCCCCCATTATATCATAATTATAATAAATTAGCATTGTGGTTTTGACCCCCCCTTGTGAGACTAAAAGGGAAACTATGAGTAAGAACAGAGATTGGACAAAATGAACACTGACAACCCCCACCCCCCAGCCTTTTTTGACTTCAACAAATAAAAACAGAATAAAAACAGCAACCACTCAGGGTTCAGGCAGTTGCTCCTTTTGAGCCTACCACTCTCTTTCTTGAGAGTGCACTTCAGCTTCTGCACAAGCCTTTGCTAAGCATGTCTGCTTTCATTCGACAAACTTGCCACTATTGCTCGGTTGTGTGTGTCTCCTGAAATTCCTTTCTGTGATTTTAGTAAGAACATTTACACCTGTGACAAAACCATCTGCCTGCCTCAGCCTCCCAATCAACTGGTACTACAGGCACTGCCACACCTGACTAATTTCCCTATTTTTTTGTAGAGACAGGGTCTTGTTATATTGCTCAGGCTGTTCTTGAACTCCTGGCCTCAAGCCATCCTTGCTTCTTAACCTCCCAAAGTGCTAGGATTACAGGCATGAACCACTGCTCTGGGCTGATTTTTTGGTTTGAATAGATTTTTTTTGAGAGTGAGAGACTGTAATCGGTGCCATTTCTAGTTTGGCTGATACCATTTTTGACCATCTTGACTAGATGTATATGTGTGGGGGGAACAGGAAGTTTTCAGGATTTCGGTTTAGTCTTTTTTTTTTTTTTTTTTTAACTATACCTCTTATTCTGTAGGTCAAAGATCTAAATTCTAAATATGTTAAGTTTAATTGTGAAGGAGTTCAGGAAATATCAGCCCAAAATATGACTCCTTGATATAAAGAATATTTTGAATTAAAGGCCTTTTCAGATCAAAAGGCATTGGAAGGGGCTTTCTCTCTATCTGCATAACCAGACCGACCCATCAAAAGAACAACTGGCTTTCCCTCCCTTCCCTGTTATCTCACTATATTGCAGGAAAGAAAAGCAAGAATGCAACCAGACCTGGCCCAAATCATTTTAAATATTATATTTGTCTCAAAGGTCAATTTACAAGTTGATTTCTCTCCCTCATCGATTCATCCCCCTAGCAACCACATATTGCCCCTAAATAGAATTACCTATATTCTTCATCTCCCCCTCCCCTATAAAAGGCATATATAAAAATATCTGGATGCCATTGGGATCTTGAGTAATTACTCTGATTCTCTCCATTCGCATGGCAAATAAATCTCTCTCTCTTACTAATCTGCCTTAATTGTGAGTTGATCTTTCAGTGAGCTTTCCGGGGAAAGGGGAAGTCTCCCCGTCACCCCCACAGTTTGGGGTAGCTGGCAGGCAGGATCTCAAAGCTGCTCTTCTTTTCGGAAAGCCTATTGAGGATAATCGGAAGTCTGAACAGCCGGAAACACAGTGAAATACCTTAACTCACCAGTCAGACTCCCAGTTTTCCTCTCTCTGTGGACGCCAGTTGAGCAGATGGTAAAGATCATTGTCACTTTTGCCTTTCCAAATTTAACATTAATGAGAGAAAGGGTTTTTGTGAGTGACTAGTCTTGTGAGTGACTCTGGTATTGGTATATTTTTTGGTACTTTGTGGTATGAACGTTCATATTGTCTGAATCCCTCTTCTCTCAGAAATAGCCTTTGTTGTTGTTGTTGCTTTCTTTTGTCGTTTTCTTTCTGTGTCATTTTGTTATAAAGAGGGTGACCACAGGCTAGAACACAGGCCTAGAACCCATAAGCTCGATGCTGGAGCCAGCCCTGCAGGCTAACCAGTGACACGGTTCTAACTAGACTAGGCGTCTATCAAGACAAACTTTGCTGCAGGTCCCTGAAAACAAAACGAAACATAACAAAAAACTATATAAGGTTTCTCTCTCATCCTGTTATTTGTCCCTGAGTTTATCTTGTGACTGGGTGGGAATTTTCTCCTCAGTCTCTGCCACCCTTGGGGGCATGTATTTTTGGAAACATGTCAGGCAGACAACTTGAAAAAAGTTGAGTCAATTTTGTCATAGCCCTCACTAAAACTTGCACATTGGCAAAAGGGAAATCTGCCACTATTTATACAGAATCCAAATATGCCTTTGGAGTCTGCCATGCAGTTGGCATAATTTGGAAATTTTGTGGTGTCTTAACTTCTGCTGGCGTTCCTATTGCCAATGGGCCTATAATCGCTGGTCTGTTATAAGCTATTCACCTTCCTTCTAAGATTGCTATTATTGACACTAAGGAAGCAGATACTGTATCCCTAGAAAATATGTAGCCCAAAATTGGCTCTCCCTATCCTTTTTCCACTCAATTCATTACCCTGTCTGATATTATTGATCATCAGGCTAATGCTCCTCAATCTGAAAAGAATAGGTGGACACAAAATGGTGTTAAACAATTACAAGAATTATAAGATGAATTGTATATTGGGACAAACAGACTCCCTGTGGCCCCTTTTCTTTTAACTTTTTGACTTGCACTTGTCTCCCATCACATGGGACATATGTGCAAATGGGGGATAATTAAGAAAATACATATATACACAGATATATATCTATATCTCTCTCTATATGTATGTATCACCAGAAGCATTACCTTTGGCCCTTATAAAAATAAAAATCCAGAATGCTCCAATTAGGAGACAGGTATTAACCCCTTTTGAAATAGTGTTCTGTCACTCCATGCCTGCTGACACCTTAACCTTCTGTCCCTGGGCTGACTGAGCATTATGACGATTGAAGTGAACAATTCGATATGATGACTAGCTATGTACGAGCACTAGCTAATATGCTTGCAGCATGTATCATGGATAAGTGAAAGGAGCAATGCCTGTAGAATTTCCATTTGTTGAGACAAAAAGTCCAAGCTTTTGTACTTACAGATCTGTTGGTTTATGACCGACTCTGAGATTAAAGCAGGTGTCTTCTCAGATGGCTTCTGTCAGGCAAGGACAATTTCCGTATAAGTTTACAAGTTTAAGCCAGTATCTTCAGCTCTTGCAGAAGCTTACAGATAGTTAGATCTACAGGTAAAGGGAACCTGGGTGAGACATCATCAAATTCAAGCAAACTGATGGGCATATATCCTATAAAAACTTTTACTACTTATGTCTGCATTTTGATTTTTAATTTTTTCTTTGTTTCGTGGGGAATTAACACAACCCCCATATTAATTCATTCCTCTATTAAAGATGAAGCATTTTTTTCTTCTTTTCCTACTTCTCCTTCAGTATCCTTGCTTTTTCTCATTTTTTCCTCTTTTTTGATTTTCTCCTAACATCACAATATGATAAGGTCACAGCACTGAGAAACCCATCATTTATCTATTTGTACTACCTGGGCATGAAACAATAGACCGATTTTATACTTTGGCAAATAATTGCATTACAGTTACTTGCCATATTCTCCAGCTCTCCAGCCACTTTCTTTGTTATTTTCTATGTACTTTCATCTGGTTTCATGGCTTTAAAGATCATATATGTTCTTGGAATTCACAACTTTATAATCATACTTCCCATTGCTCCCATTAATCCAGAGTCTTACATTTGTCAACTGAAAAAATAGCAAGGTTCATAATTTGGAAAGGAGAGCTTTATTTCTCATAAAGAGTTTCAGCCTGCAGAAGTGAAAGCAGAGCCCCCAGCCACAAGCCAGGGACATGAGTTTTGAGGCAGGGACAATGGGAACAGCAATTTATTCTGAGCAGGATGGCCAAATGTATATATTTAGCAAGCTATAGGAAGAATCATGAATAATTATGAAAAGATCAACATTTTCCTGACAATGGAGCTTTCTGCCTTTTTATGGGGTCCATGTTCAAAAATTGCCACCCTTTATGTCAAAAAGGTGAAACAAGGACACAAAAATTTTCTCTGCACATGCTCCAAAGACTGTTTAAAACCACTTCATGGTTGGTGGTCTTTTACCAGGAAAGAATGCTGGTCTGGAACATGAGATTTGTTTCTGTTTAGCCCTTGGGAACAGAAAAGCCTGATGGCCATTAGCAAGGAAGAGGGTAAAATGATGTGTGTCTGACCTTCCTTCCCATCACGGCTGGGAATTCAGTTTTAAGGTTTCTCTGGCATCCCCTTGGCCAAGAAGGGGTCTGTTCACTCAGCAGGGGTTGGGCTGCTGGGAGGGGTAGGGAGGGTTAGAATTTTGTTTTGGTTCACAAATTCAACTCCCTTCTAATGAGCACTTCCAGTTGGACATCAAAAGGAATTTCAAACATACTCTTTACCTCCCTTCCCCACACACTTACTACTCATATTGCATTTTCTGTATCAGTAAAGTCCAATTTCCTCTTCCTAAGATTTTAGCCTAAAAGTCTGGAGTCATCTTGATCTTTTTCTCTCACCTCCTAACAGTCAATATGTCAGCAAATGTTATTGATCCTACTCGCTAATATCTAGAACCTGAACATTTCTGACTTCTTTCCACGCTGATCCAAGTAGTGATCAACTCTTTCTACGAATATCCCATAATCACTTAACTAGTCCTCCTGCTTCCTTAATCAACCCCTCCCTGTTTTCTATTATCAACACGGCAGAGGTAATATTTTAACATTGTCAGACAGCTTATCTCACTCCTCTACTCTATAGCCGGTGACTTCCTACCTCATTAAGAGTAAAAGAAAAGTCCATTTTAATGGACTTTCGGCTTATTGTGTAGAAATTCAATGTAATTAACTGACCCAGCTTCGTGTTTTTTTTTTTTTTTTTTTTTCACTTACAACACAGGAACAACTTTCTGCATGGCTTAAATTTTCTTTTTTCTTTTTCTTCCATGGGGCTATTTGGAAAGAAAATGTAGAGCTTAAATTTCTTATCTTAAAATGTGGGACATGGAATCAATAATTGTATAAAGAAAACAATAAAACTAAACAAATATAATAAAATAATATGGGATTTGCCATCATTTATTGTCTCTACTAGTTTTCTTCTCTTTATCCAACTGAAGTCATTATTTGACCATTGTTGTGAAGCTTGTCAAGGTTATGTTAGACCCCATAAATATCTTCCCAATATGCAAGAAAAAACTTCTCACTTTCTGTCCCGGCATTTGCTATATTCCCATTAATAATTAACACATTTTGAGGTTTCAGAAATTTCCAAAGAAACTCAATATTAGAAATTTTTTTCAAAAGCAAACTGCTCATATATAATACAGCTGACATTTTAACTTAGAAGCTTCATTTGAATCAGGAGCCTGTAACCTTAATTACAATCCTATGCTGTGTTTCAGGAACTGAGATGGATTGACGTTGTGATGCTGATGCTGATAATGGCAGTGTTGATGTGTTTCTATTTCTCTTCTATTATATAGAGAAATTACCAATCTTTGAAAAAACAATTTTTTTTTTCCATTTTGGCTTGATATTTACTAAGTCTGCAGGCTTAGGGAAAACTAGTCATTCCTGAAGCAGGCAGCAAATTCTTTTGAAGGGAAATCTCTGGTAAGGTGTTTTTAACTGCAAGTAATATTAAACTCAAGTCCATCAGCTTATTGGATTAAAAAAAATCTATGATCTAAAAAGTTGTAACATGTTCACATGTAAGGTTTTTGTGTCCTGAGTTCAGGGCCAATTTCCTTATTATCATTCCTGCTATAATAGTAACTCTGTCCTGTCTTCTTTTGAATTCTCCTTTAATCTTCAGGATAACTTTCCTCATTGTCACAAAAAATGTATCAGCAGCATCTCAGCATCTGAGGTCACACACTTTATCTTTTCTATCTGTGGGAGATTGAGGAAGGCATTTCCCCTATTAAGGAACAAAGCCTTTCCACCTGAATAGGCCAGCTTAGGTCATACACGCTTCCTGAATCAATAGCAGTAATCAGGAGAATGCTATGTGAGCTTTGCTTGAAGTGTGTACTCCTGAAACAAGTCTCTGGAGTGGGAGTGGTGGATGTAGATAGATGTCATTCCTTTAATATGTATTTACTTAGAGCTTACTGCTTGCTAAGGAAGGTTGTTCATGCTGAATACACAGCATAATCAAAGTGACAAAATCCACACCATCAAAAATCTTTTAAAATAGGCAGATAAACAATGTATATATAATATATGATTGGGAATATGAAATTTATATCATATTTATGTGCTATACTATGCATATACTATGCAATGTGCTATACACACACGTACAAACACACACATGGCATCAAACTCCATGTAGAAAAATAAAACTGTTGTGCAGATTTTGATAAAAGTAACTTTTAAGCAGAGATCTAAAAGAATGACTTTTTCACAATAATTGACAAGGCTTTTAAATTCATATGGAAACAGTGAGAGCCAAGAAAGAATAAGAAAATTTTGAAAAATTTTCTTACCAGTAGGTGTGGTAAAGGGTAGGTGTCCTACTGGATATCAGTGCTGATTTTAAAGATATGAAACATAAGCAAGTGCGATCTTGGCTGAGGGATAAACAAATAGAGCAATGAAAGAGAATATAGGAATTTCCTGACATAATAAAAAAATCAGTTTGGCAATACAAGTGAGTAGGAGGAGATATGGTTCAATAAACAGTGCTGGGGGAAATGATTTCTTATGAAGAAAAAAATCCCTAGTTCTTATTATAAACAAAAATAAATTTCCTATGGATTACATATTTAAGTACAAAAATTAATGTTTTTTAATTTAAAAAAAATATCAGATTCTCCTTTTTACCTTTGGGTCACGATGATTTGTTGAAAATAATAAAGTTTTATAAAATTGATTTAGTTATTGGTGGACCTTCATTATTAATTTGGAGAAAATTGACTTTTTCATTGTTATGTCTCCCTATAAATAAACATAGTACACCTTTCCATTTATGAAATATTCTTGTAGGTGCTTTACTAGAGTTTTTATTTTTCTATAAAGAACTTTTGCTTCCTATTAGATTTATTTCAAGATATATTATATATTTTTCTGTCATTTCAAAGCTACCTCATTTTCTATTATATTTTCTAGTTGGCATTTGATAGCATGGGGGACACTACTGAATTTCTTTGATAGATCATATCTTTATATGTAGCTTATTATAATAATCTACATCTTCTTTCCAATATTTTATCTCTTATGCCTTTGTCTTGCTTTATGGCAATAGTTACAGAATGGACCTAGACAGTCCTAAAGTTCCCCTCAGCTTGACGAAATATTTAGACAGGTTTCTTCCTGAATTTCCTCTTCTTAAAGGATTTACTTTAGAAAACTTATTATAAATTCTTGCTCTGTCTCTTTGAGATATAAATATTTTTAAAAGCCTTTTATTCGTTTTACAACCAGGAATGTCTTTCTCATGGACCTGAAAGCCATCTCTTTAAAGTATTATTTTTAATCAGCAAGAAAGATAGAGCCCCTGTCTTCCCAGTCCTTGTGAGAGGGTAGGATCCTAATTTCCAAATGCACCGATTATGAAATATAAATAGCCTAACCACAATGACCAACTCCCCCCACTGCAACGCAAAGCCCTCCAGTACTTTCCCATTGGCTCACCCCAGTGCTCAAAAACTCTTCTGCCTGCCTTTTGCAATGGTCTTGAATAAAATCTTTCTTGCCTGTTTAACTCCGTCCAGTTCAATTTTTCTTTGACAATATTCAGTATTAAAGTGAGAAGAAATACTTATATTATGGGGAAAATTTCTATGAGAATGGAATTACGTGATATAAATTTTGGTTAAAATGTGATACAATTGTTTTTATCCTACGTGTATATGGAAGCTTGATTCATATTTTATTTTATTGATACATAATAATTATAGATATTTGTGGGGCATATGTGATCTTTGATATATACATACAATGCATATTGATCACATCTGAGTAATTGGGATTATACATAACCTCAAAAATTTATTATTTATTTGTATTGGGGACATTTTAAATCTTCAAACTACTTTGAAATATGCAATAAATTATTGTTAACTCTAGTCACACTACTGTGCTATTGAACACTGGCACTTATTCTTTCTATCTAACTGTATGCTTTTGCCCATTAATTAATCTCCCTTAATCCCACCTCTGACCCTTCCCAGCCTTTGGTACCCATCATACTGTCTACCTCCATGAGATAAACTATTTTTGTTCCCACATATGAGTAAGAACATGCATATTTGTCTTTCTGTGCCTGGCTTATTTCATTGAACACAACTACCTCCAGTTCCACCAGTGTTGCTGCATGGATGTATAGCATGCATGGCCAAATAGTATTCGATTGGGTATATGTACCACATTTTCTTCATTCATTTATCCATTGATGGACACTTAGACTGATTTCATATCTTGGCTATTGTGAGTACTGCTGCAGTTAACATGAAGGTGCAGGTATCTTTTTGACATACTGATTTCCTTAATATTGTATTTTTTCATGGCTATCATTCCATTCAATATTCAAATTGCCATTAGTTACTTGGAAATCCATGTATAAATTGAGCAAGCACCCTGACTGTAGTGGATATTAAGAAAGTGAGCTATCAAATATTTTTGTATACAAAGAAGACATTAAGGGTTTTGAATGCATACCTAGGAACACTATAGTTGTATTACCTTTTATAAAAATTAAATGTCATGGCATTCTATATAATACAGATGGTAAATGTGTGAAACAGTATTTTCATTATTACATAGTAATCTTTTTACTGGATTACATTTTATAATCCTGTTTTGTGAGTTTGATTGAAAAATGTAATGTTAATAGGAAAACATGTAAGAGTTAATTTTGTTTAAAAGGTTTGGTTATTCTTGGATTGATCATACTATTTTTGTGGCAGCTGGAATAAATATCCAACAATCTTTTGAAATATTTTTGAGTAGGATTTATCCATCACATTGGTTCTAAATGAAAATACATAAGCTTGGAATAGAGTAAAAAAAACAGTCTTGTGAAAGTTTGTGTTGATGTTTCCCTTTCTTCCTTGATTTCCTAGAGAGTGCTGATTACACAAAAAGTGTGGGTTTCCCTGTGAAATCCATTTGAGTTAATATGAAAAAGAATAGGTGGGATTATGTTAATAATACAAAAATCTTTGATGATACTAAAGTTCTTCCTTTTAACACATGAAATTCAAAGAGGGAGATCTTCAGTGTGTGCAATTATTTTAATACAAATTTATTTATAATTGCAATATAAGATATATTCCTACAATTCTCTTTCAATAAGTCTGCATTTTGGGCTGGATTTTGGTAGCAGAACTCAAGGGCATCATATATTTTCCAATATTTACATTAAATATTCAATTTGAGGTCCAATAATTCTCTATGATAGAGAAGAAAGACAAGAAAAGGCATTATAGTGTTCAGCATGCTATTAGAGGAAATTGGATTATCGAGAGATGTATGAAAAAAACATTTAAAGATATAAAATTCAATTATCTGTTCCAGGACAGGTGCTCAGGATACATGATATGTAATCTTAGCTTTAACACAAACATCTGACTTAGTCACACTTATAATGTCTCATGTTTAAAACTATATATACGTGTGTGTATGTGTATATGTGTGTGTATATATATGTGTGTGTGTGTATATATATCACTCTTCTCCACATCAGTATGCTGTAGGTAGTATCACTTCCTTAATTTAATGATTAAAAAGAAGATACATATGCTTTGTCTTTTGTCTTTTAAATATACAGATAAGACACTTTTAAAAATCATTAAAATATATTTAGGTAACATTGCATTTTAGTTATCATTCATTCATCCCAAATTCTAGCATGTGGACTATAAACACATACACTTATCAAATGTCTTCTGTGATGATTCAGGAGTATATGTTAAATAAATAGAGGTGAAAATGTAACTACTTGGTTTCAAAAAATTTAAATTAATGTGTGTATATGTTCAGGGGCAAGAATCACATAAATTAGTGATTATAAGCATTTACTATATAAAAACCTTGTGCACCCTAAAGAGTCTAATGAAATGATCCACAAATTGGAAATATTTGAAACTCATTGCTGCAAATATCCTTGTTCCTTCTTCTCCTCATCCCCTAAAAAGACAAACAGTACAGAGACGAAAGCAGAAGCCTGCAGATTATTCATTGTATTCTTCCATGGAAGGAAATTTTTGTGGAAATCATGCAAGACAGAAATATGAAATACATTGCAGCTGATTTCTTCTTCATATTTCATGCTTATGTTTTCTATGTTTGAGATTGGGGTATTTTTTCAAAAGCCAAAAATATATTTCAATGAAATAAATATTCACTGAGTGACACCTGAGTTGAAAAGAGACTTTTTGTTGAGAGACTTGTGTGTGGCTGAAGTCTCAAAGCATCACGTGAGTCTTATATATGATTATATGGAATCTGCAACAGCTGACATGACTTCAAATATACCACAAAGCAGCTCTACAAATCTTTTACAGAAACAGCTAAAAAATGTATAAATTATTTTAGAAATTGAATCATCTAAAGAAATTGAAAGCTACTCTACATTTATACTAGTAAATGCATGGGATTAGACATAAATTTTTGGACAAGTATCTGAAACAAAATTTTTCTGTTAAACCTCCAGAAAGCACTGACTCTGCCTCTTTAAATCTGTAAACCTTCCACCTATCAATGTCTCTGAATTTATCACAATTTTCTGACTCTGTTGAATTTAAAGAAAAGAAAAAGAGAAAATAAAAATAAAATAAAATAAAAAACAGTTAAAAATGATTTTCTCTGATGTGTTTCATTTTTGCTAAAAAATCTCCATAATCCCTTTTCTTTATCTTTTCTCTGCTTTGGGATTTTCTTGATTTATCTTATATAAACTTCATAAAACGTAATTTCCTATATTAGTTTCTAATGCTAAATAGGACCCACTATACAGAGATTGTGCTATTTTGTTTCTTCTACCCCTTTGTAAACAGGGGAATGACTCCTAAGTACTTAACATGCACCAATTAAATAAAAGTATAACTATTAGAGAGTACAGGGTAATACTGATTACCTGTTAAATGTTATAAAAAGTGCAGTAATAGAAATGGTATCTGCAATCTGGCATATGACATATGAGAATGACAGAACTACTAACACATGTAGTTTTCACTTTGGACAGTCATGCTTTCCTCAATACTATCTTGAAAATAGAAATCGTTCACATTTCTAAAGCTATTTTCCCACTGTTAAAAAATCAATTCGAAGAATAAAATTTCTAACTGGTGAAAAAACATGTAATTCATAACTATAACATTTTTAAAAAGAAGAAAATCTGAAACTATTTCTTTTAAACTACTAGTAAGGATGTCACAGATCGGTAGAAAAGCTGTTTACATTTTTTGAGAAAGTATTATTTATTATTTCTGTGTTCTAGAATTTTGCATCTCTAGTTGTATATTTAAAGAACAAATTTATAAAGCACACTTACAAAACAAAAGTAAATATAAACCTAATTATCTCATGTAAATTATGGAAAGGCTAGTTTAGGAATGTGTAGACTCTAAGTCTTCAGGAGTGAAACTTAATGGATGGAGTTCACAGGAGCCCACCAGGCCTAAATCTGCAAAAGTCATTTTATTTAAAACTGATAGAAAAAAATTCAAATGGATTTCTTGTATCAAAAAACAACATTACAAATTCTTACACTTTCTCTACAGTTAAAATATGTAAGATTGTAAATTTTCCAAGCACACAGAAACTACTTCATATATTGCTGCATCCATGACAAACTTGGTCATCATCATTATTGTTAAAAATCAAGCTTTCGTGTGGTCCAAGCAACACTAAATCTCAACGGCTTTCTAGTATTATATAAAGTTTTATTTTCAGCATCCATTGCTTTTCCTGATAGAAACCCAGTGCTCTGGACTCAATGTGTTTGATTACACCATCTTTATTACCTGCCTTCCAAGGTCCTGAGACAGGGCAAGAGTGACAGGAAGTTTGCTCACAGATGCTTTTTTAAGAGCAGCCATTATGGTGTCTTCTATCAGTTCTACTCACAACTCACTATCCCAAATCCAATCAGAGTCCCAAGCTGACAGCAAGGGAAGCTGGGCATTGTAGAGAACCACCTGGGTGTTTGGAGAACACTATTTGTCTTGACCACAATTATCCTAATCAATTACACAGCAAATATTTGTATGACCTGAATTGATGCCAGGCTTTGTTCCTAGTGTTTTACCTCTATTGACCCACTAATCCCCACTTAACTCTTTGAGATAAATACATTAAAAACCTCACTGTTGTTTGGGAACAGGCAATTCTATCACAAACCAAAGTTATCAAATCTCTGTAGCTTCACATCACACAAACATATCGTTCTTTCAAATCACTGTGGGTTCCACATAGTGCTAGGTAGCATCTTCTCTAGTCATTCAGGCTCATTGCCATCTTCCATCCTGTGGCCTTGGCATTGTACACTCTCAGAGTGCTTTCCTTTTTTACCTATTACTGGGGAAGAACACAATTATGCATGGGTAGATTTTATGTGCCAGGCCTGGAAGTGTTGTGACCGCTTCTGCTCACGTTTCACTGGCTGGAACAGATCTCACCAGGACTGATTTGAATGTATATGAGACGGGGAATACATGTGGACTTTGTATCCACAAACAATAGGAAAACACGGACAAAAATGAATCCTGGCAATTGTCACACCCCAAATTTTAGTGAGGAAATCAAGAAAAAGAGAACTTAAGTAACAACTTGCTCATGTTTGCATAGGTGTTAAGGCTATATTATTGTTGTTGCTTATGTTCCAAGGTGCTGGTGGAAAGTGATAGAATATGAACTTGAACCACATAATTTAGCTTCTCGTTCTGTGCTCTCACCTGTTTTGCTATACTCATAATGCAAAGTTGTTCAATACTTATTTCCTAATAGAATGAGTGACAAATAGTTAGATAATTTTACCTAAAATTTAGAACAAATTTTTTTCAATATACCTTTACTAAATGATTGAAAGTAGAACAGACGATTTTACCCTGATGTTTGACATAAAGCACTTTTTCTTGGCATCCACTTACTGGCATTTTAATATCACTAGTAAGGTATTACCCAAGCCAATTCTAATATTTAATTAATGGGAATTTTTTTTTTGCAAATTCAGTTTCGTATCAGTAAAGTATTTTCACCCCAGTTTTGATGTTTAGCTGTGCAGCCTTGCATCTTTTCCTTGGGTTTCCTTAACTTCACTTCATCTGTTCTAGCAGATACCTTTTAGTATGCAGACAGACAAACTTAGAGTTGCCCTCATTTCCTCTAATCAATTTTAAAAGTCCTTACAGAGCACAGAAACATCTTTAAACGATGGTGGATTATGAAACACTTCTCCCTTAGCTTTGGAGAAAGCCATTTCAGGAATGCATTCCTCTCCTGGAGGAAACCTGAACAAAGGGAGCATAACTTTCACATAGAATAGGAAATAATTTTTAAAACAGCTTATTCCTCTGCATCAACTGGCAATGAAACTGCTATGCTGTTAATGGTCTGTGAATCTTTAATTACAGATAAATGTTCATGTTAGTATCTGTCCTCAGGGCAAAAATGCAAACACATTATACCACTAGAGAAGCAAAAAAATGAATTTATGCTTTAATGAGCTGTGGAGTCTTATTATTCACTTAATATGATATGACACTTTGACTTTGTACTGGAAACACACTGGGAATATGAGGTCCAATTTTTATTCTGGGAAATTGTTTACTCTGAAAATTTACTCAATGATTAGTTGTTTTTTTCTTTTATATCTTGAAGACTTCCTTTCATTGCTTTTCCTTTCCATTTTTAATTGGTGTAAAGTAATTATTTGAAAATTCAACATTAATTTTCCCTCTAATCTGGAGGGAAATTATTCATAGAAAAAAATCTCATATTAAATTTTTCATTTCACTTTGACACAATGTGTTTTCCTATCCATATAAGAACAAGCAAAATCAGACTTAACAATTGCCCCTAATGCTAACGACCTGTCTGTCCATCCAATGAAGTACTTTTCATTATGTAGCACCAGCTGATTTAATTGAGCATTTAATTCATAGTTTGTCACTCGGCTGGTTGCTTGATGATTTATTTATAGCCAATCCTCACACCAAAGCTATAAGTTAGTGTCAATTTAAATGAGATCTTGACACTCAAACATTTTTAAAATAAAAATAAAATGTCTGGTAGATATGCTATTGCAATTGTTATTGTTCTTACCCTTGTTATAATTGTCGCTTGTGTTCCAAGTGTGATGCATGTGTAGAAAATGAGAAAAATAATAATGGTCAATGAACTTGCGGCATGACAAATGAAGCTTACATTTATTGCTATCATAAAGAGAAAATTAAATATTCTCTTTTTTGGTAGATACATATAACTACTTGGGTCAGTTTCTTGTTTTATTCTCTTAGACATGGTCATATGAAATTGATGTTATTTGAAAGCTTTAACCAAAAGATGGCAATTTTTATGATTCATCCAAATATGATGCCTTACTCTATCCCTCTCCTCAAAATAGATACATTTATTCTTTGTTTATTAAGTATATTTGTGTATATATACATCATTGTAAGCCACACATTATCATCTTCCAGTTTAAAATAATTTGAAATGCTCTTTGAATATTCTTCATTACTTATTTGACTTATCCAAGAAATATTTGTTAAGCAATTACTCATTCTAGATGTTCTCCTATATTCTGTAAAGATGCAATGAAACAAAAAAAACAAAAATTTGCATTCTATTGAGAAGATATACAAGAAATAATAAAGTAAATTGTATTGAAAGTTGGGGTAAATGATGAGGAGAAAATCAAGCAGGAAGAGTATGTGGTTCTGGCAGATGGCATTTTTCAGAGATAGCCACAGCTGTATCACCTGTCCTACATGTGATGCGATGGTAGCTAGGCCACATGCTTTTGCAGCTTGGTGGGCTTAAGACTATTTTAACCAAAATAATCTAGTTGAAATGACAGTATGTGATTTTGCAGCTGAGTTCATAAGAACTTCACTTTAGCTTTCAGAGCTCTGTGCTGCCATAAAAGAAGTCTGATTATTCTGAAGTTTCTACTCTGTGAGCAAGTCCAAGGCATCTGTAGGTTGTCTGATTGAAAATTCCATCTGAGGATTCATTTATTAATAAAATCCAGGCATGCAGGTATGTGATTGAAGATACTACCAGATTATTACATTCTCTAGCTTTCAAGTCCCCACAAGTATTGATAAACCATTTCCGTTTTGCCCTGCCCAAGTTCTTTTTTTTTTTTTTTTTTGAGACAGAGTCTCACTCTGTTGCCCGGGCTACAGTGCCGTGGCGTCAGCCTAGCTCACAGCAACCTCAAACTCCTGGGCTTAAGTGATCCTCCTGCCTCAGCCTCCCGAATAGCTGGGACTATAGGCATGCACCACCATGCCCAGCTAATTTTTTCTATATATATTTTTAGTTAGCCAGATCATTTCTTTCTATTTTTAGTAGAGACAGGGTCTTGCTCTTGCTCAGGCTGGTCTCGAACTCCTGACCTCGAGCGATCCACCCACCTTGGCCTCCCAGAATGCTAGGATTACAGGCATGAGCCACCGCGCCTGGCCATGCCCAAGTTCTTGACCCACAGAATCTGTGATCTTAGCAAAATGGTGGTTTTATTTCATTATGGTTTGGAATGGTCTGTTTTAAGTAGAAAGTGGGATTTTATATAATAGACAAGATGACCAAGGAAGGGTGACATTTATATAAAGTTTAAACTGCCTATTAGATATTCAAATGGGGTTAACAGCAAAAAAAGAGAATATTAGAATATTTGAGTCCGAAGTTTAGGGAAAAGAGTCAGGCTCAAGGAAAGCCTCTAGTAGCCCTCCCTTGGGAAATATGGTGTAAAAGTGGAGTGTTTTAGTTCTTCTACTATTCTTAGTATCACTTCACATATTCAGAAAAGAAATATGTTTTCCAGCTTTTAGCATCATTTTTTCTGTTGTGTCCACATGATGCTATATTGGTTATTTAAAAAAAAATCTCAAAATGTGTTCTACTCATGTTTACAATGGGCACGATTTTCACCGTACTTTTTTCCCCTCATCATTTAAGTTTCAATGTAAATAGGGCAGAGAAAAATAGTAAAATTATTTTTATTATTATTTTTGCAATTATTTTGCATTTTCTCTGAGTTATAATGGCCTGTGCTTAATATTTGTCAAAAGTTTGGGCTAACAAAACTTTTGAGGCGCTCCTCCATATGCTAGCATAATTATATATATTCATATTTTATCATTCAGAAGAGATAAGATAAATTACATAATATATATTTCTGTAATAGAACCATACCGAATACTTATGAATTATATTCATTCCATTTCATAGATTATAGAATATTTGCCTTCCATCATTTGATTATCATTGTGTAACAAACCACTCAAAAATTCCGTGGCTTAAAATCAGCCAGTCTTTTTTCTTGACTGACTTCCTTACGTGGGAGCAGGGGCTGGCTGATTCGGGCTGGGCCCAGCTTATGTTGGATGGGCTTCGTCAAGTGTTAGTAGTTGGCAGGATCATTTATGTGTCTGAAATTTGGTCAGAGCTCTGCTCTAGGCTAGGCTTGCCTGGGCCACATCAGTTGGTACTTCCCTGCTCCAGACGTAATTTGTCCTCCTCAAAGCACAGCATAGCATCAGTCTAGTTCACGTGTGCTGTTCTCATGGGAATATCAGAAGCTAAGCCTCGTCAGTCTAATCTTGCAAACACTTTTCAAGACTCTGTTGGTGTCAGGTCATATTGATCAAAGCCAATCATAAATTGAACTTGGAATTGACAACGAATTTTACCACCCACAATGGGAGAGCATTGAAAACTTACGCAGAAAAAGGCATGAATAGAGAAAGTTGTATATGAAACTTGGACTATTAATGCAATCTATAGAAAGTCTATTAATTGTGCTAATTTAGTCTCCCAAATTATCTCTGTTTATTCTGGTTGCCAACTGCTTTTGTTACCCAGTATCATCGTATGTATATTGTTTCTCCCTATACATTTTTAAAAAATTATATTTGAACACTAAGGAGCAAATATTTCACAACAAATTCACATGTTATTCCCCTCAAAGTTAATTCAATTTTAATAGTTATAGTGTTTAATACAATGTATGAAGTTTTGAAAAATCAGATAATGAGTTATGAGGGCTTTGGAAATTACTATAGTCTTATTAACCTCTCCAAACCCTTCATCTGATGTATTAATACATAAATTATACCTTGTTTATAAACAACCACAAATATTATCTTGAATTCAGGTTTTGTTGGTCCTGTTTATTAAGCAAACTTTGAAGTGAAACAAAACATACTCAAGGTAGACATTATCTTTATTATTGTCACTGCTTTCATAACTGTGACAAAATATATATAAAGCAAATGAATATTTTGATACTGTATATGTTTGCATTTAGTAATTTTTAGGCAAAAAAGGAAATAAAATAAATTATATACTATATGTACATATGTGTGTGTGTGTGTATTGGAAAATTTATCTATGTGGCACAACAAATTGAATAATAAAAAAAGTTAGAACTGCCCATCTTCAATTTAATTTGTTGCATATCAAATTATTAAAATTTTGAATGATTATGTTACTCTGTAATTAACATAATAACATTAATATTTCTAGATGTCAGATTTACATGGCTGAATAATTTATTTTCCGTTTCTTGTGGATTATATGTCATTTTAAAGTGTTTTTTCAAACAATAACAAAATATGATAGATTTACTCTGCTTTGTACTATTTACTAGATGTCTCTGAGGCATAGTTTAGAGATATGCTGTGTGCAATAGATGTATAAATGATTTGTTTACATTACTCTATATAAATGATTTGTTTGCTTAATGTCTTGGAAATTATTTGATGTATTATGGTTGCTGATCCTGTTGTCATCAGATTACTACAATAAACAAGATCTGTACCTAATTTAGTCTTCTTATAACTTCCCTAAACCAAATGCAGGTGTTTTTATCTCCAGTATTTATCTTAATGACATTTATATCAATTTCATATTAGTGTATCACATTTATAATATTTTAATTTCTTCTTATTAATGTTTTTCAGAAATATAAAATATTCGGAATAAGCAAAGGTAGAACATATGAAATATCTATGCATACTCTACCAATATGTAAGAAAAGTTAATAGCAGTTTGCTACCTATTCACCAGAACCATTATTTTAAACACATAAAATATTATAAATGAAATGGTACATTCTTTGACCTCTTGATGATCCTTCATTGAGGCACTATCCCTGAGTTGGTTCTTATATACCATAGATTAATATTGTAATATTTTTGCTCTATGTGTATATATTTATAATATTTTTCTACTTTAAAACAAGGATAAAATCATCTGTGCATGTAATTTTTGCAATTTAGCAGTTTTATGCATAATTTTGTGTTCCAGGTTGATCTATGTTTTATACATGCTGATAAAGTTTATTTTATGATTTACCCATTATTTAAACCATTTCTTAAGTTCATGTGAGTATATGTCTGGAACTGGGTTTGTTTGGTTTTATGACATGAAACCCTTCACATTTTCTGGCTGTATTAGTTATCCCTCACTGTGTGCAATTTCCTCTAAAATATTCTATCATAGTTTTTGTGGGTAACTGGCTCCTTTCCTGGCTCTATATACCTCTTAAGATTGCAGTCATCTCGAGATTTAACTGAAGGTGGATTTGCTTTCCAGCTCACCCTTATAGTCCTTGGCAGGATTCCATACACTACAGGATGCCGAACTAAGCATGCAGATTCTGCAGTGGCTGTTGATTGGGTGCCAACCTCAGCTCTTTCCACAGGGTAGCTCATAAATGGCAGTTGGCTCTGTCAAAGTGAGCAAGTGAGAGAGGTAGAAAGAGATAGTGTTCGTAATCTAACCTCAGAAATGGCATCCCAACACTTTTGCTGTATTCCACTTGTGAGAAGCAAATGACTAGATCACACTCTACTCAGGGAAAGGAGATTGCCCCAAAAGCATTGAATAGCAAAAGTTGGGCATCATCGGGAACTACCTCAGATGCTGTCTACTACACCAGCTATTTGCAAAGTGCTTTCAAAGTGATTGCTCCAAATTTTAAGCTCATCAACACCATACAAAAAGTCACTTTTCCCCTTTTCTTGCCAACATAACATAGATGAATTAGTAATTTTGTGAATGGATTTTTAAGTATTTAAATATTTATTTTATATACCCCTGATTATCACTGTAGTTTATCATTTTTTCCATATGTTTATTAAAACTGGGCAATCCCTTTTGCTGTGAATTATTGGATTACATTGTTGTACTTTTAAAAACTTGCTTTATTTGTATTTTTGGCCTGCCCAATTTTTCTATATAATCTGAATATCAATGCTTATATATTTATGTGTGCTCTAAATATCTCCTATTTTGTGCTTGTGGTCAATTGCAAAAAATGGCCATAAATTCCTTCAATCACTATAATATGTGCCCATTTGTGATGTGACTTTGCAGTTCTTCTCTCGAAGAAATGAAAACTATTTTTCTAATCCTTTACTTCTGGGTGGCAATGATTTGTTTTAACCTACAAAATGTTGTAGAAGTGACTTTATATGAATTTTGAATCTATACCTAATGAGGACTTATATCCTCTGGTAATGCTCTGCTAGAACCCTGGCCTGAGACTGTCGCAGGGAGAAGCCAAGTCCTTTGTGATGATGAGAGATCACAGAGAAAGAAAGAGAGGCTAGCTGGTGATTATTGGCAATGTCCAGGAATATGAATGAGCCCTTCTCATACCTGCTAGCCTCAGTCTAGGCAACAGTTGATCCGAGTGACCCCAGATAAGAACAGCACAAGGATTCTTCAGCTTAGAAAAGTCCAAATTCCTGAGCCCACAGAGCAGTAAGTCAATAAAATGGTCATTTGGTACATGACACG
>CM052439.1:161478974-161524446 GCA_028533085.1 Varecia variegata
GAGATTGCCTTATAGTAATTAAGCATGTGGTCCAAGCTACAGAGAACTCTTTTTCATGAAAATTTTTGAATGTGACTTTTGAAACGGATTTAACCCAAACAAGCTTTATAGAAGTCTCACTAAGTCTTTTAAGAAAATTGTATTGGTGTATGTAACAATGACTTGGATTAAATTATATTACTATTGTTTAAACAAATAGTAATATTGCAAAATGGGATCATATTTCTACAGAAAGAAAGTTGGATGGAAGATTGCCTGCTTCAATTATGGTCTATTCATAGAAAAAGGAACGGTCATCACAGTGGACAGAATCAAGGTTACATCAGAAGGTAAAAAAACAAAAACCAAAGAGAAAAATAAACTAGAAAACAATTTCCCAGAAGCAGGTCATATACCCAGCTGGGTTTTATAATTGCTTCATGTTCTCCACCATTTTGAACAAAAGTATCTATTGTGATTGTTCTATGTCTTGTTGAGTGTATTGGGGTAAATAACTTGTCTTTTTCATATACTGCCTTGGATCAACTGCCTTGGATAATGCACTTGAGAACCTACACCCAATGAACTTCATCTGTATCTGGACCCGATGCAGTATTCTAATTGAAAAATAGTTTGGAGGTTCCTCAGACTAAAGTGAACATGTTTTTATGAGGAAATCACTTAAGTTGGGTTCAGAAAAAGATACTCTGAGAAGTTTTTTGAATAGTGTTTATTGGAGAAAGGATCTCAGAAACAAATCTTTGAGGGAGTAATGGAAGCCTCTTTGGGCAGAGAAAAAATTTGAAGGTGCATTTCTCTTCATTAGAGAGATCCAGACCATGACAATAGGCCAAGCCTTTATAACCAACCAACAGATAATTGTGTGCAGCCTTCACAAAATGATATATTAAAGGAGGCTACTCCCTAAGTTTGAAGACAATTTCTAGCAAGGGGTTTACCTTTGAGCTTTTCGCAGGAAATTTTTTTGCAGCTATGGGAAAGATTGCTTTTGCCATTAAAGGAGGATCTAAAGGATAGATCCCATCATCCAGTAGAGTGAAGAATGAAACTGATTTATGTTCAGGGGGTCCCTATTGGTAAATTGAAAAAAAAAATGCCCCAAATTCATCCCATGCTTGTATGTACATCAGCTTGAAATGTGATTTTATTAATAATACCACTCCTCCTATCAATAGAAGTATCTATCTCTCTGCCTCTTAAATCTGAAGTAAGCCATAGGGCTTTCTTTGGTCAGTGAGATCTTGAGAATATGGCACAAAATGAGGATAAGAAATCACTGTCAAGAAACCATGAAAGACCACATGAAGAGACAGGGATAGCCATCCCAGTTGTTCCAATAATCCCAACTAAGGACAAAGGCATGGACCACAGCTATCTTACACAGTCAGCTCTCACATAGCTGGCCTAGACCAGAACTGTCTGTCCATCTATAACTCTTAATAAATAATAAGTCACTGTTTCATAAAATCACTAAACTTTGAAGTGGTTTGCCTATGCATCTAATTGATACACTTATTTATCAGGTATGTATACACAATAATTTCCTTTGTATCCTTTATTATAAATTAACATATTTTTCAATGGTGCAGATTTATGAATTATATATGGGCTATATTGAGCAGGCATCAAAGTAGCTAAAAAGAAGCACTAAAAGTACAATGAAGTTTAAAA
This sequence comes from Varecia variegata, assembly GCA_028533085.1. NCBI lineage: Eukaryota > Metazoa > Chordata > Mammalia > Primates > Lemuridae > Varecia > Varecia variegata. Next base: position 161,480,646 of record CM052439.1, read on the forward strand.
GAAAATATAAAATGTATAATCATATTATGAATGGAAAAACAAAATGACTTGTTGATAGCACAACTAGTATTTGAAAACTGTCTGTAATTGACCTGGAAGTAATTGCTCTTATTATTCTATTTGTTCAAGAAATATGAATGGAATCTGCACATATCTTAAATATGTGGTTATTACCTAGTAATACTCATTTCTCTCATAGGGAAAATGAAACACACAACATTAGCATGTTTACAAATAATAACCCTTTGTGGAGTGGACCATATGGAATAATACGTTCAATGCATGCATTAGAAGAATACTGCATCAGGGAAAAGCCATAGGATACCTTCTGTTTTACTTTCTTCTCCATATTTTTATTTAAAAATCTGTCATTGATGTGTATTTTCTTGCATGTTCAAATAAGTACAAATCTTTGCAGTAATAAACAATTTAAATAATAATATTGAAAATAATGAAAATGATATATGATAAAATTATATTTTCATTTTTAAATTTATGTCAACATGATGGTCACACCCAAATCTCAGTGCATACTAGTTGAAGTCATACCTAAAAACCACAGATCTCCTAACTCCATAATTTGGGCTCTTTCCTCACACATAATATACATAGACATACTATTTCTCTGATTATACATGAATATTTCATCTTGAAATTAGATAAGCACTCACCAACATATTCCCCCTCTAATTCATCATTATTATGAAGACCAAATCAACTGCACCATAATATATGGAACAAATTATAAATTTTTATCATTAAGTTATGTTCAGGAAGAACTGATGACCAAACAAGAGTTTTAATTATTCACTGAAATGGACCTAAATGTGTTCAAATTTTTAAAATTACAGATTTTAATCTATATATATGCAACATGAAGGGAAATGTAAACTTACCTTACTATCATCTGTTGCTCAAACAAGGATGTCAAAAATAATCATAGTTTTCTCTCCATGTGGACTCTCATCTTTTAAGTAAGTCCATCTGCTTTGTCACTATCAGGGACAAATTTATTTCAAAGAATATCATAAATAGCACATTATTTTTACTCTATATGTAAATGTGTAGGGCATATACTCACTTGTCTTTGTATAAACTTTCATTCAGCAATTATTTTCTTAGATTTAAGTCTGTTATCCATCTTAAATTACTTTTTGTGAACGGTGAGAGATATGGATTCTGTTTCAATCTTCTACATGTGGCTATCCAATTTTCCCAGCACCATTTATTGAATAGAGATTCTTTTTCCCAGTGTATATTGCTGTCTACTTTGTCAAACATCAGATGTTAATATATAGATGGTTTCATATCTGGTTCTGGAATTAAAAAATAAATAAATAAAAAACAAAACATCATCAACAAAATCTTAGTATTTTTCTCTGAAGGAGAATAAAAGATCACCATCCTAAAAAATTTTTTTTCATAATATAGTTATAGTATATATAAAGCACATCCAATTCATTCAACTATAAAGTATATCATTACTATGTTTCGAGTTCCAACTACATAGATTAAAATTATAGAAGTAATAATTGATAATTTATAATTATGTTTTATCAGAGTAATTCTTAACTAAGTAATCCACCCAAAAATTACATGAAAAATGTACAATATTTGTTAAATTTTTAAAATATACTTTTATAAAACTACTTTAGCATATAAAAAGATATATAACTTAAATTTAAAAATCATATTGAAATGTTAACATCTTAAAATTTGACAGCAAAATATAATTTTATGACACATGTATTAAGGCTATATTTTAAAAATGGAAACAAATTTCCTAAAACTTGTGAGTTTAAAAAAAAAGCCATCCACATCAATCAAGTTGTTGATTAAAGCATTTTCAGTGTTTGAGGTGCAAACTGTTATTTTGGGGAAGTTGGTGAGAAGTCTAAGAGGAAAATCCACCCAAGCTGAAGGGAGAGATGGTCAAAGCAATCCAAATTATCAAATAAAAGCCTGGGATGCTCAGCACACAACGATCTCCTCAAATCCCCTGACTCTGTCTCTATAGGTACTAGTTTGGAAGTTTTCAGCTCTGAAGGGATGCTACTATTCACTCCACTTTTCCTGTGCCATAGAGGGAAAAATCCATGTGGGGCAGGTCCATGGGAGGGAGGGTGGTGTTGCAAATTTTTATAACCAACTTACATATATACAGTTGTAAATTTATATTTTGGAAATAGCTAGAAATCAATGGTAAGACAGAGTGAGAATTAACGATTCCTCAGCAACCTCAATATGAAGTTATATCAAAGTTCAGGCCAAATGTTTTTACGTATCAGTTATTTATTCAACATTAAATAACAAGAGAAAACAGATCATGAAATCTGGTTCATAAACTGGATTGAGTTCTAACTTCCTGGTGTTTTGCTTGTTTTTTAAACGTTTTACACCACATATTGCAAATAAAGAGAAGAAATGCTGGCCATTTTGATGATCATAGTTATTAGAAGCAAGTTGGAAAAAGCAGCACAAAGAATCTTAAAAATTACTTTCCTATCATCTGGAGAGTACAGGAGCTTTAGGATAAATAACAGCATGTGCTTTCCTAATGCACAGTAATTTTTAATTTGGGCATTTTTTTTTTCAAGGCACAGGTGCCTTGAAGTGAGGCAGACTAATGAGAAAAGCTGAACCACTGAGGTGCCGGGTGCATGCCTTTGTGAATGTAACTGCTCTGAAGTGTGGCTTTGGCTTTTTCTCTAATGAAGTGTGCATCGCAATATTTTCAAGATGGAGAGGCAAAGGACCTTGAGCAGTAAAAGAAAGCCCTTTACTCTGTGATAATTCATCAGATTATTTGCCATTCTAGAAAAGCTTTTACTGTTGATCTACAAATATTTATTTCCTTAAAATAGCCAAAGATTAATTTGACTTTCCAATGACTTCATAAATAGCTGTGATATATTTTCTAACCACATATGCTTTATTTGAAAGGATTCCACTTATTATCTTGTGTAAAATTTCATAAATTTTGAATATATTTTGATAGTTTAGCTTATTTATCAATTGCATGCATGTGTATATATTTGAATAAATATAGTCCGGTTATCTAGATTTTTGCTGTTTTCTTTGACTTTTCAATGTCAATTCATATGCAAGTTCAAATTTTTTGTTACAAAATCTTATTTGATGGCAGATCTTAAATGATTTTTAACTCATTAAAAAAAAATTTAAAACATGTTTCCTAATACCAGAAACACAAACAAAAATATACACACACATTCTACATTCTACTTTTTAAAATTTATATTCATTGCTTATCAATTAAGGCAGAAACAGATTACATAGAAACAGCCAAATTTTCTATACCATTTTAACTAAAAAATAAGAGATGTGCTGCCAATTTTTTAGAATAAATGTAAATTTATACTGATCTCCATATATAACTATAGATCCATTTCTATGTATCTATTTCTATATCTATCTATCCATCATTATCTATCTACTTCAAAGTGGCAATTATTCTAAGCATATATCAATACTTAATTCCTTAACATGTTTCAGATCCCAGATTAAATGTTGCTTCCAAATACTGGGTATGGCTCTCCATTCCCTTCCACCCCCTCGCACAGCAACTGGGATGTATCTTTATATTATGTATCATAATGGTGATTATTTCTGTGATTATATTTCCACTGTATCTCCCTGGCTGAATCAACTATAAGCCACCTTAGAATAGAAAATTGTATCTTCTTTGCTACATTGTCAATCTGGTTGATGCAATAGGGTCAGTAATTCTTAAGACACAAAAGTGTGAACTACAAGAAAATTGGATATTTTGAATAAATTAATATTAAACGTTTCAATAGTAAAATGCACTATGAGCAAAGTAAAAAGAGAAGTCATAGAAATAGCACTAATACATTATTCAGAATATAGAAGAAATCCCATGATTCAAGACAAAAACAATCCTATCAAAATTTGAGCAAATTTTGACAAAACCTGTATTCAGAAGTTTCATAGGAGAGAAGCGGTCTCCAACATTTTTGGCATGAGGGACCGGTTTCATGGAAACAATTTTTCCACGGACCGGGGGTAGGAGTGTGGGGTGTCGTGGTGGGAACCAGTGCGGACCTCAGGTGGTACCCGGCCGCAGCTAGAAGGTTGAGGATCATCACGTCAAAGTAATTCCAATAAATCTATGTGAGATACCATTTTATATTTTGATTACTGAAACAATGGATTTTTTATGAAATGACTTTTTTCATTTGGGTAGTGGGATTGCTGGATCAAATCGTAGGTCTACTGTTAGATCTTTGGGGAATCTCCATACTGCTTTCCATAGTGGTGGTACAAGTTTACATTCTTAGCAACAGTGCATAAGGGTTCCCTTTTCACTGCAACCCTGCCAGCATCTATTGTTTTTAGAACTCTATGTGTGTGTATGTGTGTGTGTGTGTTGACATAGGCCCTTCCTCTGAGACAGGGCTTGAATGCAGTGGCATCGTCATAGCTCACTGCAATCTCAAAGTCCTGAGTTCAAGAGATCCTCCCTATTCAGCCTCCTGAGCAGGTGGGACTACAGGTGCACACCACTACACTCAGTAATTTTTTCTACTTTTTGTAGAGACAAGGTCTCACTCTTGCTCAGGCTGGTCTCCTCTCTTCTCCCTTGGCCTCCCAAGTGCCGGGATAACAGGCTTGAGTCACTGTGTACAGCCTTTTTGATTTTTTAATTATGGTAATTCTGACAGTGGTAAGGCTTTACTTCATTGTGGTTTTAATTTCCATTTCCCTGATAATTAATGATGCTGAGCATTTTTTCATGTATTTGTTGGCGATTTGTCTATCTTCTTTTGAGAAGATTCTATTCAAGTATTTTGCCCACTTTTGATGGGATTGTTTGTTTTTTCTTACTGATTTGAGTTCTTTGTAGATTCTAGATACTAGTCCTTTGTTAGATACATAGTTTGCAAATATTGTCTGCCATTTTATAGGTTGTCTATTTACTCTGTTGATTATTTCCTTTGCTGTGCAGAAACTTATATTTCCATTTTCTAAACTTCTTTGTATGGATATTATATAATAAAGTATAACTAGTAAGTTATTAATAGTTATTTAGTTTAGTAAGTAATTTGTATTCATATTTACTTTGTTAAATTTATCTTCTGTGTATTAACACTAAAATTTAAGTTGAATTTTAAATTTAAGAATTTGTAATTACATTGAATTTTAAATATAATAGTAAAATATAAGATAAAAATTATAATATTGGTGACATTTAGTGTTTACCATTACCTAACAAATCATAGTTATATGCATAGTTATATGCATATTATATAAATAAATAATTATTTATATAATACAAATATGTAGCAACTTAGAAAATAGTAGAATCTTAGATAAGAACTTCAGGATCATTTTCTCAATTATTTTATACTTCCATAAGACAAGTGTGGTGGTTACACAAATGTCCCAGTCACACATAAACCCAGCTGTGTTTAAATTTTAAGCTTAACTCTGCTTCCAGCATAGTAAAAAATAATTGTATGATCTATCAAGGGATGAATAAACTTTTAGTCATATTATTTTTATAGTATTGTAGGGAACTGAATACTTTGCATATGTTGATTTACTTTCAAATGACAAATAAAAAATGGCTCATACAATTTACTTTTACCCACCTATCCCAAGTATGAAATTTAATTTTAAAAAGTTCTGAAGGTATTTGAATATAACAATAAGATAAATAGTGACTAGAATAATTTGAATGATTTAAATCTTATATTTTTAAAGAGCAAACTTTCCTATTGCTTTCAACTTATCTTAAATGATTGTAAATAAATTATGATTCTTTTTTGGTTATTTTGGATAGCTCTTAATCTTTAATAATGTTGCAAAACTACAGATACACAAAAAATACAATATTTTTTATTAATTTAAAATATAGGTATATTTTCATTCCTTTTGTGCTGCATTCAATTATTTGCACAAAACTATTTGTTATTAAAATTTATCTAAATATATTCTCTATAGTTATTAAAATATCCCAATCTTTTAAATTTTCTATCCTTGCACTGCACTGTAATATCGTAATTCACTTAACGTTGTTCTATTTCTTGTCTCCTTGCTTCAGCATTAACTTTGTTTTGTATCTTTACATCCATAATAATACAACACACAGAGAAAGAAATAATAATTCATTTTAAGAGCATCTATTCAGAAAATTGCTACATCTTTGAACTCCAAAATAAAATCATATATTTGATGTAGTAATACATAAGCTATGCTAAGATAGTAAACATTTATTCAGGAGGTGTTTTACATTTTTATTCATACTTTGCAGAAAAAAAAAATCCCTTTATAATTACGTTGTAAGCACAACCCTTCCGCAACCAGTACCCTGAAGACTATGAAATTGGAACAGGTTACTTTTAAACAAACAACTCTGTCCTAAGGTTGTGAATGAGAAACAGAATTGTATGGTAGAATTTTATATATATATATATATATATATATATATACATACACACATATATATATATATATATATATATATGATTTCCATACAGAAGGCAGAGTACAGACATTAGACAGGAGATGGAAATGGATTCAGAAGTTGACAGCCTTTATATTTGATAGTTTTGATAGTTGTATTAAGGTTCTCCAGAAAAACAGAACCAATGCTACCTATACCTATATTAATAGGTATATCTATGTATTTTTCCTATTGCTATGTGCATGCACAGATACAGCACATGGTAAGTCCTCAAGAAACTCATACTAATTTGTTACGTGTCTTAACAAGACAAGTTTGAGGCACTAATAAGGTTAGATGTTACTGTGAAAAGAGCTCCTATCAGAGCAACAGGAATTCTGCTACAATTGAAGCAAGAACAGACATCAAATTTATTGTAAATCTTGGTTAAAGGACTGGTGAAATCACAGATGCTTTATGAAAGCTTTACAGGGGCAATGCCTCAAATACATAAGCAGTTTACAAATGAAGAACTCATTTTAAGAAAAGATGAGATAACATGGAATATGATGTCCATAGTGGCAGACCATCCACATAAATTAGTGAAGAAAAAATTCACCTTGTCCATGCCCTAATAGAAAAGCATCTATGATTAACAGCACAAACAATAGCCAACACTGTAGACATCTCAAATGGCTCAGCTTACACAACTCTGACTGAAAAATTAAGGTTGAGGAAACTACAAAAATTTGTGCCCAGGTCAGCTGCAGACAAGAGCAGAGCTTTCAATTGAAATTTTAAACAAGTAAGATAAAGATCCGCAAGCATTTCTGTGAAGAATTGTAACAGGAGATGAAACATGGCCTTACCAATACAATTCTGAAGAAAAAGTGCAATGAAAGTAATGGCCTATCACTTCTGAGTCCAAAAGCCTAGTAACTAGGGGAGCTGATGGTGTAACTTCCGGTCTGAGTCTGAAGGCCTGAGAGCTGGAGGTGACATGAGGTTGGGGTGCTGCTGGTGTAAGTCCCAGAGTGTGAAGGCCTGACCACCAAGAACCATGTGCTTCAAGGACAGAAGTTGAATGTCCCAGCTCAAGTAAAGAGAGAGAGAGAGAGAGAGAATTTGCCCTTTCTCCACCTTTTTGTTCTATTCAGGCCCTAAATGAATTGGATGGCACCTGCCTACACTGGGAAGGGTAGATCTTCTTTACTCAGTCGACCAATTCAAATGCTAACCTTTTCTCAAAATGCTCTCACAGATACACCAAGAAATAATATTTCAGCAGCTATCTGGGCATCCTTGAACCCAATCAAGTTGTCACATGTAATTAACTATCATAATAGTCATTACTGAATGTCCATGTGTAAATGACAAACATAAAGATTTCCCTAATGATGAGAGGAGAATATCCAGGGAGGACAGAATGAAATGTAGCTACCAGCAATCTTTGTGTGAAATTTTGCCTTAAGTATGTGACAGCAATTGGAAGTAATGAGGAAATAAAAAGGTGTATACTGATTTTAAAATCTAACCAAAGCTTTCTTTTGGGGGTGGGGGCTGCAATCCATAAATAGTTTGCAACTTGGAAGGACTTCTTAATGTTAAATGATGGAGAAAAATATATCCTGAATTACATACAGTATAGGATCCTATAAACACAGGTTAAACAGCACAAGTTGTGAAAGGTAAGGACTACAGTCCTGAAGTAATTCTGTTCAGCTGTTTAGTGACAAAATTGGTAACCCATTCTAAACCTACTCGGTAAAAGTAAACAAAATTTTGTACAATTATCAATTAAAGATGCCTTACTTTATTCCCACACCATCATTTTAAAATTGAAATAGGTTAGGTTAGGCAAATTCTGAGCACTGAAAGTCTGGAATACCATCTCGACATCTTTGAAGTCTTCTGGAAAGGGTTACATGGAGTCACACTTTTGCAAGAAGTTTTGAATTCTAAAAAAGATTTCCATAAATTAACTATATAAGAATGACTGGGCAGAATTTTAATTGCCTAGAGTGGGGTATGTAGATTATAATGTGGTTTAAAAGAGGAATAAATAATTTACTAGGACAAAATTTCTAGGACATAATTGAACTATAACCTAATTATTGAATATTCTTTGTAGAGCATAGAAAATGAAAAGGAAGAGTTTCCATGTAAAAATCACAAAAACTTTGATTTTCTGATTTGGAACTATATAATGTCTGCTTCTTGAAAACAATTTGGGGAACTCTTTGAGTGGAACACTTTAATCAGGTTGAGTACATGGATTCCTTTGTTAGACTAATGGTAAGTTATACTTAAATAATTCTTCTTTAGGGAATTTTATTGCAAGCCTGTGTAAGAACTCAATATGCAGTTAGTGGGTGTCCATGGATGCAGCTGTGAGAAAATGTGCATAACAGTAGAGAGAAAAACAATGTTGACACAAATAATACTATACATTTTCCTAAGTGAATTACAGGAGTGACTATTTACTGTATTAAATAGTATATGCAAAGTGTTTATTATGCTGCAAAGCATTGGGCAAATAAGAAACCATTCAATATGCAGTATCATTCTATCATCAATGAGATTATCATATAAATGAAAATATCCTATTCTTCTAAGAAGAAAAGAAAAATGGGAAGAATTCCCTGAATCAAGAATCACATATACTTATTCCACAGTAGCACAATGGCAAAACAATAAATAAAAACTAAAAAACAAAAACACAAAAAAGAAAATAGAACACACTCTGCTTATAAAAATTTCTAATACAAGAGATTTGTGATTGTGTTTGGTTCTATGTTTTTATGTTTTTGGCACTAGGAATAACATAAATGAAATTATGTGTTTTGGGAATATAAAATGCTCTTTTTGTCATATTCACCTGACCTCTTGCCAACCGACTACCACTTCTTCAAGTATCTCAACAACTTTTTGCAGGGAAAACACTTCCACAACTAGCAGGATGTAGAAAATGCTTTCCAAGAGTTCCACAAATCCTGAAGTACGGATTTTTACACCACAGAATAAACAAACTTATTTCTCTTTGGTAAAATGTGTTGATTGTAATGTCTCCTATTTTGATTAATAAAGATGTGTTTGAGCCTAGTTATAATGATCTAAAATTCATGGTCTGAAACCACAATTACTTTTGCACCAAGCTAAATACATTGAATCAAGCAAAATTGATTTTTAAACTATCAGATCCTTATTTTTGGAATGTGATTTTTGTGCAAGGCAAGGGGTTTGTTCACTGATGTTTAAGTTAGAGGATTTCTGAACCAAAGTCTAATATTCCATGGGACGAAAAGCTCCTGAAGGTCCATGACTGTCCCTTGTCCTTACTGAGATGCCAAATGCTCTTTACAATGCCCAACAGGATATAAATAATAATGCCATCTAACAAACTGACCAGCTGATTTACTATTTCAAAGTTAAGGTGTACTGAGATATTACCATTTTCTAAGGCAATGTGATGATTTTTTTTTTTCTTTTGAGACACTGTCTCACTGTGTTGCCCAGGCTAGAGTGTAGTGACATCATCATAGCTCACTGGAATCTCAAACTCCTGGGATCAAGCAATCCTCCTGCTTCAGCCTCCAAGTACCTGGGACTAAGACTATAGGTTTACCACCACACCTAGCCATTTTTTTAAATTTTTTGTAGAGATGAGGTTTCACTTTGTTGCCCAGGCTGGTCTCAAACTCCTGGGCTCAAATCATCCTCCTGTCTCGGCCTCCCAAAATGCTGGGATTATAGGCATGAGCCACTGCATCCTGCCAAATTATTTTATTTAATTTGAACAATTAGATGTATCATTAATGATATTAGAGCCGACCCTTGAATAACAACAGAGGTTAGAAGCACCACTCTTCAAGCTGTCAAAAATCTGTGTATACATTTTGACTCCTCCAAAACCTACTAACTAATAGCCTACTGTTGACTGGAAGCCTTCCTTATTAAACACACAATTAATGAACCCATATTTTGTATGCTATATGTATTATACACTGTAACAATTAAGAAAGCTAGAGAAAAAAAAACTTTATTAGAAAAATGATAAAAAAATCATATGGAAGAGAAAATCTACTTACTACTCATCAAGATGAAAGTGGGTCATCATAAAGGTCTTCATCTTGACCTTCCTCATATTGAGTAGGCTGAGGAAGAAGAGGAAGAGGAGGAGTTAGTCTTGCTTTCTCAGGGTTAGCAGAGGCAGAAAATGTGGAGAAGATAGAAGGGGAGGCAGGAGAGGCAGGTGCATTCAATGTAAATTTTATTGATAAAAATCCATGTATAAGTGAATATGTTCAGTTCAAACCTGTGTTGTTCAAGGGTCAACTGTGTTTGAAAAAATTATTATTACAATAACAAACTATTGAGTGTTTGTTAGGACAGGGCCATTTTGATTGCAGAAAACAGAGCTCAAATTATTTGGGCAAGACTTTCAATATTTTTACCACTGTGGAAAGCATTTCTCTTCAGCTACAGAGAGACCTCACAAAAATTTTCACATTTTTTTTTAAAGGCAGACAAATCGAATCCTGTGTATTATTTTCTCACCTCACACTTTACTTCAATAGGACCCCACATTATCCAGGTTTTTGAGGATGAAAGAGACAATTTTAGATACTGTGCTGATTGTCATCATAGTAATTTGATTCTCACTGCCCCTAAAAAATATGGTTTCCCAAGTAATTACGTTTTAGTCTTTCCTCAATAATATAAAATGTTAACCTGAATGCATACTCTCTAACATAAGAAACTCAAATTTGGGTTTCTCATACATTCTTTGTATTCTTGCCTTGAGAAATTTAGGTCTGCACACAAATGAAATTGTGTATAAATGACTAAATCAAAAATATTTTAACTAATTAATAGGTATCAGTTATAAACTCTCCCAATCTCCTTAATTTTAGTGTATTAAGCAAAAGAAGGTCCATGTAACTCTGGTCAAGCTCATTTGACCTTTTTAAGATCTGTGCTTCAAGTATTGCTATCATCACTAGTACTTTTGCTATACTGTTTTTGTTATTGGTGTTTTTCTGCTGACATGGATAATTAAACAACACCACATTCCATGTATTTTAATGTGCTTTGGATAAATCTCAAATTTTGTACATTTTACTCATACTTCTCCCATGGCCTGCAGAGAAAATGGTAACAAGTTTGACAGTGGAAATGAGAGTTAAAAGACCCGATGACATAGCTAGAAATACATTATTCTGAGTTTCAATAAAGTGAAGGATGTCTCTTGACAAAAATATTTTCAGTCCTCCCTGTATTAAATAATCTACCAGTCAATCAATCAGAAGATGACATCGTGTCATAGAAAAGTAATCTAGGCAACTGTGATATATAATCTTATATCTATTTTAAACTTACATATTTTAAAATGTGAATTTCATTAGCATTTATCTTAGAAACATACTACAAACATACAAGTGTGGCTTATTTTTGAAAAACAGATATTTCGGCCTCCCAAAGTCATATTTTCAGATGATCTATTCTAGTCTGCTATAAATACCCATCTCTTTGCTCTTAAAACTCTTCCAGGACTTCAGGATCCTCTTCTAGGTATGTTATATGCATTGTATCATTTGATCTTCACAACTACATGGAGAAGTCGGTGCTTAATGATCCCCTGAATGTGGAATGATCATTGAGCTGATGCTAGAATCACAAGCTACTTAATCTACTTAATTTACACAGGATTATAAAAGTCGTTTCATCATTTAATGCCTCCATTTTACATCTGAAGAAACCAAAGCCCAAAAGGAGAGGAGAAAGGATGGCTGACAAGAGATATCAGCTGCCAGATTGCCTCAGAAAGAAGGAAAAGATTTAGATGAAAAAGAAAAAAAAAAGCAAATGAACAAACAATCATAGATTGGATGTAATTCCAAGGGAAAAGTGCCAAAACCTACAAGAGAGTTCATGGTAAGAAGTTATGTGGCAGGATAAGATGGAACAAGATATCAGCAGAGGTCAACCCCGAGAGGCTTGGAATCCAGTGAAAAGTGTAGGTGGAGAAGTTTGTTTCTCCCTCCCTCACATTTCTGGCAGTAGGCAGGCTCCCAAGCTGCTGGAGAGCATTTCTACCATCACAATCCCAAAAGAAGCTGCCAGCAGTGAACTGGGAGCTTCCTGAGGACAAAGCACCAGGCTGCCAGTCCCCTTGGTGCCCTTCCAGACACCACAGACACAAACCAAGACAGTAGGTGCCATATTACTTCTCCACCCACCATGTGCATTTGTCCTCCCCAGGGGCCTTCAACTCCTCAGTTTTCATCTTGCTCATTCTCACACATTTACCAATGCCGGCCCAGACTGTGGGAGCCACAGGGAAGCGGTGGATCTGGGGGTATCTGTGTGACTGCAGAGACTGGACATTCCGGGTGGGCTGCCTTCCAGAAAGAGGGACAGAGATGACCTGAGTGCTAGCTTTCCTCCATTTGAACTCTTTTCCTAGCATTTCCCTCTCCAACCCATGGCTGCCAAGAGACCCAAGGCTCTCAGGAGCTGCTGCTTCCCCTCTGTTGATAAATCTACCACACCATGGCTTCCACCAGAGAGTGTGGGTCAAATCTCTCCTCTTAAAGACCTGTAGAAGACTAAGTGGTGCTAAGACTGTGAGCTCCTTTCTCACCAGCGCTCTCTGGTGCTACTTGCCCAGTCTCTCAATTAGAGCAGGGTGCACCCCGAAGTGGAGGGACATCAAACCTGCTTGAGCACTTCATAGGTGACTTGAGACAAGCACACTTCTCCCTGGCACGATCAGGGACTGATCTTTGGGGACCCAAAGACAGGCCCACAGGCCAGATTCTGTAGCCCCAGGACTCAATCTTGTTGCTCTGGGGAATGGAGGGGAGATTTGGGAACTAATCTCAGGAGGCAAGGGAGCCCACGTGAGCAGAACTGAAAAGAGAGTGCAGTGTGTGTCCCAGCCGCTGCACACTGGAAGAGTATGCCTCTCCCCACAGGAAGGCCATGCTTTCAGCCCAGGGCAGGATCCTGGACTGGGAAGCTCCCAGCTGCCATTCTGTGGGAGCTCAGGTATTATAGTTTGAACTCCTGTCTGCTGGCAGAAGCTAGAAGGAGACCACAGAGCAGGGAAGGGGAGAGAAGAGCAAAACCTGCTCCAGAAAGCCAGATTGTGAATCTCAGATGGCCCTGCCACTACAAACAGACTTTCTGGCTTGGTGAGGCCACTGGAAGCCCCTCCCTGGCAGCTTTCCTTGAAAACCTGGGAGCAAACTTTCGACCCTGCCAGAAAAGCTACCTTACCAGCTTTTGTGGAGCCTGAGGGTAGGCTCATCAGACCCAGCCTCACCCAGCCTCATTCCTCAACCCACCTCTGCTGTGAGAAGAACTCACCTGAAGTTCCAGGTCCCCACCCACCACTTGGGGCATTCAAGCACTTCCCTTGAGGGGCTTCAGCCAGTCACAAGTCCCCAAAACAACACTATGGCATGTTCCTTCTGGTAAATGCCACCTACTGGAAGGGAGGTCAATTGCACAGCCCTTTCAACATTTACTTAATCATATAGGCTATGGTTGATTCTCACCAGCAAGCAACACCTACTGTCTCAGAGATCAAACTGGGCATGCCAATATAATTCACACTGTTAGATCATGGAGCTGGAGAAAGAGAAAGGATTTCAATACTCCCATCCTCCCCCATCACAGAGAGATAGGGAATCTGTCCACACACATAGCTCACCATTAGTACAGCCTACAAACAACTAGCAACTGAGGAAAACCACCTTGCTAAGAATATCTATAACCAAGGCATCCACCCAGAACCTAGGTCCCCATCAAAGCATTCACAAACAAAGCCTAAGGTTCTTACTTAACATGTGCTTCAGATGAGTAAGAAGTGGGACAAAAGCCCTATCTAAACAAAAGAAAATCCAAAAATAAGAAGGGACAGCTGCCACTGATGAGAAGAAATCAGTGAAAGAAATATGAAGAATCAGAGAGAAAGGACACCTCCAAAAGGGAACACCAGCTCTCTAGCAAAGGATACCAACCACAATGAAAATATTTAATGACAGATAAAGAATTCAAAATATGGATGGTAAGAAAGCCCAATGAAATCCAAGAGAAAATGGAAAACCAACTCAAAGTAACTAAAAAACAATTCAGGAAATGAATAAAAAGTTTACTATATTTAGCTCCAAATTCTTTCCTCTTTTCAGATTTTTGCATTTTACATTGGGTCTTCAGCACAAAATAAAAAAAATAAAGCCAAATTGGCTGATCACTGTGAAGTAATTTTTGTCTAGATGCAGACAACTCTCAAATTTACATTTCAATCTGGATGAGCTTTTCAGTACAAGACCCAAGTATTTTCTTCATATTCATGCTTCAGAGGCACCCAAAAATTCAAAATAAATAAAATTAATTAATTATATCACCAATCCAAGCATAAAATTTGTCCTTCTCAATTTTAGTATTAGCAGCAGTACTCAAGTTTTCCAAATCAGAAAACCCAATCAGAAAAATAAAATAAATTGAAAGTCATAAAATATCAAATAAAAAAATTGGAAAACAAATTTAAAAAATAATATCAGAAAACTCTCCTGTATTTTACTAGTATCAAATTAATCACAATATCTCATGAGTCTATGACCTAAATAGCTCTTGAATTTCTTCAGTATTTCCAATGTCTACCACCATCACCTTATTCTAAGCCATCGTACACTTTTGGCTGAAAATTTATTTTAAAACTATATACATGGTCATGTCAATCATCTGCTTATTTATTTAATTTTTCCCCATTTTTCTTAGTGCTTTAAAATCTGTAACTTTTAATGAGAGCCTCTTGGATATAGTCTCTTTGTTTTTTTAATCTTTATTTTATATCTCATATCCTCAATCTCTATATTCTAGCTATACTATATTACATTTAGTTATTCAGATATGCTATGATCTATCTCAACTCTGGCCATTTTTCTTGTCTTCATCACTACAAAAATAAAACATAGTGATGCTGTGGATTTTTCCTTTATTACATGATGGAGCCTTGCTCAGTTTCAAATTTTCTTGGACTTTTATTTTTTCTTGATCTTTTGAACTGTAACATATGGATCCTCTTACCATGTTAGACCTTTCCTCATATTTGGAGTTATAAGATGTAAGAATCTGGTTTTGTCTTAAAAGAAAGAAAAAGGTCTTTTGGCTCACTTTGAGGACCACTGTAGGCCCTTCTCAAAAATAGGTGAGAGAGTCCTGTAGCCTCACATAGTTCACCACGAACTCTTATTATGTTTAGGACAAAGACTCAAAATAACTTGGAGTATTTTTATATAGTTCATCCTTCTAGCACTCACCCTTTTGGAACTTCCAGAAAAAGTATTATTATATCAGGATCTGCTGCTTTGCTCATACTGCTTTTGTCCATTTCACCTTGTGCATTTTCAGTTCATAGCATCCTCTGTGCAATGTAACCTTTCTGAGTAGGTTTTGTAATGAAGGCTTAAGTCCCTTTTTGTTTTTGTGATTTTAGTGGTTAATTTTACTTCAATTTTCTCTGCACGTTTTTTTTTTTTAATTTATTTTTATACTTTTAAAAATCATTCTCTTTCCTATGCTGTGTTTATTTATTTATTTCATAGTCATAAACTTTTAGTTCTGAGTTCAGCACCTGGCTTACCACCTTCAGCTTACAAATGTCAATATAATCCTTTGAAAAGAAAAATAAAGGATAATACTATCCTATTCCAGTAGGTATTAGATAAGGGAAATTTAAAAATAAATGTGACATTTTGCAACTATATAAATACTACAACTCCAATGACATATAAAGGTGTGTACACGTCTAGAACTGGCTATTTTCCCAGAGGAATGTGTGTCTCTGTAATTCAGACCTGCAGACATCAGGCTGTGGTGCTATGGTGCTTCACTGTGCCCATGACCCTAAACCATGGGCAAATGAGCAACCTCCCATGACTCAGTACTTGATTCTTGGGGAAAGGAGGGAAGTCTCGCTGAAGATGGAACCGGAGCTGGGTAATGCCAAAACCAGCACAGAGATAAAAACTTACAGTTTTTAAAGAAACGGAAGACAAATGATATTCTGAAAAGTCATTTATAGATAATATCTAAAAAATACTGATATTAAACAGTAAAGTTATCAGAGAGCTCCCAAGCTTAGTTCTGCCAAGTTTTTCCCCTTTTGAACATGAATGTCAGCCTCTGCTTTTGCATAATAAATGTATTACATGTAAAAGGCCACATAAAAAGTCAACATTAAGGTGTTAAAATTTAATTACTTAAATTTCTCCTAATATTATTTTTGCATCTAGCTAGCACTCACCATCCCGCTGGTTTAGCTAGCATGTTTGCATAAGACAAAAACTTACCCAAATCAGTCTCTTCCAAAACATAATGTAATGTAGCTTAAGGAAATGAAACCCCATTAGTAAGTATCAAATAGACACTATCTTTCTGCCATGATTACTAAAGCAAATACGAACTTGCACTTCTGGTATGACTATTTAATCCTCTACCAATACATCTGTTAGTAGTTGTAGCAATTGCTTTGCAAACAGTGAACAGACTACTGATTATACAAATTTTCTGGTATGTCAACTTCCCAAATTAGGAACAAATTCTTTAAAATTGGGTAAAAACATTGAGAGAATAACATTTTTCTCACTTTATGAATGTTACAGTCAGAAATAAACATAATGATTTTTGAAAAATCAAATAAATATAATTTTTAAAAAGTTCTAAGACTAGTAGAAGAAAAAATGTCTTCCAAATAGGGACATGTAATAGCATATGAAATATTTTTAAGAAATATCCTATTTTTGGCCGGGCACTGTGGCTCACGCCTGTAATCATAGCACTCTGGGAGGCCGAGGCGGGTGGATTGCTCAAAGTCAGGGGAGTTCGAGACCAGCCTGAGCAAGAGGGAGACCCTGTCTCTACTAAAAAAATAGAAAGAAATTATCTGGCCAACTAAAAATATATACATAGAAAAAATTAGCCGGGCATAGTGGTGCATGCCTGTAGTCCCAGCTACTCGGGAGTCTGAGGCAGGAGGATTGCTTGAGTCCAGGAGTTTGAGGTTGCTGTGAGCTAGGCTGACGCCCCGGCACTCACTCTAGCCTCAGTAACAGAGCGAGACTCTGTCTCAAAAAAAAAATAAGAAATATCCTATTTTTATTCATTTCTATAGGTATAAAATTATTGCCAATATAATTTATCTCTAATTTTAAAAAGCCAACATGATTGCACTGCTTGTATTCATGTGTAAGCAAGGTTAAATTTAGCAGCAATTCAGGATAATCACAAGTAATTATACTGGGCATCTGCCCCCATACTTGTAAACTTCTAAAATAACATTTACAAAATCTGATTCTGGTTATTTAAAAAAAATGAAATTATATTTTAGGTTATTATAAAAGTTTGTAGTAGAAAAAACTTTTGTTCAACAATGAAGCCAGGAGTGGTGGCTCACTCCGGTAATCCTAGCAATTTGGGAGGCCAAGGTAGGAGGATCACTTGAGGCCAGGCTAGCCTAGACAAAAGAAAGATCTCATCTCTACAAAAAATTTTAAAAAATTAGGTGAGCGTAGTGGCATGTGCCTGTAGTCCCAGCTACTCCGGAGACTGAGGCAGGAGGATCACTGGAACCCTGGAGTTTTAGGTTGGAGGGAGTATGATGAGGCCACTGCACTCCAGCCTAGGTGACAGAGCAAGACCTTTTCTCAAAAAAAAAAAAAAAAAAAAAAAAAAAAAAAGATTGCAAGATACTTTTAAAAAAAGTATTCTTGACTTAATCCATTTTTTCACCTTCTTAAATCTTTCACATGCTTCAACTTTATTTTCCTTATAATGTTTATCTTTACCTCCCCTTTGGCTTGCAGCAAACCATTTTTGCATTCTGTATGTGTATTACTGAATGAGAATGTTTGAGTACTGTGTTTGTAGAATCTAATATTTACTTACTATGGAATAGGAAAGGTTGAAGAAAATATGACTTCTCCACTTTTCTCTGTATGCAAACAAATCCTAGTAGGTGAAACATAACATTTGCAACATCTTTTCCTCTTAAATGACTCATAGGCTTGGCAGCTCTCCATTCCCTCTACAAAGTGTCTCAACAGTGGTGACAGATAACTCTCAGTTGTGGGGAGTTGTCCTGTGCATTATTTGGCAGCATCCTGGCTCCCACCCATCAAATGCCAGTAGCACTCCTTCACCAGAACAGTTGTCCCAAACAAAAATATCTCCTGACATTTCCAAATGCCCCCCAAAAAGGAAAAAATCAACCCTGTTTGAGAACCACTGCTCTGTAATATATTCTGTGTAGGATCTAAAGTTCTCTTAACTCACCAGACTTGTAGCTTCTCTCTTGTGAGCCACACACTTTTTTCTCCATGTTAAGTTGCATATTTTCCAGGACTCAGCTAGTTTTTGCAAATGTGTTCAAAGTTCACTTGCTCTTTCAAATTATATGATTTAATTAAATAAGCACATAAAATCACTAGAAAAGGAGTTTCTATTAAGAAAATTAAATGCTTTGGAAAGAATAAAGGTGAGTCACAATAATTACTGTCAAGATAGTGTAAGACAAGTATGATATGCAATTGAAGGAAGAGAGTTCTAAAACTGAAAGAATTATGAAACCGAAGTATTGCAGAAATGTATTTAAATTCTTCCCTCACTTTGGGAAAATAAAATTGGTTACTAAACATCTTCTGGATATACAAGAGAAACAACACAGAACTCTGTTGAGTTTGAACCCCTATACTCAAAACAAATGGTTTGGTCAACCTTAAGAGAATTCAATACTTGTGCATGTTTTCAAGTGAAATTAAATGTGCATCTTTTTATTGGGAAATATACAATTAAACCAACTTTTTCTATCAACTACCTAAGTATACATCTCTATCAAAACTATAATTCAAGAAAAACTCTGTAGATTTCTCAATTTAAAAAAGAATAAAATGAAATGGGTGAACAAGAGATGAAAATTAAATTTTGCTGTGAAAACTTAAGACAAGATCAGGGCCTCTAAGTTGCTCTCTATAGGAGACAAAGTCACGCAATTTCCTTTTTTGTTTTTCTTTTTGTATCTTCTTCATTTACAAACATAGTCTGTCTTTTTGAATAATCAAATTAATCTGCATTGTATAGAAAAAATGAGCCTGTCTTCATCATGACCCCACTTCCCTTTGTATATATTTCTATAGAACAAAATAAAACAACTATGTACACAAATACACAAATTTTCTCAATCTTATGTTTTTCTCTCTCTGTAGCATGTATATGTGATCAGTGTATGCTATGATGTATTTCTTTGGGTGTGCATGTCTGTGTGCACATAATATTTGTAATGTATACATTTATGTTATAAAATGCATATAAACACACACCATATTACATGTGTTATATAAAAGGAACAGACTTTACACATTACCCTATAACTATATGTATATATAAATGTACACATATATATGGCATAATTTTACATTAGTACATCCATCCACTTCTTAGGTTGTTTAGTGCCCAATTATTTTATATTTATATATTCTATAATAATTATGTATTTTATATATATGTATATATGACATGGATGTTATATATTTAACCTCTGCCTCCCTATTCATAAGTTTTTAAGTGCTATTGTTTTCCTTTACAGACAGTTCTGAAATGTTTTTCCTTGCACATAGGTTAGATTGATTCCCTTGAAGAGATTCCTAGCATTGGAATTTTCACAAGAGTTTGCAGGCTCCTGTCTGATTCTTTTTAGTCCCAGTCTTGTCCAATGCATGATCTTATTTCTCCTTAAATGCCTGGCTTCCAGATAGAATATATTTAATAAGTAGGGACAGAAATACAGAACTAGCCCCAGAGATGAGGAGGCCAAAACTCAGGAACCCAGAATTAGGGGAACCTCCATAATCTCCTCTTCTCCCTCTTCCATTAATCTGCTAGTCTTCACTTAAAGCAGTGCCAGAACTTACAGGCAACAATGCCCACCCTCCACCCCCAGCCCCAAGTCTGGCCTGTCAGCTGTGAAGGTCACATTCAGTTCCTATCTGCATGTTTAATTCCCTCTGAGGTCTCCTATTTTACCAATCTGACAAACATATAAAAAGCCACACTCAGATCAAACAGTTCCCGGTGCTGCGATCCCACTCAGTGGCCTTGCTACCTGGGAAAAGCATTGCCTTTGATGGACACCTTGGACTACTTCCAGGAATCTTTTGATATTTCTGCCTCCAGGGAAGAACCACCACTTGTAATGAAGCAGCTTTGCTTCACCCTGCCCTGCTCATGTGTGCCTTTTAATTAGCCCAGGGTCACACACTCGGTTAGATAACACAGTGCATTTCTCACATTATGAGATGTAAAATCCCAAATTCTCAAATAAGGGAACTAATGATCTTTGAACCAAACGGGCTGGCATTTTTGTTTTGAACAGTAACTATCTGGGGTTATTTTAAAGGCTTCATCTGTCATCTAAACACCTTCAATTTAACAGTATTAATACTAGGTGGTTCTTATTTTAGTTTAATTCCTATCAAGCTAAGAGCAAAGGTTAATTCCTTTTTCTGGCCTTTGTGCTTTGACAAGTGAACACACTGAATATAAATGAATAAAAATGACTAATCATTGGTTTGTTTATATATTTAGTGAGAGTTACCATGAGAACAAATATTATAACCTTTCTTTTCTGTTCTTTTAACAGAACCATTAATAACACGAGGTAAAATGAAAGCATATGACAATGCAATGTTTTTTTCTTCATGCTAATTATTTTGTCAGCTCTTTGTCTGAGTATATAATTGGCTCTAGAGGCAACCCATATTGTAGTGTGTAAGTACTCTGTGTTCGGGTTTTGTTTATGGTGGCCCAGTAAAGGACACAACCTTAGTAGCTAGATTCATTCATTGATAGCGGATTTAATGGGTCGGTCAATGGAGAATTAATTCTCTGGCTGGGATTAACTACTAAAAGGATAAGTAATGGAGAGGGAAGACTCTGTCAGATCCTAAGGTTTAGAGGTAATCACCTTTCATTGAACTAGTCCAATATTTTGCAAATTTGAGAACACTTGTGACCATTAATATATGTGGGTATCCACCTCTGTGAAACATTGCAACAAGCCTCCAGTGTGGTCATGTTTGGTGGTTACTTGGCCCCCCAAACACAAACGTGAATGCTGCAACTTCCTGGCAGTATTTTATTTAACACAGTCATATCTATAATATCACAGAATATAAAATTTGTGTGTGTGTGTATAGTTACAAAACTGAAAGCATGATACCATATTTAACTCCCTTACATAATAAGCAAGATGGCCTTCCAGTTCTCTCAGCATGACTAAATTGTAGACAGGCTTCTTCCTGACTATAACTTTCCTGACCTTAACTTTCCTTTTCTTAGAGCATTTACTTTACAACACTTGCAGTTGTTAATTCTTTTGATGTCCTTTTGAAATGTAAAACTACAATCCAGGAATGTTTTTCTCACAACCTAGGAGCCATCCCTTTGACTTGCAGTCATTAAGAAATATATGGCCCTGTCTCTACGTTTCTATGAGAGGATCAGAACCTAAATTTCATGAGCAATTATTAGTAAATACAGATGGACTGATGGCATTGTCTACTCCCTAACCACCAAATTCTCCAAAACTTTTCCATTAGCTCACCCAGTATTTAAAAATAGTCTTGGTACCTACTGCAAAGTCTTGAATAAAATCTTATTTGATGTTTTCAACAAGTGCTGGGTGCAATTTTTATTTTACAATAAGTGCAACACCCCGATGCTGGGGCTTTCGAAACCCATATCATAGTCAATGACTTAACTCCTAATAAGTGTTTTTAACAATGGATGCCTCTTGTTGCTGCTGATTTTTTTAAAAACACATAAAGTTGTCTATTTGGTAGGACCTAAAAGTAGAAATCCTTAGTCTTGGTTATCATGAGGAATATTTTTGCCATGTAAATCATAAATTTTTATTTCCTGGTTGTTAGGCACCATTCAGTCATAAGAAATGTAACTTTAATGAGTTCAATTTCTTTTGGAAATTAGAATTAGCATATTCTAGATTAGATAATGTATGTAGCTTCCTTTTACTTTAAGATATTTAAAGTATAAATTATAAAAGAAGTTATGCAAAAAATGTGATCCTATATTATTAGTTACTTTTCTAACATCAATATAGTTGAAAATTTACATAGCATGAACATTTATGACAGATCAGGAATATAGATTTTATTATTTCACACATTCAATCCATAAAGTAAGTGAACACAAATAATAGATAATATATTTTCTTGATGTCTCTCAAATTGGACTCCAAGAATTCTGAAAAAAAATTCTAAAACTGACATTTGACTATAGATCCATATACATGATTGTGTGAAGTTAAAATTCAGTAAGGTCTGATGACAAAAAATCCTGAATTAGATAATCCTGTACATACTATAATAAGTAAGAGTCCTTTTAATGACCATCGCATGACCTGGCTACCTAGTATCTTGTTGTATTAGATTCTTTGTGGAACATTTTATGGAAGGCACATTTTATCCTCTGAAACCAATAACAAAAGATAGGGGTATGCTCACACTACTTTAATACTACATATGTTATTGATAACCACATACACTTCTGTCATATTTTCTATCAGTCTTGGGAATTCCATTAATAAAATCCCTAAATATTTTCATATTCATTCTATTTCAGCACAAATGCATTCTGTCTGATTCTTTTATTATGCCTTTTTGTTCTCTTTGCATTGGTGTTTGATTATATAGAAGTATATGTCATCTATGAACTTAAAATAGCAACTTTTTCTCTTCTCTCTGAATGTCATTTATAATTATCTTAAATAAGAAGAAGCCTATCCAAAATGAAAAGTTGGGAGGAAAAACGCAAATGAGTGAATTAGGGAAGCCAAGGAAGAAAAGAATTTTAAGAAGTGAAGAGTCAGCACTATCAAATGGCATAGAAAGGTCACATAAGAAAAAGACTAATAAGTGTCAGTCGTGTTTAAAAGTCCCCCTGAGTCTGTAAGGCAGGTTTCTGCTGTTCTCTTTCTAAGAGAAGGCTCTCCCAGGATCTGGTGTCCTATACCTGAACTCTAGTACAGTGGTTATAACAATGTTATTTGTTGGCAGTTTTCCCCCTTGCCTAAACTCAGCCGCAGTGATTGAACAGATATTTGTTGAGTACCTACTATATTTCCTGCACTCCCTTATTTGGTGAGTAACAAAAGGAAGGATTTCCCATTCTCAGAAAGGTTACAGGCTGATTTAGAGAAAGAGTAATCAATCAAATTAAGAGCACACACACACACAAATGTGTGTAAGGAGTGCTATGGGAAAACATTAAAGTTTGCTACGATAATCTTATCAGATTCAAAATACCGTTCAGCAGTTGTTTAGGGGATGCATTTCTGTGATTTCTAAGTTGAAAGATGAATAATGAATAAGCATCAGGGAGAGAAGAAGAGAGAAAATCTAAGCAAAGGGTTATTGGGACCAATAACACCAAAATGAAGAAAGGAATAACAGAAATAGGAGAATCATATTTTCGTGTCACATGCCCATCAATCTGACATATAGATTAGCCTTAAATAAATGAAATAGATAATAATAAAACTATCCAGACAAATGTCAAAATAAATTAAAATAAAATTATAGGAGAAAATAACTTTACTACTCTTTGGATCAATGCCATATAAGGTACAGGATGCTGGCCAATTCCTTCTTTGTTTTGTTTTATTGGTGGGGAGGTGCTTGTTTTAACTAAATAGACTCAGATAATAATAACTACTTTACTGATAAAGATTTAGAGGTAAGATTTCCTGAAGAGTCTGAGTGGAAAAGTAAAGTCATACAGACTTCTAGTGACTGACAGTTGTCAAAACCACCAAAATATATGCATTCTCTTATATGTTGTAATTCTGTTCCTAGGGATTTAGTAATAGCAAGTATTTGGGTATATGAGTAAAGATATAACTGTAAAGACACAATATGGTTTATTTATAATAGCTTACAAATTGAAGAAAATAATGTGAATATCCAATATAAGATGGTAACTTAAGTAAGTTTTCTGGGAGTCATGTAAGTAAAGATTTCAGAACAAAAATTTGTGTTTCAGACATTTATCTCTAACATATGATATGTTCATGCAATAATTTTGAGTTTCAAAGGTTTTGAAATATATAGATTTCAGGTTCATGATTATACATAAACCCATATTCTTTATTTTAGATAACATCAACATATGTTTCAACATACATATATAAATATAGATAAAGATACATTCCAAATATACATGGCCCTGGCTAGTGAACCATGTATAATATAATTTTTAGTTTTCTATTTTGGCTTGATTGAATTTTCTACTGCTTTTAGACTAACCTTGTAATTCTTACTAATCAAATAGCGGTCATATTAAATGACTAAGTTACCATTTTTGTGAGATGTTATTGAATGACAAATTCAAATAGATGTAATTTTTTTTCTCTTACTTTCCCTTTAAAGACATAAAAAAAATCAGTCAGGCGTGGTTGATTCTTATAGTAACTTATTAGTGGTTCTGTGAATTTGTCTCTTAACTTTTTAGTGACTTTGTAGTGTATAAACATATAGCTTGCTTAATATAAAGAAATAAGAAAACATTTGTGATACAGGAGTGTAAGTCAAAAGGACTAAACAGTCTGTTTGACAATAGTCAAACATTGTGACATCCTTAAAGGTGCCAGGCAGTAATTAAAATCAAAGAAGATGAATAAACATTAAATTGGGTTTAGTTATTCAATTATATGGAAATTTGAAATATCATCATAAGACATATCAGAAAAGAATGTTCTTTCTATATGAAAGAGCAGTGGTGCCAGGAAACTTTTAAAAATGTACAATAAACTCAAAAAAAAGAAACGGAATAAAAGATCCTGGGGGTGTCATGATCCCACTTCTCATTTTCAATGTCTTACCACCCTAATCCAACTATCATATGTCCTTTAGACTAATTTTGTAATTTTCCCCTTTTATCATTTAAATTCCATGTCACTTTCTATTACTAACAGGCTGAACTCTTGACTACACATTTTAGAATTCATGCCCCTCAATCACCTGGCTACAACTTACGTCTCTAATTTTCATCAGTAATACCAATCAGCTGGTCAGAAACTGCTACAGCTCCTGTCATTAAAACACCAACCCCTACTCCTAAATCTGTTGCTAACTCTCTCCTTTGAGCTGAAGAAGACAGATGATCTGGATTGCTCAAATTTCAGAACTTTGAATTGGACCTTGGTCATGGTGGAAAGAGGTTTTAAAGCTATTAAATATTTAAAAGGATTTGTATATATGGTATATGTTCTTTTTCCCTTGTCCTAAGGCCCTGAAAGTTGTAGCTCTTTGCTCAAATATCTATACTCAGCACACTCCTTGTGTCTAGACCTGTTTTACCTGAAATACGGATATAAGAATGCATAAAACTTTTAGTATTGCAAATTCACAGGTTATAGAGGTGACATGCAGAGTCATTTGGAAAAATAAGGAAGAAGTTACTCTTTCCGGTTTCTTTTGTTCTTGGCTATGACTCAGCACTTCTTTAGCTACAATGGCTCCTCCCAGTTGGCTCATTCAAGCTTCCAAACTGGACTAGAATTTTGAAATGACTTTCTAGCTAAAGATAAAAGATTTTGTGAGAGCAGAGGCTGTCTTATTTTGTTACCCAATTGTATATGTGCATGCAAAGCCTTATAAGAAGTAATGGCAGGTCCAGGTCTCCTCACTTCACACCGTGGTGATACTATGCTTTAGTCACACCACCCAGTCACACTAGTGGCAGCATCTAATCTTTTCTCTATCTAACCATGGATCTCCCAATGCTCAGAGTATATTCATGTTTATCTGTAGCTCTAGATTAACACAATGTTATGATGAAAACCTTTATACCAAAACAAGACAACAGTGATTGGGACTATGTTTGATTTGAGTCATATATTCTCAATAATGAGGTCATATAATTTTCTTTGATTTCCACATTCTCCACTGACTTTCATCTTCCTTATTGATAATTATGATTTCAATGTTTCCTTTCATGTGAATAAAACCAATAAAATAACTTACACAAAAATATTTTCAAATGAGAGTTCTACCTCAATAGCTTGACTGCAAACAGAAAAATAGGATGTTACTCATTAATCATTAAGCTCAGGGATTTTTCTCTCTACCATCTATGTTTTGATTCTAGAAAAAGATATCCTCTGGCATATGTGTCTATAAGTAAATCAATTTTCTTTTTGGCATTGGTTTTCAAAATGGAGATATAATCCTGTTGAAAGGAGAACCTTGGTGAAAAAAATATATATGGAGGGTAGGGTATATTGAATATACTTCTCAATGACATATTATGGAGTCACACCACTTTCAGCACTCCAACATGTGTACAGATGTTCATTATTTCATTAATTCCATTCCCTCATTCAAAACACACTTACTGAGCACATGGGATATTCTTTTCATCACTGACATGATTAACATTCCTGAGATATGTGAAGGGTTGAGTTTAAATCTAATAATATCAAAAATTTTATTTGCTCTTTCTACTTTATTGGATAAGTAAATTATTTATGCATGTATATCCAGACAACTAAATTATAGTTCATAATAGCATCAATAATTTTTCCTCTAAAAATCATATTTTCTTATCTCAAAAGTTTTTAAGGAGAAGGCAATATTGAGCACAAATGATGGTCAAACAAAATGGAAAGCAGTTCTAGTAGTATCAGCCAAAAAGACATCTACTCATCCAGAAAGGTGAGTAAAGATCAGGATGGGGATACCTCAGGCACATTCAGGTTCCCAGTTGCCCTGACCTCAGGCTGAGTGTTGACCAGGCCAGCAGAGTGGCATGGAGAAGCAGCGCAATCCAGGCAGGAAAGCCCAAGTGTTCCTACATGTGAAATCCTACGTACCAGTGTTTACCCTCCAGCTACCTCACCTCTCAGGCAATTAATAGCAGAATTTGTGTCTAAACCCCAGTGCATGATTCACATCTTTCCAGGCTGAATCCTTTTGCTCCAAGCAAGTTATGACAGCCTGGAGATTGCTAGATGTTCATTGTAGTAGACATTTGAATGGGGCTGGGGTTGCACATGGCCTCACTGCAAGCATTCAGAGAAGAGGAATTCACAGTGGGCAGGGGTCAAAAATGAAAACCCCTTGTAACAGATAGAACTTGAAGATACACAATGTCACCAAGAAATTTTAAAAATAAATAAATTTGAAAAGAAGCAATATCAGGTAACCCTGAAGTATATATAATGCATTTTAAATTGGTGCATAATTACATATAAGAAGGGCTGGAATTCAAATCATTCAACCAGTACCACAGAGTCACTAGTAAATGAGAACAGACATCCATCGCGCTGCTGGAGCCATGGGTCAGGAGAACCTTACTGTGCATGCCATTAAAAATTTGGTTGCTGAATTAATAATTCGGTTGTGGCATGGTACTGAAAATACCGAGAGATAGTCCAGGACTCTCAGCATAACGATGGCACGGGCAGGACGTGTGGATTTGAGAACTTGAGTCAGTAACTATTTACCAAAATGATGAAAGTATTTCAATACTTTAAAAACCAAAATGGCTAAACTCTTGCTTACTGAATGAATATTTCAGCACTGCACAAATAATTTAAAAAAATAATATTTCATAGTGTTCTATGAAAATCTAAAATTGAATCTTAGTTGAATAAATGTATTCAGTTACCTCTTATTGTCAGGGGCACTTTGGATTCCTAGAAAAGAGTTATTTTAGAATACCATTAAATATACTCAGGAAGTAGCTTCTCTGCTGAATGATGCTGCAAACTTCAGGAGGGAGACAAAGACAAAGCAGCAAGTCATCACAGTTTTACTCTGTTCCATCATGACCTTCTTTTTTTTTTTTTTTTTTAAATTCAATGCACATTCTGCTTAGATTTGCTTTTCCCAGCAGACTGTTAAAATAGAATGCATAAAACTTCTATATCAGTGGCTCTTCTGATGTCCTAATCACTGTTTTCCAGATAATATTAAATAGCAAAAGTTAAAGTAGTTGATTTTACCAATAAAGGAAATTTCCACTGGAATCGATAATTATTGTGTTTAGAAAGATCAAATGTTTCATACATCTCCATCTTGCCTATTTAGTTCAGTTTCTACATATTAGTTAGTCCTATTTAAATAAACAGTGCTACACTTATTTAAATAGCCTGTCTTCAGGCTCACTAATTCTTTCTTCTGTTTGGTCAATTCTGCTGCTGAGAGATTTTGATGCATTTCTCAGTCTGTCGATTGAATTCTTCTTTAGTTTAAAGCATATGTTTGCTCTATTTTACTTTAAAAAATAAACAGTCACATCAAATGATATATTTTCTCCTGAAAGTTATAAAAAACTTTAGAAAAATTTTACAAAGTCCAGAAAAAGATACATACACAATCATATTTTTACTAAAAATAATTTCTAAGGTTTGAATGTATTACCCTCTACATTTTTGTACATAACTATCATGTTATATACAACACAATGTTGCTCTACATCATCATGTACATCATGTAGCACACACACATTTCTACATATACATTGTAGTGACCTAATTTTTTTATATAATATTGTATCAAAACTATTATAAGTTCCAAATAATCAAAATTTTAATAATTATATAGAATTTAAATGATTATATATATAATCCATTTGTAAGTAATCTATTTTGTCAGGTATTTAGATTTTTCAAATATTTTGGAACTGGAATGGATTTCTTTGTTTAAACAATTTTCCTTTTGATACTTATTATTTTCTTTATGATAGATTATCAGTCATAGAATTACTAGATTTATGAGCATTTTTTAATGTTACATAGTCCAATAAAATAATTTGTTTATTTTTAGACACAAAAGTCTACAGTAAATCAAAACAGTCTGAGGGTCTTTATTGTGAAGAGTTCAAATGGAATTAATGGAGTCATTCAGAAAGGGGGAAATTTTATATTCCTCCAAGCCTCCAGATTTAAACACAATTAACCCTTAGAATATAAAAGCTTCTTGTTTGTTTGTTTTAAAACTTATATACCTATGTAGATACATAGACAGATAGATATTTTATTATATATATTATTTTGAAACTTGACTTTGTCATTTAATATATTGCAAATAGTGTTGACATATTAAATATCTTTCCAAATTATTGATAAACTGTGTCCTCAGTATTGGCTATACCAACATATTACACTGAGCGTGTGTGTGTGTGTGTGTGTGTGTGTATCATATCATATCAAGTGAAAGTACAAAATTGATAGATAATGTATGAAACCTTCTGAAGAAAAATAAAGTGAAACATTCCATGAACATAGATGAAAATATATCTTAAATTCAAAGCTGTTATCTTGCAAGCTGAAGCATTTCAAGTAGTAATATGTACATTAAAATTTAAGAGTATCATTTTAATGTTGTCATAAAAGAAGATTAGACAGTTGGTCTGTGTGAGTCAGTAATAGGTAAATATATGATTCTGGAAAGACTACTCCTCAAAAAAGAGATGTTTAAATTAAGGAGACATTCATTCTATTATTGGCTGAATTACTTCTTCCAAAAATTCACATGTTCAAGTCCCAACCCCCTAAGACCTAAAGTGACTCTGTTTGGAGATAGTCTTTAAAGAGGTAACTAAGTTAAAATGAAATCATTAGTGTGTACCTTAATCCAATATGATTGGTGTCCTTGTAAGAGGAAATTCGGACACAGATACACACAAACAGGAAAAATGCTATGTGAACATAAAAATGACCATCTGCAAACCAAGGAGAGAGACCACAGAAAAAAATCAACCCTTAAGTACCTTGATCTCAGACTTCCAGCCTCCAGAATTGCAAGAAAATAAATGGTTGTTCTTTAAGCCCCCCAGTCTGTGGTATTTAGTTATGGCAGCCTTAGTTGACTAATATATTATCTAAGGTGGGATTTCACTTTGATGAGGGGATTTTTTCATGAGGAAAGAGAACCTCAAGTCATATAACACAGAGTATATAATTCAAATACAGTTTCTCAAAGTCAGAGGGTAGAAATCTAATTTTAAAAAATTTAGAACCAAAGGAACCTGGTGATCTTAGCAGTATAAAGGAATTAAAAAAAAATTCTTGTAGAAATTTTTCTATAATCTAGGGACAGAAAAATATTTTCTTGCTTAAAATGTGTTATGAGCAAAAATTATAGCCATAGCAGGCTCTTGAACCACTTTAAAAGTCTTTAAAAAATAAACAGGAAGTTATCACCCCAAGAATGTAAAATAATAAAGGAATATCAAGAGATGATAAATGTTCATTTTATATAATGAAAGAAATGCAAAAAGAACCATAAACAATGAACAAATATGAAATAAAAGAAGTATATTTTGGAAAACAAAGATCAGATGGTATCAATAGAAGTGAAATGTAGTTAGTGGAATTTGAATCTTGCCAATTTATGGCTTTTTACTCTCTTAATGAAAGTAAATTTCTCTCTTTTAATAAGAGTAAAGTGAGTAACATTCTTGATGTAGTCAAGAATGTTAATGTAGTCATGTGTATTAATCTTTTTCTTTATGATCGTTTTTATTTATTTATTTGTTTATTTTTTGAGACAGAGTCTCACTCTGTTGCCGGTGCTAGAGTGAGTGCCGTGGCATCAGCCTAGCTCACAGCAACCTCAAACTCCTGGGTTCGAGCAATCCTCCTGCCTCAGCCTCCCTAGTAGCTGGGACTACAGGCATGTGCCACCATGCCTGGCTAATTATTTCTCTCTCTCTCTCTCTCTCTCTCTCTCTATATATATATATATATATTTTTAGCTGTCCATATAATTTCTTTCTATTTTTAGTAGAGATGGGGTCTCGCTCTTACTCAGGCTGGTCTCAAACTCCTGAGCTCAAACAATCCACCCTCCTCGGCCTCCCAGAGTGCTAGGATTACAGACATGAGCCGCCGTGCCCGGCCTATAATAGTTTTTAAATAACCATCTTTACTCCAAAGTCAGCAGTCCCATATTATCTTTTAGAAGTGTTCTTACTTTACCATTTATACCTGGATTGATTTCTGTTTGTGGGGTCATATAAGAGTCAAGTTTCTTTTTGTTTTGTTTTTCTTTTCTTTATAGAATCCAAAGGACTCAGTGCTATTATTGAAAAGTCATACCTTTTCCACTGTTCTTTGTCATAAATCAAATGACGAGGTCTGTGGAAATTCTGTTTCTGGACTTCTATTGTGTTCTGCCGATAACATGGAGCAGAGAAGATACTTGTAGTGCACACAGGCCATAAATGTCTCATTTCTAAAAGGTGTAAAGAATAACAATATATTTATTTAAAAAGGGCAGAAAACTCAAAAGAGAAAGGGCTTAAACAGACATTTCAAAAAAGAGGATGTACAAGTTGCTATTAATATATGAAAAGTTTCTCCATTACATTAGTCATCAGGGAACTGCCAATTAAAACCTCAATGATATAACATTACAAATCAGAAAGAGTAAAATTGAAAAAGAACATAAGTCATTCTACAATAAAGACACCTGCACCCGAATGTTTATAGCAGCACAATTCACAATTGCTAAGATGTGGAAACAACCCAAATGCCCATCAATTCATGAATGGATTAGTAAAATGTGGTATTTGTATACCATGGAGTATTACTCAGCTATAAGAAATACCGGTGATACGACATCTCTTTGGTTCTCCTGGAGAGAGTTGGAACCCATTCTATTAAGTGAAGCATCCCAAGAATGGAAAAATAAGCACCACATGTACTCACCAGAAAATTGGTTTCCCTGATCATCACCTAAGTGCACATTTGGGAATAACACCAATTGTGTACTGGACGGAGGTGGGGGGCGGGGGGAGGGGATGGGTGTATACCTACATGATGAGTGCGATGAGCACTGTCTGGGGAATGGACACACTTGAAGCTCAGACTCGGGGGAATGGGAGGGACATGGGCAATATATCTAACCAGAACTTTTGTACCCCCATAATAAGCTGAAATAAAAAAAAAAATAAGACTCACAATACCAAGTATTGATAAGAAAGTGAAGAAAAAATAATTCTCAAAACTTGCTTGAGTCATGTAAATTGGCATAAATTATCTGATAATCCATTAAGATTTGCCTACTAAATTTGAAGATATGCAAACATATTTGCCCCAAAACGAGGATCTTTTTCAGATCCATGTTCAAAATTGCATACAACCCTTTAACAATGGAACAAATGCAAGAATAATGAAATATTTATAAAATATAATACTAAACAGCAAAGTAAATAAAAAATAAATATATGCTTACAGACTCACTCAATATAATGAGTGTAACTATGTGTTCACAGATTCTCAGTATATAAATATCAAAAAATAGGCAAAAATAATTATGGTTCTGTGGTATTATAAGTAGTAAAGATGGTAATAAACATTGGCAAGGAGGGAGAAGTGTTGGAGGCACACAGTTCTAATATTTCTTATCCTGTGTGGTATGTATATGGTAATGTTCTCCCATGGATTTGAATAATTTTAAAAATTATTCCAGAAAATGGCTTATTAGGAGCCAATAAACAAATGTGAGAAATTTTAGGTTCAAGATTATAGTGACAGTATAGTTTCTGAATCAATTCAGGATTAAATAAATGAGAAAAAAGACAATTCTTAAAAATTGAAAGGCAATCAAAACAAATCTTACTATATATCAAGTTGTTTACGTAACAGCAATAAATAAAAAATATTTCAACTGTCTTTAGAATACTGTATTCTTATGGTTTATTCTTAGGTGAATATATTTTATGGTCAGATAAAACAGCAAATGATCTTAAAATTTATCATGCCATCTTATGGTTCAAAGTAAAGTAACACTTATTATTACTTTGAAATTAGATATATTTGTGTATACATAAATGTAGATATAACAAATAAGTAATTATGCTAATGTTAGATTTTTAGTAAAAAAGAATAAAGAAATGCAAATTTAAAATGAAGGAAACATTAGGATTTAAAAATAAGCCTCCACACACACAAACTAGAAAATCTAGAGAAAATGAAGAACTTCCTGGAAACTTATAACCCCTCAAGCTTAAATCAGGAAGAAACAGAAATCCTTAATAGACCAATAACAAGTATTGAGATTGAATCAGTAACAAAAAATCTTCCAACAACAGCAAGAACAATAAAAAACCCAGGACCAGACATATAAACAGCTGAATTCTACCAGATGTTCAATGAAGAACTGATACCAATTTTATTAATACTGAAACTGTTCCAAAATATAGAAGAGGAGACAATCTTCTCTAACTCACTCTACAAAGCCATTATCACCTTGATAACAAAGCTAGGAAAAGGTACAACAAAGAAAAAAATCTACAGACCAATATCCCTGAAGAATATAGATGGAAATAGAATCCAACAGCATATCAAAAAGCTAATTCATCATAATTAAGTGAGTTTCATTCCAGAGATGTAAGGATAGTTCAACATATGCAAGTCAATAAATGTGATACACCACATAAGCAGAATTAAAACCAAAAAACATATAATCATTTCAATAGTGTAGAAAAAGCATTCAATAAAATCCAGCACCCTTTCATGGTAAAAATCCTCAGTAAACTAGGGATAGAAGGAACATAGTGAAAATTAATAAAAGCCACATGTACCAAACCCACAGCCAGTATCATACTGAATGGTGAAAAGTTGAAAGTATTCCCCCTATGAATTTGAACAAGGCAAGGATGCCCACTTGCACCACTCATATTCAACTTAGTATTATACTCCAGGTTCTAGCCAGAGTAATCAGGCAAGAGAAAGAAATAAAGGTCATCCAAATTGGAAAGAGGAAGTTTAACTATCTCTATTTGCCAATGATAAGATCTTATACCTAGAAAATCCTATAAACTTCTCCAAAAGACTACTGGAATTTATAAATGAATTCCGTAAAATCTCAGGCTACAAAATTAACACATGCAAATCAGTACCACTACTATACACCAACAGTGACAAAGTTGAGAATCAAATCAAGAACTCAATCCCATTTACAATAGATACAAAAACTTAAAATACCTAGGGATATATTTATCCAAAGAAAACTACAAAACACTAACGTGAATAATCATAGATGACACAAACAAATGGAAGAACATCCCATGCTCATGGATTGGAAGAATCAATATTGTAAAAATGGCCATACTACCCAAAGCAATGTACAGATTCAGTCAAATTTCTATTAAACTACCGATGTCATTCTTTACTGAATTAGAAAAAGTTATCCCAAAATTCATATGGAACTAAGAAATAGCCCAAGTAGCCAATGAAATCCTAAGTAAAAAGAACAAATCTGCAGGCATCACATTACCCAACTTCAAATTTTACTACAAGGCTATAGTAACTAAAACAGCATTCATGGTGTTGGTATAAATGTAGACCAATGGAACAGAATAGATAACCCAGAAGTAAAGCCAAATACATACAACCAATACATCTTCGACAAACCAGACAAAAACATACAATGCGTAAAGGACACACTATTTAATAAATGATGCTGGGAAATTTGGATAGCCATATGCAGAAGAATAAAACTGGATCCCTATCTCTCACCATATACAAAAAATAACCAGAAATGAATCAAAACCTTAAATGTACAATCTGCAACTATAAAAATCCTAGAAGAAAACTCAAGGAAAGCTCTAATGGACATTGGCCTAGGCAAAGAATTCATGACTAAGATGACAAAAGCAAATGCAACAAAAACAAATATAAATAAATGTGACTTAATTAAACTAAAAAGCTTCTGCACAGCAAAAGAAATAATCAACAGATTAAATAGACAGCGTAAAGAATGGAAACAATGCCTTTTGCGGCAACTTGGATAGAACTGGAGGCCATTATCCTAAGTGAAGTAAAATAGGAATAGAAAATGAAACACTACAAATTTGCACTTACAAGTGGGAGGTAAGCTATGGGGTGCATGGTCATACAGAGCATTGTAATAGACATTGGAGGCTCAGAAGAAAAAGAGTCAGAAGAGTGTGAGGGATGAAAAACTATCTGTCAGATGCAATAAACACTGCTGGGGTGATCGGTACACTAAAACCCAGACACTATCACTATACAGTTAATCTACCTAAATATATCAAAATAAATAAATACATAAACTAAGCATGAATTTGAACTATAAATATAAATTCATGAATTTTAAATGCATCTTTTTTTATCTCCATACAAGAAAATGACACTTTTAACACATGATCTAAGCAGCCATGATGGCTAAGCTAAATATGGCCCCACAGTAAGAACAACTACTTATCAAGGCCATTCTAGCTACTGCGCTTGTACACATTCAACCTATTGTGACAGAGATTGATGTTGAGCTCTGGGTATTACATGCACTGTTGCTCAAGGAGACCAACAAGCCACCCGGTGGCAAATTAAGCAGCGTGAGTGTGGACTTCCCCTCTAACTTGCTCTGGGAAAGCCATATACTACCAACCATGTTCACAAATCTTTGTCAGTTAAGCCCCTGATATTCCCCTTTGACCTTGCAAGTCATAACAGCAATTGCAGCCTCCTGCAGTTAACTGCTGACTTCTGATCTCTATTACTTTGGAGTTTCATCATCCAGTTCAGTGGCTGCCTCTCCTATGCAGCCCTGGTCTGTGGAGGAAAACTTCTTAGTTATTAAAATATTGGTGAATACTCCATGGTCTTAGTGAATGGTGGGTCCTCTGATCTCTCCCATGGAACATAAATCTCTGACTGTTCTTATCTTATGTGATGTACTCATTCCAAAATGCCTATGTTCTTAAACTCCTTCTTTCTTCTTCTACCAGCTCCCACATGAACTCAGACAATTTCCCTTCACCTACTGTTGGCCATGCTCTTCCCAGGCTTCCAAGGGCCAGAGCAGTGGCAACATTTTCTAATATCTTAAGGTCCCTCCTAGAGGGTTAAGTCCTATGTCCTAGGAATGGGTTCCTAAATCAATCAATACTTGTTTACTTACTCTTATGTTTTTGTCCTGTTGATTAAGAACACTTAAGATTTAATCCTAGGGATGTTCCCGTGGCTTCAGTCCATCCATGTTGGCTATTTCTTGCAACTCTTTTGGTATATTTTCCTCTTCTATGTTAAGCTCAGTATGTCCCCTCCTAAGTTTTCCTGGGATTTATCACTATCACCCTAGCAGTCAGTAAAGGATGTAGTAGTGGATCCTAGGGGCAGAAGTCTCTTCAACATATTCCAGCATAACAGAGTGCTTGCTCTTCCTAGGGAAGTGTAGATAACTCTCACAAGCCCCAAGAATCCAAAAGGGACTGCAGAGTCAACATACTCTGATATATCCACACACATGTTCCCGCCCCATGCTTCAGGATCCCAAGTTTGTTCCACGAGAGCCACGGCCTTCACATAACAGGCCTGCCATTGCTGAGAGTCCATTTCCAACAATAACTGTCATAAACAGGGCTGCAGCCTACTGCTCACCTTCATCTCAGCTTCTACTTCAAGAGATAAAGGCCTCTTACAAGCTTCCAGAGAGACCTTCTGCTCATTTTACTTAGCTATTAACACTGGTTAATGGTCCTCAGTCTCTTAATATCCCCCTGATGGTATCAATACAACTTAGCAGTAAACAGCCAGTTCTGAGGTCTGTACAGGCACTACTCCTTCTGCTCCTGTGTTTTTTGAATGTCTGAATCCTCATATCTTCTACTGAAGCCACCTGCACTGGAGCTTTTTCAACATAATTGTCAGCAGAATATGTAGCAGTTGAGACAGTATCTTGTACTAGGCCAATCTTAACCTCACCCACCGACTCTATAACACCTCTAATGTATGATGCCTGAACCAGTCCCCAATTCCCCATTTTACTACCTGTATTCTTACAACCCTCTAGGTATCATTTGTGTTAGTTTTGATACTCTAAGAAGCAGAATCCTAGACTGAATTAGTCAGGCATGTGATTTACTAAAGTTAGCACCTGTCAAGGAAAATGGGGAAGGAACTCGGATAGGCTGGCAGAGCTACCAGACCATGATGCAGATATGACCCCCAGATGGGGAGAAAGAAGGAAGATTGATTGAAAGCATCTGAGAACGCAAAGAAGGTCTAAGAGTTCAGCAGGGTGATGTTTAATCAAAAGTCACCCTTCCATTGAGTCCCAGGTCTCCCAAGAACAGGATTGACTTAATATCCCTGTCATGCTCAGTCATCAGCTAAAGTCTTGTGGGAAATGTGGCCCTGGTATGAACACAGTGATGAAGTACAGAGTACAGCAGTGGAATCCACCCGGCCACTATATTTTCCGTACTCAGAGAACTGAGAGGCACATATTCATGCCTGCCATGCATATAGTAGTTGTATCCAGGTGTAGACGTATAGCTGTCACTTTGAAGTATTTAGGATATTTAAATTTAATTATCAAACATTAAATAATTGTCATATACTATGGCTACATTGAACACAGAGATAAATACAATGCTAATTTATGATGACCAGTGTACTTATTTATAAGTATATGTATTAACAATAACACATTAGAGGATTGATTGCAGTATAATGGGCACCCAGTGGAGAAATAATCAGATATATTTGGCAAGTAATAAAAGTACCAAGAGAGGAAGCATGTAATTAAATTAAATATGTGTTTCGAGATTAATAAGAGCAAGGGCTAGCTATGAAAAAACTTAAGCGTAAGCATTTTTCTGAATAAGGTCTCAGGTGGATGAAAATGACACAGTAAGGGAATTATTAGTATATCGGCAAGGCAGCAGTGTAAAGAATGAATCAGAAGAATTTTAAAAGAAGAGAAGGCAATCTGAGGGAAAATATCTAGAATCTTGTATAAAAGAACCTGCAGCCATAGACAGAAGTAAGCACTGTGTTGTGAACATAATGGAGATCTATAAATGGACTCAAACATGGCAGTGCTATGATCAGAAATAAATCAATATGTCAATTCATAGAGTAAGCATTTACTGAGCTTCTTCTATGTCCCAGGGTTTGTTATAGGTGGTTAGAAAAGTTAGCAAATAAAATAGACTGTAAACCTGCCCACATAGGGGTTACATCCTAAAAGTTGAGAGAAACAAATAAAACTATAATCAATAAAAACAATGATGATATTGAGTGGTAAATAGCATGGAGGGAAAGAAATAAAGTTGGAAAAGGGGACCAGGAGTGAGAGGATATAGGTGATATTTTCTGGAGCCTGGGGGTGTAAGAAGACTGATGGAAGGAGGTTGAACAGAGATCAGGAAAAGAAGAATAGGAGTTAGAAAGTATAGGTGAATTCCAAGAAGTTTTTCTGTAAAGGAGCTTAGAGAGATGAAGCAGAGCACTAAGTTTCAAAGACAAGTGTAGTCAAGGGAGGGTTTTTTGCTTGGGATAAAGGTAATAGCTTGTTGGCACGCAGATGTAATTGATGCAATAGAGAGTGAAAGCTTGATGATCCAGAAGAGCATGGACAGAAATTTTGGAGTGATGTTCTGGAGTAAGCAATAGTGAATGATATCTAGCACAGAATTGGAAGGATTGTCCTTAGCTATAGTAATGGGATAAAAGGCAGAGTATATGGGTCAAATGCTGGTAGATGGGTAGATGGTTTGGAAACTGTTTTATCAAAGTACTAATAATTGATTTGTTTGGGTACAGAAATTTAGGCAAGGGAAGATTTAGGAATCTATTACAATAATCCATGTAAGAAGATAGAAACAGAAGTTAGAGATGAGTGTTGAAAAATGTTACAAAAGTACATGTGCAAAAATAAGTGGCAAAGCTGATGTGGGTGGGATAAGAATTAGAAGTGTCTAGGACAAGTCTCATATTTTGGTTTTGTTGACTGATGATAGTGAAAATGGCATTTTTTCTAACAGAATAGAAGTGAAAGGTACTCTGTTGTTACTGCTAGTGAGTATAGTGTGAGATAGAATCACTTGCTGATATCTAGGAGTCATTCATGTGGATCCATTTTACCATGATCCAGAAAAGAATACATCGGGGTAAGGACATACATTTTGTGATGAAATTTTTTGGGAACATGTAGAATGAGAGGACAGAAGCATCACTCAGGTGGGCTCCTACTGACAATGTTATTCAAAAGCCAAAATGGGTAATAATAAAAGAAAGTTCATAATGGATATGTTAGTGAGAAAAGAATAAAGTTGGTAAATCAAATTAGCTCAATATGTCAGTATTTAGGAAATCATTGATGAATTCTTCTGAGACAGAGTTAGTGGAGTGGCAAAGGTAAAATCCTGACCAAAGTATACTATGTATATTATTTTCCAGTTATTTCAGATGCATTTGGCTTTGTTTGAATAAGCCCAAGAGCACCTACTTTCACTTTACTGCTAATTGAGAACTCAAGCATGGCAAGATTCAAAAGTATCCAGTAAACTGACTCTTGGATAATATAGCAGAGGTACAAGTTCAGGTATCTTCTTTCTCTTGTTCTTCCCATCTGCCTGTTGTCCACACACACCTATCCTCCAGCCCCATGGCAATTAACTTTTGTCTCAAGGTAAAAAATCTCAGTTGAACAGTAACTCATTACTGCATTAGAATTAACTTGGGTATCCAGAGGTTTCATTACCTCAAAAATGGGGGATGAAATCCAAATAAAACTCTCCTAAGGGTATTCACCATGCAACAGTCTAGAGCCTTCCTTTTAGTCTGCATTTGCTGTGTGACTGCTGTCATGACTTCGTATTTTAATATAGATACTACTGTTTCTTGCACTTTTTTGACTATACACAATTTACTCTATATCCATCTGTTTCTACTTGCACAAATAGAAAGGTATCTGTCTCTATTCATTGTAAAGAGGTAAATATGTATAGTTTCATGAACACAAATTGCTTTCAAAATGAATTTAAAACTTAATGTTACATATTACATTTTTATTTTTACAACATATCACATTATTTTAATAAAATGTTCTGTAATTTCATGTGTTTACCTTATCTTATAAGAAAATTATTTTCACATATAATTACTACTCCAATTTAAATATTGTCCTTTGCCATTTAAAATTTACAACATAGGATTGGTAAACTAGAAGTCAACCAAATTTTGAGTATAGGATATATATAATTTAAACTGATTAATATACAGTATTTATGATTAATAATTTGGATTCTGTATATAGTAGTATGCATCACACAAAATTCCAATAACATTTTTTTCTCTTATCTTCATGTACTACACATTTACTAACTCAGTTGACTGTATATGGTTACGTGTATGTATAAAATTTTATATTATCACAACTTGACAAATATTATACATGGGAGTCCTTCTTAGGTTGGTGTGTTTGTATAGTTTTACATCTGTCCAAATATTTAAAAACCATTTTTTTCTTTCTAAAACACAGTTAAATATTACATACTTATTTTCTTCCTCTATACCAATACCACTGCCCACTCCTCTCTAAAGAGCACTAGTTACTTTAATTGAATAATGAGGCAATTAAGGAATTGAGGGTGAGTGGGAGGTCCTGAAAATCATATAATATAGTATCAGTAGTATATATATTAATAATATGATTCATGAGAGTTAGAAAAAGAGAAACTTTAGTAGTAATGCATGCTGAGAAACAGAAGTCATATACTTCGCTGCTTCAGAATACCATTAACAGATATCTGGCTGTGAGGGATAGACATGGCATAAACCATGATGATCACAACTGTTTTTTAAGTAAATGTCAACTAAAACATTTGATTAGGAGTAAATCATACCAACCCATCTTTTAGCTGAATACATGAAATGGAGACTTGGCCATATATATGCATGCGTGTGTGTGTGTGTGTGTGTGTGTGTGTATAAAATTGACAAGTCTAAAACATTTACATTGTTCATAAACATGTCTAGATTGATCTTATAGCAATTAACACATATGCAGTAATTAATGAACTTGAGTGTAAAAGAGATAGAAACTGATAGACTCATGATTATATTTGGTGAGATTCACCTTGATAGAAAGCAACAGGGCTTTCTCTCAGTGACTTAAGCAAGGTGAGAAGAGGGAACATAGCGGTGAGGGAGAGAGAAAGTGATGCAATTCACATTAAGAATTTAACTTTCCTATATTTTATATAGGCAGTATGTAGTAAAGTGTAAAATGGCTTTTGTAGGTAATTTAAATATATATTTACTAGGGAGTATCTAAAAATACCACATAACATCTTTGTTTTTTTGAAATAATTTGTAACTTATAAATCAAAATTACTTGACTCGTTAAACTATTATAGGAAATATTTTTATGCAAATATAAGTATGAGCTAGTATTCGATTATTGCCTGTTTCCTCTTTCTGTGTTACCATAAATAATTGAATCAAGCTCAATTCCCATTATTCAGAAGTAAATATTGATTTCTTTTTATAATCCTTTTCTGAACATGTGTATGTTTTACCTATAAGGGAGAAATCAATACTTATCATCTGAGATAGCTTTTTTCAAAGATAAATGAAAGAGCAAAATTATAAATTTAATTATTAATATATTCCATTTGAAACAAAAAATTACATTCAAAGTAGAGATTGTTATACATGCATAGAAAATGCATTAAATTTAAAATTTTTCAATGTAAATCTTCTCATCACTGGTATTGTAGCCTTCAGAAATTACTGATATTGTAGCCATCAAAACTGAATAATTTAATCTTTGGCATTTTTTCAGAAAGGGGTTATTGTTATGCTTGTCTTACTCCAGTATTTAATTTTTGCTTCCCATGTTTAACTCATGGTATTTATCCAATTACATTTGAGCAATTTGTTATTAAATGGAGGATAATAAATTTTATGAATGTTAGAATTGGGGAAAAAAATGAAAGAAGAAAACCAAACATAAAGCCCTAAAAGCATTTGTTGCATACTTATGCTAATTTAGAGTTGTTAATTTTAAATTTTTCCATAAAAATACTGTTCAAATATTTTAAGAATTTCCCAGATTTTACAAAAATCGAAATGTAATTTTACTTTACTTTTTTTAATGATTTACTCAATTAAAAAATAGGTTTATCATCTGTCAAAAAGAAGTGTGTACATTGGAAAGATGCTAATGAAACATTGTTACTTTCTAAGGGGGGACAAAAACCAAGGCTCCTCAAATTCCAAATTAACATATTTTTACTGATTTTC
The DNA here is from genome assembly GCA_028533085.1 of Varecia variegata. NCBI lineage: Eukaryota > Metazoa > Chordata > Mammalia > Primates > Lemuridae > Varecia > Varecia variegata. Next base: position 161,523,224 of record CM052439.1, read on the forward strand.
AATATTCATCTGAATAGAAACGAATATGCTAGGAATGTGTAGTCAAACTTACATGCAAGCAGTGTACTCATTTTAATCTACCAACCTAACATGGTATCTAAAGAACAAAGGTTTTCTTTCAAAGACTGTTAAGTATATTATTTTTTTATCTTGTTTACCAAGTCACTCAGCTGCAGAAATTATAAATCCAGTTTTTAATTCAATGTTTTGAACTTATATGTAATCAGGGAAACCATTGAATTTAACATGGTACAAAATTGTTACTTATGTTAACCAACCTATTATTCCAATGTTCATTGTGAGATGCAAATAGACATGTAAACATTCCTACTTTATGTATTTACTTAAGTAACTTAACAGTTCACTTACCTCAGAAAATAACCTTTCACAAAATTCATTTTTGACATATAGATACTCCTCTTTATGAATCGACATATGTCTGAGCAGGGAAAGTTCTATAACAAATTATGCCTTGTCACATGATATGACATATGTGTGGATGTAGGCTATGTAACTTCTACATTAATAAACTTTCCACTGACATTAATAGATGAGCTCCTTGTTTATAGGGTGACTATGAAATATTTTCGTCTCCCATGAAGGACAAAAAACAGCTATGAAGGAAACACGGGCACAGACCCACAAAAGTCCCACCAAGTACTTTGTCATCTACAGCTAGAAATTGTTTCAAAATCCAGTCATTATATTTCTCTGATCTTCTTTCTCATTCTGATCATTACTTTTTTTCCCCCAACCAAATAAATACACAAACTTCCTTGTCAAATAGCAATAAGAGCTTTGTTAGTATTGTTTACTTTTTAAAAAATTATTTCTATTTATTTATTCTTTGCCTAAAAGAAACTCATGGAAAAGATTTTTTTTATATTTTATTTATTATAGCTTATTATGGGGGTACAACCGTTCTGGTTAAGTATATTGCCCATGCCCCTCCTAACCCCCCGAGACTGAGCCTCAAGGGTGTCCATTCCCCCAACAGTGCACATCGCACTCATCATGTAGGTAAACACCATCCCCTCCCCCACCCCCAACACCCCGAGTCAGATCTTCAAGTATGTCCATTCCACTGACAGTTCGCTTCGCTCTCATCATGTAGATATACACCCATCCCCTCCCCCCACCTCTATCCGACACCCGATTGGTATCATTCCCAAATGTGCACCCAGGTGTTGATCAGGGAAACCAATTTTCTGGTGAGTACATGT
>CM052439.1:161524946-161565492 GCA_028533085.1 Varecia variegata
ACATCTTGCAGTGGCAGAAAGTAAGAAAGTCCTCAAAAGCAAACAAAAGATTAACCCACAATGTTGGGGTTATGTCAGAGGAACATGAGGATCAACTGAAAAATTTCCAATGGCCAAAACTGGAACAATTTGAACCACAAAATGAAGAAAGAAGTATTGGATTAACACCCAAAGTACAAAAAGATATGAATCCATACTCACATTACATTATCTTCCATGCTGAAGAATTCCAAATAATTTATGTAGATACTTTTCCCTCGAGAAAGGAGAACCTAACTCCTCACTCCTTAGGTGTGGACTGCACATGATGACTTTCTTTCAAAGAGTACAGTATACAAAGAGTAAATTTACAGTGGAGAAACCTGACAAACACTACCTTAGCCAGATGAATGAAATCAACTTCAACAGTGGAAAATCATGTTGATAGTATGTAACCTTGCTATGATGTGATGAGAATGACATTATACCTCTGTTACCACCCTTTCCAAAAATGTATAGATCTAGTCTAATAATGAAAAAAAATGCCAGACAAATCCAAAATGAGGGACATTCTACAAAGCACCTGCTCAGTAATTCTAAAAACTGTCAAAGTCAAAAAAAACAAGATAAATCTGAAAAACTTTCACAGAGCAGAGAAGCTTAAGGAGACACAACTAAATGTCATATCCTGGATGGAATCCTGGAACAAAAAAGGACAGTAGGTAAAAACTAAAGAAACCTGAGTGAAATGTGGTTTGCCAATAATAATGTATCTACTTCTGCTAATTAAATGGAATAAGTGTACCCTAATAGAGTAAGATGTTAGTAATAGGCAAATAACATGGGGCATCAGGTATATTAGAACTCTCTATACTCTCTTCACAATTATTCTGTAAATCAAAAACGATTCTAAAGCATAAAATTTATTTAAAAATTTTTAAGAGGTTACTCAAAACATCATCTTTTGGTCATTTGGCCCTATAAGCAAAGTGATTAAAATTTGAATATACCTACATAGTTTTAGGGAAAAAAATGCCAAACGTTGTCATTTAATTTGTTTTGTTTAAAATTGTTAAAAATATTACTACTAAGCAAAGCCTTACCTCTAACCATTTAAGAGATGAATAAATTGAAATTCAGGGTGATTAATTTCCATAGAAAACACTATTGGAGTCTATGTATTTTCTACTTTGGGGACAGAGATAAACTTTGTGAATATAGTGGAGGAAAGAACCAGTGGGTGCCATTTAAATATTTGCCTATTAAACCCAACAGAATTTTTAAATTATTTTTAATTCAGTAATTCAACATAAGTAGATTAAGGATAATTGAAATTGTTCCTCTAATTATCCATCTCTAATCCAGATTACAATGCTTGTAGTAAAATTAGCACAATCTTAAAAATAAGCCCATTAGTAACAGTATAAAGATATTTGCAGCTCTTGGCATCATTATTATCATCTTTGGAACAATTAGTAACTTGTTTAATATGGTAAAGTTTTTCTTCATTATCCATCAGCAGATAATGTTGTCTTCTGTTGTGCATATCCAAAACATTAAACCTTGCATAGAATATTATGTTTCAAGATAAAATAATTATTGATTTTTATAAAAATGAAATCATCATATTGTTACTTCATGTAATGCAGTGATAATGAGTATCAAGATATTATAATTTAAATTTCATATTATCTTTCTACTTCTTACTAAAATAGAACTTTGTATCAAAGGTTTTATTATATTCATTCTGGAGTCTTAAGACTTCTTTTGTGCATTAGAAAACTCTTCCAATTTGGTCGAAGGGAACACCATCCCAAATCCTTGAAGCAAAAAACATGCTATTTGCTGCTGCATCCTGATACCTGTGGTTTTGGATTGTACTGGGACAATGATATGCAAATAATGTGTTGTTTCAAAGTGTCTGCAAAGCATTTTGGACAAAGATAAGCTTGAAGTCAAAGGTTAAATATGAAATTGAACTGAAAAATCTCGGTTGAGACTGAAATGCTGACAACAGCAATGCAGAGCTATCCTTGGGTTGACCTTGGCAACCTAGGCAGCCTGCAGGCCTATAATGATCTAAATTAGTTAAAAAGAGATAAAAATGTGCTAACGATTTAGCCATAAGTTCTTATGCAAAATTATATGAAGTAGTAGATTTCATAAAAGAATGCTGATATACATATAATATCTAGTATGTGGTTAAATTGCATGAATATTCCGTGCATTTGCCTGTGGATTAGGTAATGAAAGTTTTGTGCCATTGCTGGATGAACAAGAATTGTGCAAATGTGTATATATATTAATAAATGTAAACAAGGGTAAAAAGATATTTCAGAAAAGCTGTCATAGCTGAAATTCTAAAAGTAGGTATCAAATAATTAAAAATATGCATTCCTTAGCTGTCAAGTAATTTACATTTATGTGCATGGAAGAGATGGACAGAAACCAGTTGCAAGGCAGATTTGCATGTGCTAATCTTAGGATGTCATAGACCACCTTATGTGGGTATCTCGGATGTACGAAATAGTCTGCATCTTAGATCCCTGGTTCTTTTATCCCTGGATAAGGGAACTTAAGGGAGGCACAGTGTAATGTTATATAAATTATTTCCAACCTAGCACATGAAGACATGTTCCCTTGAAACAAATGGATTATAATATATAAATAAAAAGAAGTACTCATCATGCTTTAACTATTTATGGTAGATCCCTTCCCACATAAAAACTTATGCATATGCAGCAGTGTTTTTAAGAGGGTAGAAGAAAACTGCAATATCAGCTGAGAAAAATCAACTGTGTTAAGAGCAAAACGGGTAGAAAAGGAAATAAAACAGAATATATCAAGAAAGTATGAGATCTCTGGACCCAGGGAAATGGATGGAAACAGAGGGAAGACTGGATTCTCTGTAACAATACTGGGATTGTGCTCTGAGTGAAAGGGAATGGGATTGAATCCTCTGCATTTCTCAATTGAGTTATGATTTGGGAAAGGAATTAATTTTTTGCACCTATAGCTTAGGTGCACTTATACACTTCCCATCTGTAGTGACATTTCTTCCAAAAAGCTATAGTTATTTTAAAATTAATTCATTCTTTCTTGATCATAATTATGCATTTCAATAACTGTTTACAGTTTACACCATTCAATTTAAATATGTGGATATTCTGTGCCCTCTTGGGAGCTTTTGTTTTTGGTATTACTCTTATATTGAAATTATGCTCTAACTAGAAAATAACAATTCTCTAGTCTTCTCCAAAACTGTCACTTCTACTTATCAATGAGGTCTTTAATTCAAAAGCCTACAAATGGCCAAGTATATGAAAAAATGCTCAACATCACTAATCATCAGGCAAATGCAAATTGAAACCACAATGAGCTATCACCTCCAACATGTTACAATGACTATTATCAAAAAGACAAACAGTAACAAGGGTTAGAGAGGATGTGGAGAAAAGGGAAACCTTGCACACTGTTGGTGGGAATGTAAGTTGGTACAGTCATTATGGAAATCAGCATGAGTGCTCCTCAAAAGTTAAAAATAAAACTATCACATGATCCAGCAATTTCACTTCTGGGTATACATCTAAAGGAAATCAAATCAGTATCTCAAAGAGATATCTGCACTGCCATGTTCATGGCAGCATTATTCACAGTAGTCAAGATACGGAATCAACCTGTGTCCATCAATGAATAAAGATAGACAATGCAGTATATATGCACAATGGAATAGTATTTGGCCTTAAAAAATAAAGAAATCCTGTTTTCTGCACGTATGAACCTGGAGGACATTATGCTAAATGAAACAGGTGAATAAAAGTTGAACTCACAAAAGTCAAATAGAATGGTGGTTTATAGGGGCTAGAGGAGGAGAAGCAGGAGGGATGCTGGTCAAAGGATACAAAATTTCAGTTGGACAAGAGTAATAAATTTAAAAGATCTATTGTACAACATGCTGTCTATCATTAATAACAATGTGATGTAATCTTGAAAATTGCTAAGAGTGGATTATAAGTGTTCTCACCACAAAAAATATAAGAATGTGAGGTAATGCATATGTTAATTAGCTTGATTTAGTCATTTCACAATGTATGCATAGTTCAAAACATCACATTGTACATGATAAATATATTCAATTTTTGTCAATTAAAATAATAACTTAAAAATAAATAGAGTACAAAAAAAGGCCCTAGAATGTTTCCTCTGGACCATTTATAATCATACATGCTCTTCAATCTCCCTTATCTTCACATCTTATGCCTCCTAAATTACTAAGATGTGTAAATTTATTTCCCCTAGACCACATCTGTGATCATCATATGCACTTGCACGATCATAAAAATAGGTATAATATCCTATTTTATGGTTATATCCATTGTATTATATGATATCATATCCTTATACAATTATATAAAATGCAAGTGAATGATATGTTACCCCTAACATGTTAGTTGATTCTCTTAAGGTCTTCTAGTTTCTGGACAGTATTTTAATTTTGTTTATTTGTAAATTAATTTACTGTTTAGTTTTCCAATATCGAAAGCTTTCTTAGGGCATGGTATCCAAAACTAACATTTCTGCTGATATAGTCTCTTTTTTAATTTATTTTTTACTTTTTAAGATAGGGTCTTGCTCTGTAACCCAGGCTAGAGTACAGTGGTGTCATTATAGCTCACTGCAACCTCGAACTCCTGGACTCAAGCAATTCTCCTGCCTCAGCCTCCCAGGTAGTTGGGAGTACAGGCGCATGCCACCACACCCAACTAATTTTTCTATTTTTTGTAGAGACAGGGTATCTCACTCTTGCTTAGACTGATCTTGAACTCCTTACTTCAAGCAGTCCTCCCGCCTCAGCCTCCCAAAGTGGTAGGATTACAGGCCTGAGCCACTGCACCTGGCTGTTGCTGATATGGTCTTTTTCACAAGTTAACTATTTAGCATTTCTGTCAGTAACTAGGAGACAATGATTAAAAGTTGAACAAGCTTCTGCTGACAGCAACTTTCAAATCTCCTTCCCTTAATGTGACATAGCAATATGCATTAATTTACTTATAAATGATAAAAATGATTTTAGAGAAGCTATCTTAAATTGGAAGGGAGAGAACTGTGTGTCAATATGGAAGTACATAGTCTTTAGCATTTTACACATTAAAATAAAATATAGTTCAAATTTCTATTTATTTCAGAGCTATTCTTTGATAATTTATGAAAATGAAACCTTGTGTCTCGACAAGTCTAGACACATGATACTGAATGTTTTAATTATATCCTACCCTTGCCTAAAGTAAACATGAATTCTAGTTGAGAAATAAGAGAGCGACAAATATGCTCATACTGTGTGGCATAACGTAATGTCTTATCAGGGGCACTAACTTTTAGATCAGTTGAAAAGAAAAATGTGAGATCCTTTCAAAGCTCTAGGACGTGAAATTTGTAATAGATTTGTAATGGTGGATAATATTTTGATAGACAACTAAATATGAAGTGGGTGTGGGCAGAGGGGAAAATAAAAATGGCAACAGTGCAGAGATTAGAAAGCAGGAGCATGTTTAGGGATGAATTTCATGTTTATACTCTAGGAGAAAGGGCAGGTTGATTTCAGATAGGGGAAAAGAGAAAATGAATTTACAATTCATTTTCAAAGCATAAGAAATAACTTTTGTAATTATGAGAGATGAATATACAGTCATGCATTATTTAATGAAGGGAATATATTCTGAGAAACGCATTGTTAAATGCTTTTGTCATTGTGTGAACATCATAGTGTGTACTTGCATAGTCCTACAAGACATAGCCTACATACTACCTTCTATATAGGATATAGCTTAGGTCCCTGGGCTATATTAGATAGCCTATTGCTCCTAGGTTACAAATCTGTACTGCATGTTACTATACTGAATGTTGTAGGCAACTGTAACACAATGGTAAGTATTAATATTTGTATGCCTAAACGTATTTAAACACAGAAAAGCTACAGTAAAAATATGATATAAAGGATAAATAATGGTACACCTATATGGGGCAGGTCCATTGTAATCTTATGGGACCACCATCGTGTATGCAGTCTCTCGTTGACAGAACCATCATTTTGCAGCATATGGCCGTAATATAATCAGAGGTGTGGTTTTTGAAAATATAATGGCTAATATTAACAAACCAAGTGATGCTAGAGGTGGGGAAAAATTTTAAAAACTACAGTAATTTAGGGAAGAGGTAATAAGTTTAAGAAAAAAGCACTTTAGTAGATCACAGACGGAAGTTTATATTTCAGGAAAAAAATAAAAGGGTTCACTTACAGTTTAGATAATGCCATCCAAGAGGGCTGACATAGAAACACATGAAGCTCCTTGAGGAGGAAAATAATGGTGCCATTAACCATCTATTAAGTAGAATTGTACATGATTTTCTGGAATTGTGAATAAAGTACTAAAGCTAAGGTCAATAAATTTTAAGTAGCTTCACCTTTTAAAAATAGAATAAGAGAAAGAAGTAGAAGATCCATCCCTGAAGGACTTACAAAGAGCCATAGAATGGTTATCATGATATACATGTTGAACACTTCGAATCATAAAATTCAAAACACAAAATGCTCCAAATTTGAAATATTTTGAGTGCTGACATGGCAATCAAAGAAAATGCTCATTGGAAGCATTTCGGATTTTGGATTTTTGGATTCCATATGTTCAACCAGTAAGTATGATGCAAATATTTCAAAATCTAAGAAAAAAATCTGAACTTCTAAGATGATTAAAAGAAAATAAGCCTATATTTTTCCTACTTAATTCAGCCTATTAAGTGAAGCAGTTATACAAGCATGCACACACACAATAATCACATCCTTTTATCAATCTTATACACACTTTGCTTTCCAGTCAATAAATTGTCTGGTTTGTTGAGAAAAACAGTTATTAACTTTTCAAATTTGGTTGAAATAAAAGGCATCAATGCTATATTGTGGCATATTTGATGCTAAGAAGTTCTATTTTGAGGACTAGAATAGCAGCCATTGACATGCAGGAACTCACCTGACTCTAAGAGTTAAGACTTGGTGTTGTTGGGAGTGAGCTTGTTGTACCCAGCTAAAGTGTGATGTTCTCCTGTTGAGCATAAATAATCTCACAGGACACAAAGTTAAGACAAGATCATTTTGAAACCGTATTGATGGGAGTTAAAAAACAAGACCACTTCATAATCTTTTCTAAAATCAGACAAAACCAGGTCACTGTGCAAACTACAGTAACATCAAATGATTCCCCTCTGCCAGTTCATGAGTTACTGCTCATCTACAAATTACAGCTTTAGTATCTTTTTATTTCTTAGTGCTTATGTTCTTAGAAATCCCATCATTGCTCTTTGTGAACTTATAAGTAGACAGGTTGTGTCTCCATGGGGAAGGGGAAAAGTCTGGATCATGTTATATTCTGACATCAGACTTTGGGATGCAGTTCAGGGAGAGGGCTACTATAATATTTTCACAATCTAGTTTTAGCCACTTCATTGTACCCAGACTCCACGTGATCCCAGACTCTTAGTGTACTCCAAATAACCATAAAAGTTACACTTCAAGAAGTAAATTGGTCAAGTAATGTTTGGGATAAATAAGCAGGTAGTGTGGTAAGAGAAAAACAAGAAGCCTAAAGATTTTATATGACAAATGGGGAAAAGTCAGTCCATTACTTGGAACAAAAGTCAATTTATTTTAAGAATTATTCAATTACTTGGATGTTATAAAGAATTTTGTGTTGTGTTAGTTATGGAACTAGATGTAGGGGCAGTAAGGCAGAGGTTGTTGGCATCAAGTCAAGTTTAGTAGGAGGGATGGGATGAGCAGCTGGGGGCTAAGTTCTCACAAAGGTCACAGTAGGAAATTTTTAGTCCTTCATGATTTTTCAAAGTAGATAACTGTCAGAAGCTGCAAGGCTAACCTGTACCTATTGCTGTCAGTCTCTCTCCCTGGCTCTCCTCAACCAGTGCCCTGATGTTATGATTATTTCCTCTTGGCTTCTTTCTTGCCTTAAGTTCGTGATTTTCTAAGGGCAAAGTGGGTGACAGTATCACCATAAAGCTATCCCATAACCATTCCATGTCTGTGGCCCAAGCAGATAGTCATTCTTTGTGATCATTTCCTCCACATTGGAACACAACCACCTTCTGTCTCCTTAAATCTCTCTTACATTTTCTGTGTTAGTGCTGAGTAAGAGTCTCCATTCTTGTGTCCCCAGAGCCAGAGTAGGGAGCAGAAAGCAGGTAATGACACCTCCTTTTCTGAGATTGTCAACCCTTAAAAGTTGAAATTTTTAGTAAACATTTACTGAAACTTTATTCTCCGTTTCTGGTTCTATATTTTTTTAAACTACACATTTGGAAAACATATTAATGTAATAGAAACTTCAGAAACAGTGGTCTTCATTGTTTCCCAAGTCTTTAAATCTTGGTACTTAAAGACCTTTTTTTTTTTCTTTTTCATAATGTTGAGAAAACATTTAAAGATTTCTTTAGCTCTTGCTCAGAAGAAAATAGAGCATAATCTAGACATTCCATAGCAGGTTTGCTCCAATTATTTATAGGACTATTATTCCTTGGTTACTTCTTGTACCCTTTTTAAAATTACCTACCCACTTATAAAAACTCTGATTTCTTTTCATATTATTATATCATTCAGTTCTCTATTTAGTCTACACATATTCAGATACTCTCTGTCTCTCACACGTACACACATATACACAACCACTTATGTAAAGATAAATCTTTTAGTAATCTACTCAACATTAGAGTGAATATTAAAGTAAATATATAAATATGAGATTGCAAAAAAGGTAAAGCCAAAATTTGATTAGATTAATCATCTGATTCATGTAGATCACAATCAAGTAAAATAGGTTAGCTTTATTTTATTAATCGGATACACACAGTAGTACAAGCAACTCAGTTTTTCTAACATTATTAATACTGGGTCTCAGCAACATAATTTGTGTTCTGATACTATATAGCTACATACTTTGATTGGTTGAAGGTAATTTGTAAAGCAAAATATGTTAGTTATTTGCTTCTCACTAGTGTAAGGTGTTAATTTTAATTTAAAAATTGTTAACAGCTTAGTTTTTCTTCATTTTTTAAAGCATCAAAATTCTCTGAAAATCATTGTAGGCAATCAATTGTCTTGGGTATAAGTTGAAAATGTCAGTATTTTTTTGACATGCACAAAGTATAATTAATGTCAATAGGTTTGAAAGTTTCAAAGAAATATACAGTAATATCACTTGCATATTTTAATATGTCTACTCTTCTAAATATAATCCTGAAACATAATTTTTACACATATATAAATAGCTTAATAAATCATGTTGAACTGGACTGAAACTAAAAAATATATAACACCTTATAATTTTATTAATTAGCAAAAAATAAAATAATCAAAACTAAGAAGTGTAAATTCCTTATGAGTGAACCATTTTCTGAAGCAAATTAAAAATACCACTTTCAATAAATTAAAGATTTTAAGGATATTAATGATGTGATTTATTTAAATATTTCTATAGTTGAACTTGACCAGATTTATCAAATAGTTTTCATACACTTTAAAAATTTCTCCAGATTTACATGCCAAAATAAAAAGTCACAAAATTAGTAACACTAATTATATATCATATTTCATTTCAGGAAAGAAAATGGCCTAGTCTCAAGGATAGTTGTTTGCCACTTAGGTCCTTTATAATAGATTTTAAAAATATATATATTTTTTATTTTCCAAAACTCATTTTTATGTAGATTCTAGTTTCTGACCTATATCATTTTGCTTCATATAAAAAACAACTTTCATGGTCAGGTGTAGTGGCTCACACCTGTAGTACTAGCACTTTGGGAGGCCAAGGTGGGAGGATTGCTTGAGGCCAGGAGTTTGAGACCAGCCTGAGCAAGAGGAAGACCCTGTCTTTACAAAAAAAAATGGACAACTTAGATGAGCATGGAGGCATGCGCCTATAGTATCAGCTACTGGGGAGGCTGAGGCAGGAGGATCGCTTGAGCCCAGGAGTTGAAGGTTGCAGTGAGGTATGGCAACGCCACTACACTCTAGCCCGGACAACAAGCAAGATCTTGTCTCAAAGAAAAAAAAAGAATAAAAAACCAAACAAACCAAAAATCTTTTACATGAAGCATTAATTTCATTTTCTTTCATTGAAGCAATTAAAATAATTTTCCTGGGACATAATAGGGTACAAAATGTATGGACCCTTATAGTTAAATGGGATCAAATTTAACAGTATAGACTTCCCAGACCATAAAATCAATGAAGATAGGAAGCAACGGATTTTACTCCCATATTGTTACATTCTAGATCTAATTATTTACGTTTGACATTAAAACAAATTTTGAATAAGCATTGTAAAGTACTTTTCCTAACAGTGGCCATAGTGTCCACAGCACCAGTCTTTTGCATGTATTATTCTGTTAGTCACCACATATTAAGAATAAGATGATGTACTTACTGGGTCTCTATTTAGCTTTGTTTCATTAGGATAATTATCAAGTATCCTAAACCATGGCTTAAAAATATGACAGGAATTGAGACATAGTTTTGCTTCTGTAAGGTGTACAAAAAGAGACATTTCCTATGTGACTGTCTGGAAATTATTTTGTTAGAAAAGTAATCATGTAAATTCCAGATAAACATTTTACTCTTTTAAGAATAACAGATAGAAATATTCTAAATTATTCTTCTATAAACATTTCCCATTTGACAATCCTATATCCATTAAATTAACTAATCATCTTCCTGGGGTGAAAATTTCATGCTTCAAGTATGGGTTGATTAAAGATTAGTGTTCCTGGTAGTTGGTCACCTACATCATCATTAGCTTTCAAGAGCTGTGGCTGCTCAGATGAATGAACACTGTAAAGAATTCTGAATATTTTAAATGCATGGTTTGTTTTCCAGCTCTCCATGTGTCTGAAATTGCCCAGTGTGGTTATAGGGGTTTTATTTTTTTTTCCTTTGCATCATTCTCATAGACTATTTACTTAGTATGGTTTTAGAAAATATATAATCAAAACTATTTTGACTAAATTGTTTTTTAAAATTAGACCATGGAAGAGGGGTTTATTTTACTTTTATTTTGACAAGAAAATGTATTTTAAAAATGTGTTAACAAGTTGGATGACCAACCATAAAGCAGACTTAGATATAAAGAAATTATTTTTCTAGAAATTAACTTTAGAAGTCATCTACTTTTTCTGTTTTCTCAATATCAATCAAAAAAATCTTAATCTTAAAAAGCCATAGTTTAAACCCTTGAGGAAATGAATTACCAAGTATAACTATTTTTCACATTATTATCTTTTATAAAATTATATAATTTTCTTAAGATACAAGATGAAAATTGAATATATTTAGAGTATTAATAATAAGATAATGTGCTTATTGAGTCTCTAGCTTTGTTTCATTAGGATGATTATCAAATATTATCCTAATATATATTAGGATATGTCCTAATATATATACACACATAAAATGATTACATTGATCTAATTAATCTATACATCACTTCATATAGTTGCCATAGTTGCCAAAGATTATAGGTCAATATTCCTGATATATGTAGATGAAAAAATCCTCAAAGATACTAGCAAATTGAATTCAACAGAATATTAAATGAATCATACACCATGACCAAGTGGGATTTAGCTCTGGGATGCAATTATAGTTCAACACATGCAAATCTACAAATGTGATACACCACATTGACAGAACCATATGATCATCTAAATAGATACAGAAAAAAAATTGACAAACCTCAATATCCTTTCATAATAAAAACTCTCAATACATAAGGTATAGAAGGAATGTTCCTGAACACAATAAAGACTATATATGATGAAACCATAGTACTGTTCACAATAGCCATGATATGGGAACCACCTAAATGTCTTACCACATACGAATGGATAAAGCAAATGTGATATAGACATATAATGGAACATTACTCAACCTTAAAAAAGAAAATTCTGCAATATGTAAAAACATAAATAAACCTTGAAGACCTCATAAAATTATGTGAAATAAGTCAGTTACAGAAAGACAAATAGTACATGATTTTACTTATATTAAGTATCCAAAATAGTCAAATTCATAGAATCATAGAGTGAGAAGAATCATAGGGTGGGATGTTGCTTTCCAGGGACTATGTGGATGGGGAAATGGGAAGTTACTAATCAGAGGGCATGAAGTTTCAGTTGAGCAAGATGAATGAGTTCTAGAGATCTGCCTTACAACACAGTAACTGTAATCAACAATACAGTGTTATACAAAATACCGAAGAGAGTAGATCTCATAGCAATTGTTCTAACCACAATAAAATTAAAATTTAAAAAAAATGGAACTATGTTACATTGATTTCAGAATGTAGTTAGATATAAGGAAAGAAAACTCCATGCGTTGTCATTATTTTTTACAAGTCCATTGCTATTCCATTCATCTGTGACTCTAAAAACAATGCACATACATTTATTTATTTAAACCTTCTTAGTTATTTTATTTTCATTTTAAAATGAATATGGTGAATGACTTATATACAGTTTCATTAATATATTCAAATTTTATTTTTTGTTTCTTCAGAAGATTCAATGTTTATAAGACATTAATCATATTTTCAAAGTACTATTTATTTACTTCCAAATTGCCAACTGACCTAAAAAAGATAACAATAGATGCTATAATATTACTATATATTTTGAACTTCAGCGTTTCCAAAAACAGGTAAGTTGAAAATGTCAGCGTTTCAGCAAGAAACAGTTGGGACACTGAGAAAGGAGATGGTTGAAGACAGTTTAATGAAAGCATTCAATATCAAATATCAGAAGGATAAAAGCATAGAATAAAGACCAATGAGGAGGAAATCTTTATCACCCTTTGGCCTGAAGGGCAAAGGTAGAACAAAGTTGTCCATAATCTGCTAGAGTTGAAAGTGTAGTAGAGGATGTAAAATACTCACTATGGCATAAAACATAGGGAGCAGCTACCACCAAATGGTGGCCTAGCAAGGAAAGGAACCAGGGTACCATGTTCCCTAACCTTTCTCTTCTCCTGTCCCATTGGCTGAGAATAACCATGTCCAGAGAACATAATCATATCCAGTTGAAGCAGTGCACAGAGGTCAACCTTCTCTATGTCAGTGTCAAGGAGGTTTAAGAACATCAGGTGGTTAAAATAGAGTAAAAATAAGCAAGCAAACAAACAAACAAATAAATACATAAAATAAATTAGCTATATAAATTACTCAGAATAAAAAGTATAGTAGAATCTATCTGAATATTCATTAGTCAAATAATTACTTAAGTTGCTTTACTCTATGCAAAATTAAAAATCACATGGATTCTTCTATATCAGTCTGCTATTTATGTTTGCTCTGCAGTATTCATTTTATGATTCTGTTTATTGAATTATTTGGTTGCACTTAAGCACTCTTCTGTCCCTGGGTGAGGAATGGTAATTTGATTAACTAGAAATAAGAAGCACATATGATTTTTTTCTTTCCTGAAATCATATTAATTTTGTATTGACACACAATTGACATTTGAATGTCTATGGATGGTGTTGTGAGTTCAGAATAATTTTTATAAAATTGGAAGGTATCGAAAAATTTCTCTCAACATCCAGTATTCTTGATGATAATTCTTATTCAAGTTTAATATCCTTTCATTGTGGGTATCAAATTTATGATACTAACTGGCACCAACTCTTTTTAGGCTTTATAAAAGTATTCAATGAACTGAAATGTCACAGTGATGTATCTGGATATTTTGTATGATTCCTATTTATAAAATTTATGGGCTCATACTATTCTTGATTTCTTGACCTTAGTATATTTATAGTCTTATTTAGATCCCAATATTTGAGCATTCCTTTGAGATTCCACATCTTATTTTGCTCTAGGTCAATGTGTTTCTTTTTATTTTCCTCCCTACCCTTCTGTTTTTTGTCCTTAACTTTGTTTTTGATACATCTTATCTTTGTTTATTTCTTAATATGTCTTATTAAATAACCTCACAAATCTAAAAATTGTATAAATGCGTGAACAGGTGGAAGGATATACCATCTTTCTATATAGGAAGTCTCAACATCAAAAATAGATAAATTATCTCTAATCATTTGATTAAATTCCAGTAAATGTTTTCAGTTTGATATTTAGAGCTAAAAAAGTTGATTATAAATTTTATTTGAAAAAATTGTTCAAAAGACTAGTTAGGAAACCAAGAAAAGCAATGTGGGAAGCCAACCCTATCAAGCTTTAAACATAAATTCTATGTAGTTTGAGCAGTTTTGGATTAACATGGCAATTGGCAAGCATACCAATGAAATAAGATAGAAAACTCAAGATTATAAAAAGTATATTTGGAAATTGTGTACACTAGCAAGATTTCTCAAATCAGTGAGGAAAACATGACTTACAAAAAATAATTGGTGTTGGGATAACTAGATAGTTCGGGAGAGGAGAAGAGAAAATTGGATCAATTTATCTCTATCTTAGCATAAACTAAGCAGATCAATAAACAAATATATAAAAATTTAATAATTCAATTATAAAATTACTAGAAAATATGAATGAATGATGAGTGGATTCTTAGTAATGTGCAAGTAGGAAATTTTATCTAATAGTTAAACACAATGAAAAACATAAATTTAATTAGACTAAACATTGCATCTCAAAAACACTATAAGGACCTCTAAAACACAGACAACAAAAGTGAAAAGAGATAAATGTGATTATATCAAGATAAAAGGCTTCTGAACAGAAAAACAATTCAACAGAGTGAAGAGACAACATACAAAATGTAATAAAATATTTGCAAATGGTACTTCAGATAATGGATTAATATTGAAATTATATGAGGAACTCAATGGCAAAAAATCAAATAGCCCAATTAAAAATGGGCAAAAGACCTGAATAGATATCTCCCAAAGACAAACAAATGGTGAAAGGTTATATGAAAAAAAATGCTGGAAGTCATTAATCATCAGAGAAATGGAATTTAAAAACACAGTGGGATAACACTTCACACCAGTTAGAATGAGTGTTACCAAGAAGATGAATGATAAGTGTTAGAAAGAATATGGAGAAATGGGAACACTTGTACAATGTTCATGGAAATATAAATTAGTATAGCCATTATGGAAAACAGTATGGAAGTTCTACAAAAAAATTAAAAATAGAATTACCATATGATATGACAATCCTCCTACTATGTATATATCCACACAAAATAAAATCACTATCTTAAGGAGGTATAAATAGCTAAGATATTATAAATATCTTAGCTATTTATAATAGCTAAGAAATGAAATCAAAATGTGTCCATCAGTGGATGAATAATTAAAGAAAATGTGATCTATATACACAATGCAATGCTATTGAGCTTTAAAAAAGAAGAATATACTGCCATTTGTGACAACATGGATGAACCTGGAGGACACTATGTTAAATAAAATAAGCCAGGCACATAAATACAAATACTGCATGATCTCACTTATATATTGAATCTAAAAATGTTGAACTTGTAAAAGCAGAGAGTGGAATGGTGGTTACCAGTGGCTGAGTGAGCTGGGGGGTGAGGGGTGGAGAGATGTTGGTCAAAGGATACAAAATTTCGGTTAAAAAGAAGGATAAATTCAAGAGATCTATTGTATAGCATGTTGGTTATAACTAGTGACAGTGTACTGTATTCCTGAAAATTGCTAAGAGATTAGATTTTAAGGGTTCTCTCCAGAAAAAAATAAGTATGTGAGGTAATGCATATGTTAATTAGTTCAATTTTACCATTTCACAATGTATATTTTAAAACAACATATTGTACATTATAAATATATGCAATTTTTACTTCCCAATTAAAAAAATACTAAAAGGAAAAAAGACCAGAGATAAAAGGAAATACTTGTATATTGATGGGAGGAATGTAGATTGATTCAGTCATTATGGAAAACAATAAGGAGGCTTCTCAAAAAATTAAAAAATTGTAACTACCATATGGCCCAGCAACAATCTGTCTTCTTAGTATATACCAAAAAATATTTAATTACCATCTCATGAAGATACCTGCAGTCCTATATTCATTGAAGCATCCTTGACAATAGCCAACATATGGAAACAATCAAAGTGTCATTGACAGATTAATTTATAATATATATTTAATATGTAATATATTACATGTGTAATATATATACAAATAAAGAAAAAGAGAGAGCTGTAATGCAAAGCATAAGGATATAGTTAACACTATAGGCAACAACAGTATTAACATATTGGCTTAGAGATCTTGACTAAAAGAGTGGATTGTAGGTGCTCTTGCACCACACACACAAAAGGATAACTAGGTGAGATGATGGACAAGTTAATCGCTTGACTATAATAATAATTTTACTATATATAGCAGCATAAAAACATCATATTGTACCCCTTAAATATCTACAGTAAAACAATAACAACAGAGAAAATAGGTAGTAGGAACCAGAGATCAGTAACATTCCCTTAAAATATTAATTTTTTAGTATGACATATATATATTATATGTATTGTTAATATCATTAAAACCAAGATTTTCATCATAAGAGTTAAAATATACTTATATAAAATAAAAGTTAAACAATGGTCTCCAAATGTTAAATTACATTAGAAATATGAATTTAAGCTCATATTTTTTTCCTCTAATTCTAAAGAAAAATCTTATTCCCTAGGTCTATTCATTGAAAGTCCTAGAAACAAAGAATAAAGCAATAAAATAATCATTGCTATTATTCAAAAAATTTTTCTAAATGTCACTTTTTATTAAAGTAATCTAGAGGTCCTTAGAGAAATTGCTGATCCAGTTTCATATCTTATGATATCTTGTCATGGTTGAGAGCAAAAGATTATCAACAAATATGAGAGTTTTGTCATAAGATATATAAGCGTATGTAAAGTAGGTATTGTTTGACAATGATAGAACATTTTGGCCATAAAGAAGACTATAACTATAGTGAGCATAAAAGAATTAATTATATATTTATGCATGAATTCATAACACTTCAAAAAATATTACCTTTGGGAGGTTGTTAGAGCACCAATTCATTATTCTGAAAATTCAGTAAGAAACAAGCTTTTTCCTGTCTTTGCTTTGCTTCATAGTATTAAAATAGTTGAGGAAAATTTTTTAACTTAGGAATCAGAAATAATAAATGCAAGAGGAATACCAGAATTAGAAAATTAACAGATGTCAACACTAATGAAATAATGGATCCAGGAAAGAATCAATAATGTCTGTTTAAACCATTCATTGAATGGCTGGCAATATATGAAACCAGTAACCAGTCTTTATATCACCAATGGAGTCACGAACAAAAAGTATGTGCCTCTTTATGTGTTGCAATGTAACACAAAATAACTTATACATTTCTCTTACCAAAACAACAAAAACAAAAGCAAAAACTTGGATCTGATCAAGTCTTTACATAACTCTCAGTTAAGGGAAATAGAAATGACTCAGTGACATGCTAAGTTAGATGAGGATATAAAAAGAAAATTCCAGATTGTGAAAAATCACTTCCATTTACAAACATATATAATTTTATTAAAAAATAAATGGCATGAGGCAAAAAAGTTGATAGCAAAAAAGATGTAAATTAATGAGCTGTGAGACACATAGCAACAAAGTACAACATGCTCTCTTTTGGAATCCTGTTTTGAGCAAACAATGGTTATACATTTTAGGAAGAGCTGATGGGAGATAAAATATGAAAGCTGTTTCTATGGGGTGGCAGTACCCACTCTAAAAGCTGTGGACTTCTGAAAGAAGTTTGCTAAATTTCTTTTGGGGGTGTCTCTCTAGTTTTATACTAAGGATAACTTTAATTTTGTTTGTTCCTTCCATTAATTACCCTGATTTCCAGCCTTCCTTCTTTCCATAGTGTTCAAATTTTAAGAATTTTGCTAAATAGCACTCTCAAAACTCTGAGAAAATGTCTTATATGACATCTCCTACAGTGGTTTATTCATGAATATCATTCAACTTTTCTCAGAAATATATCAACATCTTTGTTCCACTGATGTCTCCTATTTCTGTCAAAGATTTTAGAAACATAATTTCTATGAAACTTTTTTTCTTTTTTTTTTAGATAGGTTCTCCCCCTGTCACATGGACTAGAGTGCAGTAATGCGAGTATAGCTCACTGCAACCTTGAATTCCTGGCCTCAAGCAATCCTCCCATCTCAGCCTCCCAAAGTGCTAGGATCTATGAAACTTTTTAAATCTGTCATTTTAATTGCAAATGAAATAGCATGAAAGAGTTATGCTTAATCTGCCATGTTTAACCCAAAGTCTTATTCAATAATATTTCCATCTACTTATTTAATATATTTTTATTAAACACATCCACAATTTTATGTATAAATATTTTATCCAGCCACCATACAAGAGTTCTTTTGTTTCATGTTTGCTTTTTGAATTTCCCATTTTTCAACTTATTTTCTAAAAAGCAATGGTAAAATATATACTTTCAATAACAATTGTTGCAGATGGTCTTCAAAAAGGGCTAACATCAGTTCCCTTCTTCCCTGTGTATTCATGCCCTTTCTCATATGAAAAAGCATTTGTTTTCTCTATTCTGGAAATCAGCTGCCACATAAGAAATGTAATTTCACTGAAGGCAACTATGCTGTGAGCTGTGCCAATCTAACTGCCCATGGAGAAGTCACCCATTTAGAAAGTGGAAAGACCTGACTAACCTCCAGCTGTTCCTGCCATTCCATCGGAAGCACCAGACCTCTAAGCAAAGAAGCTACCTTAAATATTCTAGCCTCAGCAGTCATTGTAAGGAGCCAAAGCACAATCCAGATTGCAGAACCTGGGAAATAATAAATTTTTGTTATTTAAAGATACCATATTTTGGGGTTTGTTACATCATAATTAAATAGCAACAATCAGGATTTTTTTTAAATTACATTTGCTGTTGATTCCAGAGTAATAGTAAAAAATAGTAACAAGGGTAAGTAAGCATATCTCCCTCATTTATGAACTGTTTGGTCATTACGTGCCATTCTAGCTATGGTATTCAATTATATAACAACTTATTTATTCAATAAAGGTTTCATGAGAGATGCTACATGTTAGTTATTCTTCTAGGCTGAGAAAATCTCTCAGTATACAACACAGATAGCTTATATTACTCCAAAAGCAGAACTTAAGAAATTGGGTGCAGATAGTTTGGTAAATACTCCCAAGAAGGAAGAGTGAAGGAGCAGAAAGAGGTAGACAAGTAAGGATGAAAAACTGATATAAGACTGTGTTATATAGTGATAGGCAAGGAGAGCAGGATTCTGCCAGGAATCCAAAGACAGAGGCTGAAGCTCTTATCCACCATCTTTCATCTTCCATTGTCTGTGGGTTGCCTGTGAGAGCATTGACTTTCCCATAGTTATGGACAGTATTTTTATGCAGGCTCTCTTCTCAGCTTTTGGAAAGATCCTGACAACAAAATGCAGGGGAACATTTGTTTTGATTTTCAGGTAGCAAAGAGGAGTTTGTGCTCTCCACTAGCTGTCCACCACCATTGTGGCTGAAATGAAAAGGAGCCAATGGGATATGATATTGACCGTCGAGTGTGAGGGCTCTCGCTGTTTAATTATCCTCTTGCACACAGTAAATTCCACTCTGTCACTTATTATTAAACTGGAGGCTGGTTTTAAGCTCTGAAAACACCAAAATGTTAGATATATAAACCACAGTATTTACTAATAAAATCGGCCCTGAGGCAGAAATTCCACAAACTTGTCCAACATTGCAGCCCTCTTGAATTTCCTGTCTGGTCAAATAAACCAGGTGTAGTTGCCTTGTCCTTGTCAATTGTCGACGCTGTAATTGTTTATTTGATCCTAGCACCAGAAACAAATCAGTTAATTCCCTGAGATCTAGACATACTGGCCTGTTTTGATTCTACAGAATTATCACTAGGGAAATTAATTGTCTTAGCTTTTCGAAATAATGATGATTAATTTTCTCTTCCAGTATAGTAATTCCTTTCTTTGAATCAGGTCTGTTGACATGAGGAAACTAAAACTAAAATTGGCCAATCCAACTTTCACCTCTTGGTATTTCAAACTGTGTATGCTAATTGCTCATTGTTTACAGTATATATTGCGTCCCAAAGACTGACACTCAAACACTGCAGGATACCTTCTCTGAGCTGGCATCTCAGCTGAACCTTTTTCTTTTAATTATTATGGGTATATAATAGTTACATATTTTTATAGGGTACATGTAATGTTTTGATATCAGCATACAATGTGAATTTATCAAATCAGGATAACTGGAGTATCCATCACCTTGGGCATTTATCATTTCTTTGTGTTAGTAACATTCCAATTCCACTCTTCTGCTTAAAGTATACCCTAACTTATTGTTGATCATAGTCACTTTGTTGTGCTATGAAATATCACTCATTCTATCTATATAACTATATTTGTGCACCCATTAACCATCCCCATTTTATCCCCCTCTCCCTGCTACCCTTCCCAGCCTCTGGTAACCATCATTCTACTCTCTTCTCCATGAGATCAATTGTTTTTAATATTTAGCTCCCACTCCTTTAGTAGACCATTTTATCATCCTCTTAGACTGCCGACTTCTGAGAGACATGGTATATGGTTGGAACAGAAGATCCCATCATCATATGTTTACTGCTACCTTCTTCTATAAAATGCCTTCTTTGGCCTCAAGTGATATTAAGCAAGACAATATACAGATAAATTAGGCTTTTGGTAAGCTCTTACATGGTGTTAGCAAAGGCAGTATAAGCAAAAAACCCAAACACATTTATTAAGTAAGAGTTCATTTTAGGAAAGATGAATCATGGCCCCTTTCTTAATAATTAAAAATTTTAAAAAATTAAAAATTCTAGACATATAGTCCCACACATATTTTTTATATTCCACTAATACACCTTAGCCAGGCCTTACAACACTTTAGGGAGTAATCTGACTGTAGTCATTGGTCTGGAACTGTTAAGAGACATATGTTCAGGACTTGAGGAAGACAAGCATCAACTTGGGAATCATCGGGGACAGGTTAGCTTTCCAGTGTCTTCAGATAATGAGAGTCTGCTGTTCTCTTTTAAGAAGAGGAAGGGTTTGGATTTTGTTAACGAGAATATTTTAGGAGAACCTGAGGATTATGGGTTTTCAATGAATCTTTCCAAACATCCCTACTCAATATCTGAATGTCCTAGTCACTTCTAGCAGCCTCTGATTATAGCATAGAAGTCATATTGAGGTTTGATGTACATTTCCTTTTGCAACTCTGCAAGCCTTAAAATTAAATTGCATGCCTGAGTTTAGTAAACTGGCTTGCTTGCTTTTTCTTTCTTTCTTCCTTTCTTCTTTCCTTCCTTCTCCCCTTCCTTCCTCCCTCCCTCCCTTCCTTCCTTCTTTCTTTTGCAGCTATTGTAAATGGGATTGAGTTCTCCATTTGCTTCTTGGCTTGGTCACTATTGGTATATAAAAATGCTACTGATTTGGGTACATTTATTTTGTAACCTGAGGCTTTACTGAATTCATTTATCAAAACTAGGAGTCTTTGGGGGGATCTTCAGGGTTTTCTAGGTATAAGATCATCTCATCAACAAACAGAGATAATTTGACTTCCTCTATTCAATTTGAATGCCCATTATTTCTTACTCTTGCCTGATTTCTCTGGCTAGAACTTCCAGTACTATGCTGAACCTAAATGATGATAGTGAGCATCCTTATTTTCTTCTAGTTCTTAAGGGGAGTATTTTCAACTTTTCCCCTTTCAGTGGGATGTTTTGTCATATATGACTTTCAAATTCACTACTCATCAGGGAAATGCAAATTAAAATCATAATAGAATACCATCTTACTCCAGTCAGAATGGTCGTTGTGAAAATACCAGAAAATAGTTGATGTTAGTGAGGATGCAGTAAAAATGGGACACTTATACAATGTTGGTGGGAATGTAAATTAGTACAGCCTCTCTGGAAAACAGTATAGAGATTCCTCAAAGTACAAAAAGTAGACCTACCAGTCTATCCAGCAATCCCATTACTAGGTATCTGTGCAAAGGAAAGTAAGCCATTATATCAAAAATATATAATGCACCTGAATGTTTATTGCAGTACAATTAACAATAGCAAAGATATGGAATCAACCCAAGTGTCCATCAATAGATGAGTGGATAAAGAAAATGTGTTACATATACAGTGTAACACTACTCAGCCATTAAAAGGAATGAAACAATGTATTTTGCAGCAACTTGGATGGAACTGGAGACTATTATCCTAAATGAAGTCAGGAACAAAAAATCAAATACTGCATGTTCTCATTTATAAATGGGAGTTAAGCTATGAGTATGTATGGTCATACAGAGTGGAATAATAGACATTGGAGACTCAGAAGTGGGGAGAAAGGAGGAGGACGTGAGATGAAAATTATCTATTGGGTACAATGTACGCTATTCAAGTGATGGGTACACTAAAACTTCAGACATCACCACTACAAAATGTAACCATGTAAGAAAATTGCACTTGCACCCGCTAAATCAATTGAAATTTTAAGAAAAAGACTGAGCTCCTGGGATGTTGTCCAGTGTAGCTGTCGCTGATGCCAGAGGCAGTCTCAGAAATAAGATATGACATAGAAGGTGTCCTTGTTTCATGACAATTGCACACAGGAGAGCAAGTAATTACTCATCCATCTCTCATTTATAAAAGTATGCAATTTTTTTTTTTAGTTTTTTGAGTCTTTTTTTTTTAGATTTGATCCAAATACTTCCTCAAAACTATCTGTATAACTAATTAGTATAAACATTTCTGCTGAAATCTAATGCTATGATGCATTAAATCACCACAATTACTAAAAATGAAATTTATTTACCTACTCAAAATTAAGACAGTTTGGGCATCATGTACTTGAG
The DNA here is from genome assembly GCA_028533085.1 of Varecia variegata. Taxonomy (NCBI): domain Eukaryota; kingdom Metazoa; phylum Chordata; class Mammalia; order Primates; family Lemuridae; genus Varecia; species Varecia variegata. Next base: position 161,547,879 of record CM052439.1, read on the forward strand.
TATTTGAGTGTATAATACTGTAGTTTCATTTTGGAAGTATTTTTGGAGTGATTTCTTCATTAATATTATTTTGTAACTTTAATCAGAAGTTTCTTGTTTTTTTGCTACTTCTCTGAAGTTTTATACTCTGGTTTTGGCTTAAGAAAAATCAATAAAAAAATTCTCATTTTATGTAGTGGTAGGTGGTAACAGTGTATGTAATAAAACTCTACATCATGTTTTCCAGTGTCTTCTATCAATATACATAGCTTTCTTATTGCCCTTCACTATATTTTCATGCTCTATATTTTTCTTCAAAAATATTAATTTCATTCACATTATAAACAATATTGAAAAAGTGTGTAAACAAAACATTTCATTTTCCTAGCTGTCTGTGATTTTTTCATTATTTCTTTTACAAGGAACTCTGTGTGTGTTTTCATTTCATTTCATTTTGTATTAACTTCATTTTTTGTGGAGAAAGAAATTTAGTCTTAAGATGATTAGATTTTTGCATTTATTTAGCAGTTCTATGTGTTATTTTTGCATTTCATTAATCCTTGGTTCTATCATTATTTATCCATACATCCTGCATTACAATGTAATTTTTTATCATTTTTAACTATTTAGTGAAGAATTTCATATGTGTATTTTCATTTCTGTGCATTTATAAGCTTAAGTATTTATGGCTATATATTTTTAATGCAAATTTAACCTTAGTGCATAGCTATGTATTTAGTCATTCAAATAGTTACCTTTTCAAATCTTATATTTTAGCTTTTAATTCTTCTTTAACAAAATCTTTAAAATTATTTTTTATCTATGTCTATGTGTGTGATTAAAATATCAAAATAGTTATATGTCTGTTTCTTCTCAATTTTCAGACTTAGTCTCTTTTGTTCAGGAACCAAATGTGATATTTCTAATCTTGGTGCATTTTATGGATGATTTATTTGACTCATGTACTCATTTTTGGTAACTATTTATTAAAGGATTATAATGACTGATTTCATGGAATTCATTTATATTACATTTATATATGAAAATCACATTAGTTTTATTAACTACATAAGTGAACACTTGCATAAACTTCTTTTGGTCAGCTTTGTTCATCATAAGCTGAGAGGAGTGAGTTAATTTATCTGAGTATGTCTATTTTCCTTTTGACTTGTATCTGCATTTCCCACTGAATTTGTTATAAATGTTTTGATTCTATAATATTTGGTGCCAAAACATACATAACTAATACATTTTCATTTTTGTCTTTCCCTGCTCTATTCTAACTGATAGTATCTAAGCTATTAAATGTGTTTTGACATCAACTCTGCTCTGACCTTTTCTTTGTTTTGTTTTTTAGTACCATTCTTTTGGTTTCCATATAAGCTAACTTTGTTGATTTTTGTCTATCCTTCTATATTAAGACTTCTTAGGTCATATTGCCTGCTCTAGACATAATATTTCAAGTTTATAAACCAGCATTAAAGACTTATATTGTCACGAGCATATTCATCCTATTAAATAGTATTGCTGATATAGAAAATATTGAGTATTTCTGTATTTTGATATGTTCTTTTCTTTTTCTAATTCTCCCTGCTGTTCTACTTTTTTCTTTTCTTCTCTTTCCTTTATTTTTCTTTATAGGATGTCTTTTTTTTTTTCTGGACATTTGGACAATAAAGAATATATTGCTCCTTTTGTTAGTAAAATAAATTTAAGAAATATATTTTACCATCTTTTTTCACATTAGAAATAAGAAGTAAAATAATGCCCATTAATCTTAAGAATGATGAAATCAGTTCATTTAAATTTCTTCCTGGCGTTACCTAAACAACTTTAATACCATTCTCTGAGTTTTACCTATAGTCTTTTCAGTTACACTGTTAATCAATTATATAATTTTCATGAAAATGTATATTTGTGTTCATTTATTTTGTTCTGATCTTTAGTAACTTGGTTGAATACCTTAGTGCCATAGTAAACAAAACTTTAAAGAAACTCAACCTAACTGATGAATATTTTAGTTATATTCATATCTAGATTACATGAATTTTAGAATTAGAAGGTTTTAGCCTGTAAATATGCATATTACTTGTTTTATTATTATTTAAAGGATTATTATGAGCTCTGTCCTCTCAGGCTTTGAAGCTTTGGTACTATGTTCATGGCATCTTACATATGTGTCTTTGTCAATTTTCTGCTACTATAACAGAACGCCACAAGCTGTGTAATTTATAATGAACAGAAATTTGTTGGCTGACTATTCTGGAGATGAGAAGCCTAGATCAAGGCACCAACATCTGGAGAGGAACTTCTTATTGCATCATCCCCTGAAGGAAAAACAAGGACAGAGTGGAAGATAGAAAAGGGGGCTAGATTTGTCCTTTTATGAGGAATTCACTCCTGCATTAATTGATTCATGGTGGTGAAGCTTTCATGAACTAATCACCTCTTAAAGGCCCCAGTTCTTTATTTTTTTCAGAATATTACAGGGGCACACACCTTTTGGTTACATAATTTGCTTTTGTACAGTGTGAGTCAAAGTTATGAGAATGTCCTTCACCCAAATAGTTTGCATTGTACCCGCTAGGTGTGAATTTACCTATCCCTTCCTCCACCTTCTCACCCACTTGATTTCCCTTAAGTTTTACTTCCATATGTGCACATAAGTTTTGAACAATTAGTTCCAATTTAGTATTGAATACATGTGGTGTTTGTGTTTCCATTCTTACAATACTTCAGTCAGAATAATGGTCTCCAGTTCCATCCAGGTTGTTACAAAAGATATTAGATCACCATTTTTTTTTTAATGGCAGAGTAGTGCTACATGGTATACATATACCACATTTTATTAATCCACTCACCTATTGATAGGCACCTGGGTTGTTTTCACATCTTTGCAACTGTGAATTGTGCTGCTGTAAACATGCAAATGCAGATGTCTTTTTGGTAGAATGTATTTTTTTCCTTTAGGTAGATGCCCAGTAATGGGATTACAGGATCAAATGGTAGGTCTACTTTTAGTTCTTTGAGGTATCTCCATGCTCCTTTCCATAGAGGTTGTACTAGTTTGCAGTCCCACCAACAGTGTATGACTGTTCCTATCTCTCTGCATCCACAACAACATTCATTGTTTTGGGACTTTTTGATAATAGCCATTCTTACTGAAGTTAGGTGATATGTCTATGTGGCATTAATTTGCATGTCCTTGATGATTAGAGCTATTGAGCACTTTTTATGTATTTGTTGGCCATTAGTCTCTCTTCTTTTGAAGTTTCTGTTCATGTCTTTTGCCCACTTTTTTATGGGGTTGTTTAATTTTCTCTTGTTGATTTGCTTGAGTTCTTTGCAGATTCTTATTATCAGCCCTTTATTGGATGTATAGGATGCAAATATTTACTCCCATTCTGTAGGTTGTCTATTTGCTCTATTGATTGTGTCCTTGGCTGTGCAGAAGCTTTTTAATTTGATTAGGTCTCATTTACTTATTTTTGTTGTTGCTGTGATTGCTTTTGTGGGTTCCTTCATAAATTCTTTGCCTAGGCCAATATCCGTAAGAGTTTTTCCAACATTTTCTTCTAGAATTTTTATAGTTTCATGCCTTAGGTTTAAGTCTGTTATCCATCGTGAATTAATTTTTGTGGTAAGTGCAAGGTGCAGATCCTGTTTCAACATTCTACATATGTCTACCCAGGAAAAGCATTTGACAAAATTCTGCACCCTTTTATGATAGGAACTCTTAACAAAATAGGTATAGATGAGGCATACCTCAAAATTATTAAAGCCATAAACAACAATCCCACAGTCAACATCATACTGAACAGGGAACAATTGAAAGCATTCCCACTTAGAACTGAAACCAGACAAGGTTGCCCACTATCACACATCTATTCAACATAGTGCTGGAAGTCCTAGCCAGAGGAATCAGAGAAGAAAAGGAAATCAAGGGCAACCAAATGAGGAATGAAAAGATCAAACCCTTGCTCTGTGCTGATGATATGATCTTACATCTAGAAAACCCCAAATATTCTTCTAAGAGACTACTGGAACCAATAAATTCAGCAAAGTCTTAGGGTACAAAATCAATGTACACAAATCAGCAGCTTTCATATACTCCAGTAACAGCCAAGCTGAGAATCAAATCAAAGACGCAATACTTTTCACAATAGAAACAAAGAAAATAAAATATCTAGAAATATATTTAACTTAGAAGGTGAAAGACCTTTATAGGGAGAACTACAAAACACTGAGGAAAGAAATTGCAGATGGAAAAACATATCATGCTCATGGATCAGTTGAATCAACATTGTTAAAATGTCTATACCACCCAAAGTGATCTACAGATTCAATGCAATCCCCATTAAAACACCAACATTAGTTTTTGCAGACTTAGACAAAATAGTTCTATGCTTCATATGGAACCTGAAAAGACCCCAAATAGCTAATGCAACCTTATGTAATAAGAACAAATCAGGAGGCATCACTTTCCAGGACTTCAAGCTGTACTACAAGGCTACAGTAACCAAAACAGCATGGTACTGGCACAAAAACAGAAACATAAATCCATGTATCAGAACAGAAAACCCAGATATGAATCCATCCTCATATAGCCATCTGATCATTGACAAAGCAGACAAAAACATACACTGGGGCAAAGAATCCATAGTCAATAAATGGTGCAGGAAAAATTAGAAGGTCCCAGTTCTTAATACTGTTAGAATGGCAATAAATTTCAACATGAGCTTGGAAGGGTAAACATTTAAACCATACTAAAATATAATAAAACTTGTTTTGATATAAAATTTTTGATTTACTATTTTCTATCCTCAGAATTTTATGCACAACATACTACTTTGTTTTCATAAGAAATGATGTTCTGAAGATTTTGAAGCCAAAACATTTACCCTTTTCCTTTAGCTTTGTCACTCCTATTTGGCTCCTCCCACCTCTATATACATAAGTTTTCTCTCTCTCTCTCTCTTCCTCTCTCTCTCATCTCTATCTCTCTATCTTAATCTCTTTGTCTTCTCCTGGGTGTTCATGTGATCTCTTTTTATCCTTTAAGTTCCAATAATAAAACCTTGATTGATATGCGTCCTTTTTAGTCATCTCATATTAATATTAATTACTCTGTCAAGCCAGAAAAGTCATTCCCATAACATTTTAAGTATATTAATTCTTTGGTGTGCTTTGTCTTTTATTTTCATCATCTGTAAACCAAGAACATATGTTCTAGCTGCATTGCCAATTTCCATATCTATCATAATCACTAATTATATTCATGTCTTTATTCTTCCTATACAGTTTATGTACTTTTCTCCTTACTACATTTCATATCATTCATCTGGTAACATTAATTATTATTTCTGATTATTTTACCAATGTTCTCTTATTTTCTCTTAATATTTATTTTATGTCTTAATGACATTATATATATTCCCTCATGTTATAAGGCAATTTCAGAGATGCCAAATTCTCTTTAGTTTCTTTAATTATATGAAGTTTTTTCACTAAAAATGTGTGATTATCTCCCAAAGTCCATTTAATGTGATGATCTATAATCTGCCTTTTGAAAGGTATGTTTATTTTATTCATTTTCTTTCGTAATGTTTGTAAGTAGGTGTCATATTGTTTCTTCTCAGTTACTTAGTATGGGATGAGAATGTCTCTTCCAAGCCCTTTTATTTGTTCAAATGGTTAATAGGATTCTTCTTATTCAGCTTCTTGCTGTATCTTAGTTTGTGTGTCTCTGCCACATGGAGTTTCAGCTTCAATGCTTGTACATGATGTATATCTATAATCACTTAATTTGGTTTCTATTCCAGGATGAAGGAATGAAATTGTTTGAGGATTTAGACACTGAACTGTGTAGCTTTTGCCTTGCTTCATTTTCTTTATTTATCTATCTAAATTTTGTCAAGTGATATCAACAAATTGAGACTTTCTATCTCCTTTTGGCAATATTTTATCATACAAAAAGGACATCCTCTTGGCTTTAGATTGATCTGTTAAATCAGACTATCTCATTGAGTTGACATAAGTTAGCTTTTATTTATTGTTGGAGAAAATTGGCCTTAGCTAATGATGGGGAAACATAAAAGAAAGTTGAATTTTGGGTCCTTGCAACTATGGGAGCGGTATACATTATCTGCAGTGAAGTTATTGGGCTTTCTTGAGAACATTATGAGCATTTTTTTTCAGAATCACAGGCATCTACATTTTTTATTTTTCTTGTTTTCCTTTTTTTCTCTTGGAAAAATAAGGATAATGGAAATAATATAATGTATAAAGTTATTGCAAACACATTGCAGAAAATATTCTCCTGACATTCTCCTAATTTCTTCGCAGAGAGATAAAGTGTGATTTGTTTTAACATTTTGATGCTTTCTTCAGCTTCTTGTGGATTATAATTGATTAATCATGCTGTAAATTTGCATTATTCTGATTCTCCTATAAAAGACATCAGGTAGGGGGGATTTTAACCTTCTGATACTATTTCATTTCTGCTTGTATTTTATTTTGTAATATTTTGCTAATGTCTTTTGCTTCCAGGCAGTTCTTGTGATGCCATTTGGATTATATTATCTTTGCCTTCTTATATTTTATGTTTTAAATGCAGACCCACTTTATAGACATACTATAATAATTTTTTATAATTTTTGATTTTGATAAAATATACATAATACAAAATCTATTACCTTAATCATTTTTTAAGTTTGTAGTTCAGTATTGTTAGATAAATTCATGTTGGTATGAAACCCATCTCCAGAACTCTTTTTATCTTGTAAAAACTAAAGCCCTATACCCATTAAAGGACAACTCCCAATTCCCTTCTCTCCTCAGCACCTGGCAACCACCGTTTGATTTTTCTATATTATGTCATATAATTAATTTTTAAACAATCTCCTATTGATGAACATTTTGCAGACTTAATTCTATTCAATTTTTATCTCCCACTAAAAAAAGACTACCAGCAGGGTTGGATTTGATCTGTTGTGTCTGCCATGCCAGAAACATATGTCTCAACACACAATATTGAAATGGATCCTCCTTCCATAAATGAATCTCCTTCTAAATTTTATGTTTGATGATGAAAAAATAAGTATTATTAATATAAAACATTTAAGGACCATTCAACTAAAGAGCTCTCAAAAGCTACTGGGCCATACTTTTCTATTTTTGTTTCTTTTTGTTTTTGTTTAAGTACATATACTTCCAAAGGAAACATTATGAAATGTGTAGCATTCATTTAGATACATGAAAATGGAAAAAAGTTTATTTATGCTGAACTTTTATTTTATACTTATATAAGATAAAATGTATCATATTATAGAAAATAAGTATTCAACCAAAATCCTATTTAGCATATTGTTTAATTTACAAATAACGCCATTCATTTCAGGTGGTATATTTAACATTTTTTAGAATTAAAAAATATCCACTTGAAATTAATCACATTTTATAAAAATTAAGAAAAATATAGAATATTAAAAATGTCCTTTGCTCACTAGTGTTAAAATCAACTACAGTTGTAGTTGGAAATTCATAGTAATACTTTTGCCTTAACCAGATATTAAATGCTAATCTTTTTATATATTGTATTTTGCTGAAAATTTTTTATACTCTTATCATTTGGGAATCATAAAAATGATAATAATAAAATTTAAAATATTCTATTCACAATTGGGAATGAACATTAAATAGATAAATTGGTATTGAGGCAGGATAGGGAATAAAGAGAAGTTGCTGTCCTAGAAGAATTGCCCTGGATTTATGTCTCCCACATGGAAATGTTTAATAAGACTTTTTCCTAAAAATACTCTTTTGGCACTAATTCCTTAAATCTCATTTATACAATAGGGAAAAATGGATGAACATAGAATGAGGATAAATGACAACTATTCAGATAGTCAACTGGGAAAAGAAAAACAGATTGAACCTAATTTTCTAACAGTGTCTAATTGCAATTATATTTTTCTTTAAAGGTACTTAAGTTTATCAATATATTGTAATTATGCTACGAAATGGGAGGAGAGGGAAAGTTAATGTCAGAGAATAAATATGTGGAATCCCTGGTTCTCAACTTTGATCATGTATCAGAATCACCTGTGGGTTCTTTCTCTCAGTAAAAGAAAAATAAAATGAATTAACCCCCAGGGATAATTTTATTGTTCTTATAAACAAGTCAATTACTTTTCTTAATCTCTGGAAAATAAACTTGGAAGCTCATATACACAGCACATGCAAAGGAGTTATTTGGATATTTTTCTCTAATGTGTAAGTTGTTCCTTATTGACAAAATGAGAATTGTCTTTCTTTTTATGCAGGTGGTTTCATGTTTGATATTTCAACTCAATCAATTGTAATTAAATTGAGACTAATTAAAATGGGAAATCAAAAACAAGTGAATTGACAAGGTGAATCATTCCCATAAGATTAAGAAGAAATTTAAAATTAAAAGTAATTTTCTCAGGCAAAGAGAACATTATCACCATTATAGGTCAATTACCTAAGGCATTCTGTAGTAGTTTTATTGTAAGAAATAATGAGCATGGGGCTACAAATTGTTAAGATTGTAAAAAAGAAAAAATGACCAAGAAATTAATTTTAACTTTTTGTTTCTATAATTATGAATATAATACATATTTATTAAACAATAAGCTATCCTTAGAGATGCACCGAAGGCATCTGAAATTGTGGGAGAAGCAAAGAGCTGTTGTTATGAGTTCTTTATAATTGTAAAACATAATTTTAGATTATAGTTTTATACATGTGTCTATAGCAGTCATTTTAAGTAAATGTGAAAGCACATTTGCTATGTTTTCCACTGAATTCAAAAGTAAAAACATAGGGTTTTGATTTTTGGTTCTCTACCATATTGAAAAATAACGTGATTTCATATTGAAAAAAATAGTAATACAAATGTTCCAGTTTTATAAGCTAAATTGATCAAATATTGGCAATTTTACTTAATTTAACCTATACTATCTAACCTAATTTGTCTAATCTCCCCATAAGGATAAGAGACGAAATTATCCTAGGTATGTGATTTTATAGAAATGTTTTTATTTGATATTTTGTGGAATAAACAAAAGTGTATCATAATGGAATTAAGTCAAAAAGGTCTTGATACTTCCATTTTCCTCAACCTCTGGACCCAGTAAACATCTTCTTAAAATAAAAATAATTAAATAAATAAATCATGTACCTATGAGTTGTGTGCATAAAATCTTGAGAATTTCCAGATAGCTTGTCTATTTATGACAGAATGAATCTTTCTTAAGACTAAGGATACCAATTCATGTGGGGCCACCAGCCAGTGATAATCAAGATGATTAAAGAATAGGCAACTACCTAGGATTTCCAGTCCCATGTCTGGATCCCATTTATCAAAGTCCTGGGCTATAATTGTCCGGGTTAGTGCTAGACCTTCAAACTTTAGTCTGGTCCACTCCAGTCTCTCTCCCAGAGGCAGCTTTAGCAATATTTCCAAACTAATAAGGAGCATAGTGCAAAAAAACAGAGAAGATAATTTTATAATACTGAATTTGGTGAAATTCTGAGATTTTTCCCTTTTGTTTCCACAATTAATGTATTCATTTTCCTCCCAATCATATAAAATTAATAATTCTGACAAAATATATGAGTATATATAGGCAATAAAATTTTCCTAAGCAATTTACCTTATGATTTCTTGCAATAGCTCAAAGTCCTATTACTATTAATAATATTTTGAAACTAAAGAAACATAGCTTATTGAAGTTACACTATTTAAGAACATATATTAATGTGTCTGATTTAAGATTTAAACCTAGAAATATTTGATACCACAAACCACAATAATAATCAGCTGGCCACAGAAACCATTTCTAGATATTAAGACTTTCTTAGAATTGCAGCTGTTGAAATTATTTCAGATAAAACTGTGAAGCTGAGAGCCACCACTCTTATTAAAACAAAACAGAAAAACAAAAATTCTTGGTGATTTAAGCTTTATAACAACTCTGACAATTAAGCTTGCTAGATTTCATCAATAATATTTGATTTTCCTCACTTCTGAAATTAAGATTCTTAATGAAATGTGTTGTGTGTGTGTGTGAGAGAAAGAGAGAGAGTGTAAGAGAGTGGGGGGGGGGAGGTTTGTGTGTGTTTGTGTTTTCTTGCCTGGCAAGCATTTCCTCTTGATAATAACTAATTTCTTTGGACAATTACCCCTCTCCACTCTCATATATATGGTCCAAATGGACTGAAACTCTGCTTACCCTTGCTACAGAAGTGAGCTCATGGCCCAGTACCAGCCAGTGAGTTTATTTTACAACCTAGCCATGGTGCTTGGTTTGGGGGGGTGTCTGGTACTACAGTTAATCCAGTGTGAAACGTTCCCATGACATTTGATAGAATTTGGATGAAACAAGATGTGTGGATTTGAGTTGCAACACCATCTGGATAGGGCCTAACAGTCACTACTACATAAAAGGAAGTAGAGGAGGAAATTGAAACTGTTTGAAGCTCTGGGTCCAGATGTTTCTGAAGATAAATTAAACATGCATTCATATTTTCATGTGTCAATATTTTTTTTTTTTTTTGCTTAAGCCATATAATCTGGTTTGTCAGAGACTTTTATTGCAGACATGTAATCTACTGTAGCTAGCTTAATCACAGAGAAATGTTATGGATTATCAGGTTTTAGAATTTATGAAATGGAGAAGAAGAAATTTTGAGTCTTCTTGTCAGGAAAAATGGTCTTACTGTATTACTGCTCAACTTGAAACCGCCATGCTGGTGGGGACTGTGTACTAGAACCTCCACTGCAGCATCCTCCGGAGAAACATATGTTTCTGCCGCTCTACTTGTAAAGGGATGGCCTCTTCCCAGAGAAATGTTCTCTCACCATTGCTTAATTCTGCATTTACATCTTGTGTTTCTACTCCAAGGATCTTAACTTTGAGAAAATATTGGAAATGTTTTTCTTTCCAGCCTTTATGGTACAAGGAAGCACTATAGAAAATACTGGAGTGCATGATGAGTGAAGTAATGTGCAGTATTAGCAAAATTGGCAAGTTGGAGTTTCCTGAATCAAAAAGCAGGATTTTAAATCATTTATCTCACAATGTCACCATCATTACCTTGCCAGCTTACCTACTCAGGTCAATGTCACCCTCTGAGAACGACCATGTTGGTAATGAGGATGTTATCATGTATGATGAAGTTGTTACCCAATTTTCAGTAACTTATGAAATATTAGAGATCAAAATACTTTTTTATAACTCATCTGGGACATCTCAGTTTATAGAAGAGGAAATCTGCTAAAATACAATCCAGTTCCTTGCCTAAGACTATAAGATCACTTCTGGCTTCACACTGTTTAAAAGAACTCTGGAGGAGCCATCCTAAGTATCCCTTCAATTCATTTCTCCTGGCTTGTCAGGATACAGGTCCCCAAACAATGCATATTATCAGAGTCTAGACTCAGATGGTCAAGGTTGGTGTGTCTTAACCCCACACAACTTCTCAGAGTAATAAAAGGGTTTATGTCTCTACTAAATTTTATAAAGTGTCAAAATAACAGAGTATAAACTATGTAAATTGTGAAATTTATTCTCTGTTTCTACGTTTTCATTAAAATTAGAAAATGAGAATTTTTTATTATGATATAACATATAAACTTTCACTTGGAACAAGTTGCTAGAATAGTTTGGGTAGGAGCTGCTATGGTGTTTCATGGTTAGGAGATAATAGGCTTTACATTGTTGTGACAGTTCATGACAACCCATAGAGGCATACTTTTTCTTCTAGCCCTTAAATATTTTAGGTTACCACTCTTAGGTCAGGGTGTATTTCATATTTCTCTTTATGTCAATTGCCAGCCATTTCTCTCTCAATACGTTGAAGCCATGCTAGAATTTTGAGTGTTAACCCAAATTTGTTCTTGGCTTAGGGCCTTGTCTTTGTTGTTCCCTTTGTCTGGAATGCTCTGTATCCAGTTGTACCCTTGACTGAGTCCTTCTTACTACTGAGATCTCAACTCTATTATCACCTCTATATCAAAACTTTCCCCAAGTATGCAATCTGGTTTGACTTCTGACTTTCAGAAATGATCACCCAGCTTTATTTGTTCTAGTTTATATCACTATCTGAAATTACACAATTAAGGTGCAACTTGTATAGTTTATGCCCCAATCTTAGCACACAATCTAGTTACAAGCAAGACATCATCTCTCTTCTTCAACATTGTGCAAGTGCCTAGATTTCATCACATATTGAGAGGAATTTTAATAAATATTTGTAGAATGAATGATGGAATGATTTAAAAATGAAAAAGTTATACACTTTATAAAATTTAGTAGAGACATAAACTCTTCTATTACTCTGAGAAGTTGTGTGGGGTTAAGGCACACCAACCTTGACCGTCTGAATCTAGACTCTGATAATATGCATTGTTTGGGGACCTGTATCCAGACAAGCCAGAAGAAATGAATTGAAGGGAAACTTAGGATGGCTCCTCCAGAGTTCTTTTAAACAGTGATCTTATAGTCTTAGGCAAGGAACTGGATTGTATTTTAGCAGATTTCCTCTTCTATAAACTGAGATGTCCCAGATGAGTTATACAAAAGTATTTTGATCTCTAATATTTCACCCAATTTTGTGAAGGGACTGAATGTATTCATCTAGAGAATTTTTTAAAAGCTACAAATTCTCTTCTTATTTCCCTAAGAAAAGTCAGAGGAACATGTCTGTAAAGCAAAATCCAAAGTCCGCCCTAGATAGCCTATATTTATCTAAGTAAATTATGAACATTAGACAATAATAATGACCCAAGTTATGAGGTTATGAACATTTCATTTATCTCCCTAATGATGCTTCTGTTATTGAACTAAGAGAGAAATTATGAAATTGATTTACCTACCATTCCAAGCATCTGCCATTATGTTATAATTAGAAACAAAGTCCTGATTAGAGGATGCACTTAATTCTTTAAGGAGATTTTTCTGTGAACTTATTTACCTCCATTTGTAGTACTTTAAAGAGACTAAATGCAAGTTAAAGCAGTCTCTATCATCCTATTCATTAGTGAATACAGTCCTTTCAAAAATTTATAAAGTACAACCTAGTTTTGCCTTCATTCCATATATATCAAAACAGTTTTGTGCTTTTTTATAAAATACACTTCTCACCCAAATCAACATGACCTCACTGATTACATTTCTACCTTCTCCATAGCTATATCTTTATCTATCTGCATAGATGACTAATTCAAAATATCTGTGTACACATTTTAAATTTTGATAACTATTAGTAATAAATCTTAATAGCTTTTTAAATATTCTTTATAATTTATTTGTTGTATTTATCTTTCCATCGAGATTTGTCCATCATAATTTAAGTGAAGATGTGTTGATTATTTCCTTATTATCTATAAACATGTTTTTCAAAGTCTCAGAGATAGGACGTATTATAATAAATATGCCTTTTTTGTCCTTAAAGCTGTTTTTAGGCACTTGTTTTAGTTTTAAGAAAAGCTACATGTTCTACTAAAGTAAAATAAACCAAAAAATTATGTTTTTCTTTTGAAGAAATAGAAGAATATTTCTGATAAAACTTAGCAGATTTATACTGATGAGTGTAGAAAAGATTGTCATGAATGAGTTTATTGCAGTCTATTGCACAGTGATGTCATAATAAATAAGTAGAAAAATATTTTTAATAATCTGTTGTATTAACCTATTCTAATGATTTAATTAAAGTATGTTTATATTATACATTATATGTACACAATTTATAGAAATTAACATATTTTTAAAAACGGTGTCTATTTTTCAATAGACCTGTGATTTTAAATATTATAAAATTAATATTTATCATCTTTCCATTAAAAAGGAATAGTAAGTGAATTAAAACTTAGTAAATGAAATGTTTAACAAACTGAACAATTCCTCCTGGTGAATAAGTTATACTAATAAAAAATAATAACAAGTTATTCACATGCATTTATGTAGACTTACTATTTTAATGTTTTCTTATTTATTTTATATAAGCTATATATTATATAATATTTATTTAATATCATTTATTTCATTCACTGTAGGCTGGACAGTGCATAATCAACATGCATGATTCCTTATTAATAAATAAACAATTAATGGGACATTCTGCAATGATACCATATGTTAGATTTTCTCATATGTGTACTAGCTATTAAATGCACTAAGAAAATCCAAATAAAAGTTTTAGATAACTTTATTTTTTGTAGTATTTTAAAAATACAATTAATCATTTATGGAATAAAGTTTCTTTTAAAAATTTTGCAGCAATTTCTAACCACTAAAGGAAAGGTTTTCATTACTTTTATTAAAAGAGTCTTTTTAAACTCCAGCCTATGGTTTTCTCTCAATAAATCTAAAATAAAAATTTTAAAATGTTTTTATAGTTGTTCACATTGAATTTGGAATCTACTGTGGTATTTTAATATTTGGTTCTTTTTCCATGTTAATTACAGTTCTACATTAAAATCAAATGACATACACTGCCTTATCACTTAGCATATATTGTTTATACCACTCAGCATTCATTAATAAAATTTGTTCAAAAATATTTATTACAGAACTTCTCGGTGTGGATCCAGGCTCAATGTCAGGCATTGGGATATAATAATGAGCAAGGAGGGTTTCCCTGGTAGCAGGACAGGAAAATGCCCATCTTTGCATCAGAATAACTCTATAATAGTATAGACAGCAAATAAAATGCAAACATATCTTTGGAAGAAAACATCATCTCTGTGATTTATATATGGAGAGGTCACCTAAATGTGAGAAGAAGAATCAATTCTGTTTGGAAAGATAACTTCACTCAAAAATATAAGAATAAACTTTTAGTCACAGCCCTCGTACTTTATTCTTTGTATGATCTTTCAAGGGACTTTTAACCTTTTGTGGTGTGGTTTTCTCCATTGTAAAATGTGAAAATATATCAATATTATTCACACCTCAGGATTATCAGGATTAAATAAAATAATCTGTGTGAAAAATTGCACTATAATGCAATATTTGAAATAACTCAAACACACACATGTACATGCAGGCACATTTGTAAAGGAAAAAATATAGAAGGGGAAGATAATGTCATTGAAATCTATGTAGTAGAAAAATTATGAGAATGCTAGATGATAAATTTGATAGTATATTAGAATCTGACTGAGTGCTGAATTTATTAGTGATTTTCAATTTATCTTTTTCTTAGAATTTGGAATTTAACATTTTGATTCTTCACCACAGTGAGAATTAATGAGAAAATGAAATCTCAGGGGAACTTCCTCTTTGATTCCCTGCTTCAGATCTTTTCTCTGTGTTTGGGATCTATATTGCATAGTCTTCCTTTGATCTCTGCCTGAAAAGGCCACTGACAACAGATAGAAACTTTGGTATGAAAGTGCTGGATGGAAACACACCAAAGTTAAAAGTGAGTGGAATAAAGATATTCTAGATATATCACAACTATGTTAAATCCAATTAATATACTTTTAAAAGACTTCCCAAATATTAATGTCTCTTTCTATGTCCATCTTTCTTCTCCCATTATACGTTAGTATTATAGTAGTTTTGTAATTATTCAAAATGTTGCCCAAAGATTATAGATCAAAAGTAAATATGGAAAACATCTACTAGAGGGTACTAGATACCAGTATTTTTTAAAAATAGCCCACAAATATATGATAGAAAATGAAAGCAATGAAGTTAAAAATAGGTCAAAATTAAAAAGACAAAATCCATAGAAGATGGTACAAATATCCAACTGATATATGAAAAGTGTTTATTTAATTAAAACCTTATCAAAAAGATATTGAAATATTATCAATACATAGTTTATAAAATTAAACAGTGTAATTATATCCAGTGCCTGTTAAAGTAGGGTACATGGAAACCCTTACACATTACTGGTGGAAGTGTAATGTTATAGTCTTTAGGAACAATGTCTTGTACTATAATTTATTTTAATTAAATTAAATATGATTATTATTTGTTCAAGCAAGTAATATTACTTTTGGCCTTTTTTTCTGTGGAAATAAAGATGACTATACATACTTATTTTTATTTCTTTAGAATAAACACACATACATACACACTCCCCATATATGGTAGTGATGAAAGAAAAATGGGAAAGTTTATTCATAGGAAAATTATTGAAGCTTCTCTTGTAAATGATGTATCCACTAGAAAAGAATAGAAGCAAGGGTATGTAATTTTTGAGGATACATCCTAAAAGGCCAACTAGCTTCTGACTTATTCACTGGGAACATTCACTCTTTGAGCTCTGAGCCGCCATGTTAGAAGTCTGGTTTTCTTAAGCTACCATTCTGCAAAGGCTATGGGTAGACCTTTCATTTGACAACCCCAAATGAGTCCAGCCTTCCTCTTATACCTGCCAAGTTAACTGGCATGTGAGTGAAACCGTCTTGGACCTTCTAGACAAAATGATCTACCAGATCAATATCATGAAATGACCCTCACTGTTACCATATAAAACAAATGACTCACTCAGCTAAGCCCTGCCATAATTCTTGACTGATAAAATCTTGAGATGTGATTAAAAAAAAATAGTTGTTGTTTTGGAGATTTTTTTTATAACACAGTGGATAACCAGTGCTCAAAATGACAACTTAGTAGGTTTTAATACAGCAAAAATCTACTTTTGCATACTATACTTCCAACATCTATAAATGACAGCTGCATTTTCATTTTAACTAACTGTGAAGAAATTAACTCAGGGTTTAGGTATTATCTGATAAAGACTTAAAGCATCAAGGATAAGTGTTATAGGGCTCTGAGCAATATTTGCTGCAATTTACTTGTAGCTTTGATGCCTATTTAATAAGTTTATTCATATGTACGTTATTTTTAATTAATGATGCAATGATGTGACATCACTCAACTTTCTAATTTATTGGATAACACTCAAGAAAACAAGTAGTTCAGTTAACATCCTAACTTCTTATCTCATGATTAAATGTTCTATGTCTACAAGGACTCATTAGCAAACCACAAAGAGGGTCCAATAGAGAAAGCAGTAGTCACTGACCCTGGTAATCACTGCTCTTCTCTCTGTCTCTTTCTATGTATTTGATTTGATTTGTTTGTTTGAATTTTAAATCTTACATACAAGTGAGATATTATAGTATTTTTCTTTCTGTTTGACTTATTTCACTTAGCATAATGCCCTATAGTTTCATCTATATTATTCCAAATGGCAGGATCTTTTTTTAAGGCAGAATAATATTCCGTATTATTTTGTAACTTTAACTTTTAACAGATATCTTAATTTCTTTGTATCAACTATCACAAGCTTCTGTCTGGTGTCATATTCCTTCTGTATACAGAATTTCCCTCAAAAGTTTTACAGGTCAGTTCTGATAATAATTTCTCTCTGTGTAAGTTTTATGAATAATTTTTATATTGTTCATTTTTTAATGATAGTTTTGCTATTATAGAATTCAGGTTGAACTATTTTTTGTTTGTTTCTTTGTTTTTTCTTTTTTTTTTTGCTTTTATTCATTTACTTTATTAATGTGGTGATTTATAATTACTGATTTACTAATATCAAATTGTTCTCATATTTCCAGGGAAAGATTCTTTTTTTTTTTTTT
>CM052439.1:161565992-161610371 GCA_028533085.1 Varecia variegata
CAGTGCAGCCACAAACTACAGTGTTCTGACACTGCTTTTCTGATGAATCAAGGAAAAGCCTCTTGAGAAAACAGCTGAGGTGCCAGCTTGAAGATGAAACTCTAAGGGTATGCAGTTTTCTCATTCAGAATGTGGCACAATATTTAAACCAACGGCCATGATACAGTGTTTTGTTTCCGACAGGAGAAAGATACGTTCCTGGGAATGAAGGAGAGGAAGTAGCAGCCTTCTCACTCACCATCACTCCTAGAGACCACTTGAGACATTTCCGCTTCCTGTCCTTTCAGCATTATGCTCCCTAAGTCTAAAGTGGGTCACTTCTGCAAGGAGAGACAGTGAGAGTATTTCTAGATTTAAAGCTGTAACTGCTGCCTGGAGATTTGGGCTCTTTGTGCCAATAGACTATCAGGTGTGCATGGAAAGTATCACACAGACAAAGGTAATTAACTGCGACTCTCATGAAGGCTGCTGTTGCATAATGGGGGCAAGGCAAAGTGTGATTATCGGTCAGGAGATCCTCTGGGTGTTCTTGGTACTCCTCTGTCTAGGTTTAACTGTAAACAGGCCAGTAAAGCAACACAACCTGAAAAGTGTATGGTAACCTTGACTCAGAATCCTCAGGGTAAGAGTCTTCTATCCCAGGAAACCACATCAACCAACCAACAGAAGCACTAGTTAAAAAGATTCTTGAATGAGTGGCAGAAGAGGTAGATAGTGAGTATCAAATATAGCCTTCAACCAATTGCAGCAGTGTGTGCTGTCATTGACTGAACTACCTCCTATAATTACCCCAGAAATTATGGCCAACCAACATCTTAGAGAAGCCACATCTAATGGCAGCAAACTAAATGTGAGAAGCTAGGATATCTGAGCAGTATCCCAGCTGCCTTGAGAGTTTGCTTACTTTATTTTTATTTTTTAGAGACAGGGTCTCACTCTGTCACCTTCTGGGCTCAAGTGATCCTCCCGCCTCAGCCTCCCAGGAAGCTAGGATTACAGGCAGGTGCCACCATGCCTGGTTTTTGTTTGTTTGTTTGTTTTGTTTTTGTTTGTGTTTTTTTTTTGTTTTGTTTTATTTTGTTTTGTTTTGTTTTTGTAGTGATAAAATCTCCTTACATCATTATTGCCCAGGCTGGTCTCGAACTTCTGGCCTCAAGTGATCCTCTCACCTTGGCTCCCAAAGCACTGGATTTATAGGGTGAGTCATCATGCCTGGACAAGAGTTTGCTTCCTCTTTCAAAGAGGACACAGATGCTTCCTCTTTCAAAGATAACTGTTGTCCAAACAGCAGTCACCAAGTGCCTGATTAGTTATGGTCCACTATAGGGTCCCCCCAGAGTCAATGGCTAACACAGGAATACTTAAAAACTTCTCCTGGCCTCAAGCCGAGACTAGTCAGCAGGACAGTTTATGCTGCACAGTCTCTCCTGGAGTCAGACTGAAGTTAGACCAAGTTGTTTTCTCATCCCGTTCCCTGTTTTGTTTACCTCATTCCTTTTCTCCTGAGATAAATAGAGGATCCTTAACAAACCATGTGCATCTAAATCCCAGTCTCAGGCTCTACTTCCAGGGAAGTCAACCTAAGAATTTGTGACCATGAACTATTCAACTGGAAACACAGGTTTTCAAATGTATCTGTTATAATCCATTAAAGATATATGTTCCTGCCATTGTATTACGGATGTAAGGTCATACAAACTCTGTCCCTCTGTAATTCTTAATATCCTGCTTTCAATCAGCTCTGTAGTTTAATGACACAATAAGGGTGTCTTTTATATGTTTTGTCCAATTTTGAAAGGCTGAAAGGGGAGAGACTGTTTGCTGGGCCCTGCTATAGATTGTATAGTCTGGCACTTCTCTTGCTGTATCTCTTACCATTGGTTAAGACATTCATAGAACCAAGGAATCTTGTGTACTGATCTTTTGTCATCCCTATAGGCTGTGGTCCAGGATCCCAGGACTTTGGACTTCTTACCACACCTACACTGAGCTCACGTCTAGGGCTGGTGTCGGCTTTGTCCTGAGCTCTGCTGTCCCGAGGAAAGATCATGCTGCTGGCATGACCATCCCTAGACCTGAGAGAAGATCATGTAGTTGTTGTTTACAAAGCTATGGACAGTACTTGAATGTGTAGGTGGGGATGTCCACAAAGATAAGTTCCAGGAACCTTGCTGTGTGCTGCAGAGGTAGGGCTCTAAGGATCAGCATGCTGGATCTCCTCATATCATCATATTCCAGGACAGAATTCTTATAAGTGAGGATTCAAAACTCATACCTGACCTCTCACATGACTATAAAGATATGTTTTCAAACTAGGACATCACTTATTTGTTTTTAGCTTGTATATACATTTTAATTATTTAATCAAATATATGTGGATCTTAGTTTATATTCCTACTCCAGACCATTCAAATGTCTGGAATTTAGTGTTTCATTCATTAATTTTGATCTTAATTTCTATAGCTGAATGTAGGTAACATCTTTGCACAAGGTACAGTAAGGTATGTCCAAATATTCCCCATGCACTACATTTTTCCCTTTTTATCTTCTTCACCTGAACATTTTTTAAAACAACATACATGCCTAAATTTTGAAATGCACATTAACTCATATTTTCTAAAACATACTTCATTTTGTTCTTTACTCTCCCTGCTACTAATCTCTTTATGTCTATTTGTATTATTTCTATGTTTTTGATATAGTTTGTAACACCTCTCTATTTTGTATCATATGAGAACCTTATTAATATTCCATTTACTTGCTCTTCTAAATTCTTAATTAAAATGCTAAATAGGATATTAAATCGGATGGAGGCAAAGAATGACCTCTGTGACAGACCATAAGACAAGCTCCTCAATATAATGTATTGCTGTTTATTATGTTTCTTGATATATTACTTCAGATAGTCTTCTGTAGCTGTGAAATCAATTTTACATATTCTTAAAATAGTTTTGTTTGAAAACACTACTTATGGACTCCAGGTCTCTATTACAAACTATAATAAGTAGAAACTTCCATCTAAAAAAATAATTAATTGAAATTGTGGTTGATGAATACTTATCTTAATCAGGTTACAATTTAAGATATGTTTTGTTTTTGTAAATGCGCCCTGAGTCATAATTAATACTGAAAACATAGAGTTGTGATTTAGTATATTATGAAAGTGGGATTATAGTAGGAAAATATGAATGGCTTTTAGGATTTGGCTAAATACATATCTATAATGTTCATTCAATCTTTCTAAGCTTATTTTATCAAGGTGCAGAAGTTTCAACTTGGCA
Source organism: Varecia variegata (assembly GCA_028533085.1). NCBI lineage: Eukaryota > Metazoa > Chordata > Mammalia > Primates > Lemuridae > Varecia > Varecia variegata. The sequence continues at coordinate 161,569,274 of CM052439.1, forward strand.
ACCAGAGACTGAGTTACATTTTAAAGATTCCTGAGTAAAACTCATTCACTAACTCAAAAGATACTTGGAAGACTATCTTGAAATATAATGTGAAAGTTTTTCTTCTAAAACATTGAAAACATGAGAATGGTTTTATATATCAATACAAGAATTGACTTGAACTACTCACTCCATTGAATAAATATGTTTTGAACTCATGTTATCGTTAACCTCCTTGTTAAGAAGTTAAAGTATTCTGGTTTTCTTTTCATTCCTTTCTTTATTTGCTTTTTTTTAACTAACATTACACCACAGGAGTAACAATTAGGGATGCCATATTTTCCAGTTGTTATAATTTTTCTTTAAATATAATCTGAGGCCATGGAGTACCTACCACACATTTTGTATTAGTTCTAGTGTTTATTGATTTTTTAATATTCCTAAAATATATCTGTTAAAAGACCTAACATGTATAAAATCAGTTTAAATAGACTGAGATGAGAAGAAAAATGTTGTAAGATACCTCTAAGAATCAACAGCTGGAAACATTTATTTGAAAATGTTTAATTAAACATTTGCAAATTATAATCATGTAATCAAAATGAATGCAATTAAATCAAGTCTTAAGTGAACTATAGAACTTATGGATTTGAGTAATAATAATAAATTACCAGATAAATATTCAAGGCCACAAGTATTGGAGAATATGAATATATATCATTCCAAAAGCTTATCCCTAATGTTGTGGAATGCCATTAACATATTGCTCATTTTCAAAATGTTTTTTATTCAACATATATTTATTTAAATTCTATGATACATGAGACTTTTTAAATGAATAATGGGCAAATTAATGAATAATAAAAACACAATTATGGCTCTCATAAAGACAGAGACTTGTAAAATAATGACTATAATAAGAATTTCAGAGAATGAGAAGTGTTAAAAATATTTGAAATACAGGCAGCATAATGGGTTAGGAAGTGATTGAGAGACTGAATGAAGGAGGTTACTCATTTAAGGGAATTAGAGAAACAGATTCTTCATCATGATTTTCACCAAACGCTTGAAATTTAATGAGCTGCAAATGTATGTTTTAAAATGGATGGATCCACTAGTTTATGAGAAATTTCAAACTGGGTCCCGAAAACAGAGGAAGAGCCTCCAGAGTGCTTCCGTGATTCATGCTGAAAATAATTCAGCATTTGGCAGAGATAAAAGCAACTAATTTGAGGATATTACAAACCAAACTTTTGAAAGGTTATTTTAAACAATTAAAAGTAGGTGTTAGAATAATGACTATAAAGATGATTAGACCTACGTTGAAGTGTAGGTTAGGATATTATGTTCTCTACATCTATCATTTTGTCCAAGATAATATATTTATAATGTTTCTTTCTCTGCATTTAATTATTAGGAATATAAATAACATTTTCAATCTCAATACCATTGTCATTGTCTTCATTCAATAGAGTATATATAAATATATTCATGTGTGAAACCATATTGCAATAGATTTCACCACAACAAAGCAGAAATTCAGTAACAATGTAAAATATATTCTGAAATGATCCCTCAGCCTCCTCTGGTTAAATTCTTTTCAATTTCTCTATCTTCTACCACAAAAGAAAGAAGTTGTATAGTAATAATTTGCAATTTTGAGTGACAAAGTATAGCCTTATGAAGAGTTTGGTATCTATATTTCAAATGTATTATGTCCAAAGACTTCGCCAACAACATTCTTAAATCAGGTGCATAATTAAAGTCACAGACATTATATACACAGCTTCAGAGTCTTCCAGTTACTTCTTCAAATAGTTGAGTCAGTGGTGGAGTTATAGATTTGTGCTGTGGAAAATTATTATATTAATGGTAGTCATATATTTATTGACTTATGTCTAAATGGAAGAATGAAAAGCTATTAGACATATTAAAATATATTGGAAGAAACTATAGAGCTTGACCATTCTCTTTTAAAGCAATTATTTATTTCATCTCTTTACTATGTGAGTATAGCACCCACAGACGCTATCTGGCACCTAAATATCAATTTAACCTTCAGGCTTCACAGATTTTATTCACGTTAAACTGCGTCTTCTAAATTCGGAATGTCACAGGGTCTAAACACATACTCTTCTTTACTGATAATCACCCAGCTGTTAGAAAACAATAATATTACAGGGTTTATATTCTGGACATCTAGGGCATAAATAAATCTTATTTCTTAGATGAGTCATTTAAAAAACGAGCATGTTCATTGAATACTGGTTTTGAGCCTTGAAAAAGGAAAAAAAGTAATTGGAATGGAATCAGGGTATGGAAAGATCAAAATGAAAGTTCATACTAAATGATGCCTTTTTTCATTCAAGTAAATGTCAGATACCAGTTTCAGAACACTGTCCTGATTTTTAAGAAGTGAGCCATGATATAGTAGGTAATATGATGAATATAAAGATTATAAAACTTTGGGAATTAATAAAATTCCTCGTTGCAGAAAAGAGGGCGATTACTTTTAGCACACGGGACATAGGGGTCATTTTCAGAAGCTGTCTTTGGAAATGTAGCCCTTTAAGTGGCATTTCACTCTATAATATTAAAAAGCCGTTTTTATAGACCAGTTTTCTTTAGCTGAAGTCAAGTGGAATGTAGAAATAGTTCTACAAAAAAAAATTCAGAGAAGAAATATTTCCTACCTCTTTGCTTTTGTTACGGCCACCCAAAGAGTTTTATTGATCTTAACCCTAATCAGAAATGTATAACTCAAACAACAGAACAACAAAAAAAATGTTATGGAAGCTACACTTTATTGCCAGCATACATGCCGGGTATCCTGGAGATAATATGTATTATAAGCCATCAGTGTCATACAGTAAGTTATACAGGTACCAGCTATACAGACAGCTGCCTTGACATGTTTGCATTTAATTCCTGATGTGTCCAGAAGTAACATGATACATCATTTATAATCTTCATGGAATCACTGATATTTTAGATCATTTTAGTCTAATAAAAGTGAAGTTTTATGGCTCATTTTAATTAGGGTAGATAATCAATATTGTCTTTATTACTTTAAGCAAATAACAGCAAAACAAGGCAAACTTGAAGGCTGGAATGTACTTTATAATCAAGGATTATCCCAGAAAACACAAAAAGTCTATAAGTAAAATTCTCAGAGTAATGATTTTCACTAGAAAACACCATGCCTCTGGAGCAAATACAGTTTTAAAAAAATCTTTAAAATCATTGCTTTATGCTTCCATTTAACAAAATATGAAATTTAATATAATTTTAAAATAGGATGTGATAATTTTATATTTACTACAGTTAAAGAACACTGGCCTACATAGACAGTTGCTAATACCGTCAACTGGACATTCATGAATGTTAATATCAGAATCTCAACTCCAAACAGTTCATTAGCTAGCTTCAAAACTGGAGGTATGGCAATTTAAAAATTGGTTAAATCAGAGGTATAAAACAATACAGTCCACAGGATTTTTTCATCCTCCCCTCTGCCTTCCTCAACAGGAAAAGGGTGTGGACAAATGGGAGCCCTCTTTAGAAGAAAGAAAACACTTGCGAAGCAGGTAATCAAGTATGTTTTTCATACCAACAATACTGGAAACAGCTGGCCTAATAAGAAACACTTTGTGAATCAATAAACTGATTCCTACAAAACCAATGGATGAGAAACAGAGAGTTATTCAAAATAAGGAGATATATATATTCCCCACCAAAGAGATTCCCTAGCATTGATTTTTTAAAGCTAGTTGGCCCTGGAAAGTAGGGCAAGATTTGAAGATATTTTTAATAATATCCTGTCTGTCATGAATTTGAAATCAACTGTGCTGAAATACATTTGAGTGATTTGAACAATGCTGACATGCCTCCTACTTTTGACTTTAAGTCATGACTATTATTTTTTAACCTTTGATTTTAAGCCTTTAAGAGAAGCACTTTGCATTTACATAGCATATTCAATTTAGGAAACAAAAGGCAGTCCATAAATTGATTTACTAACTATAGGCTGTGCTCTACACTTAACTATTCACCATTATGTTCCTCTTTGGAGTCTTAGGACAAAAAAAATGTAATTTCTCCCAGTACTAAAATTAATTCAGTCATGTCTGTTGGGCTATTTGGAAGCTATTCAATTGCATAAATTAAACTCAGTAACAGCTTAGACTTGCCCCCAAACATTTTAACCATAGAAACACAGCAAAAGTCTCTTGCTTACATCTGACTACGGAGAACAGACGAGGAGGGGAGAGAAGAGAGGAAAGGAGAAAAGGAAAGGAGAGCAGGAAAAAAATCAACTAGTGTCTTAAATGGGAAAAAGTGAATAGGAAATATTTTAATTTATAAACATCAAAATTCAGTTCAAATACACTGTTGTTTCTTAGATTAAAATAAAATCCAATAGTTATGAATCAATCAAAAACAAAATCAAATGTTACCTCTTAATCACACAGATATTTTAAGGAGAGGCAAGGTTAATGTAGTGAAAAGACTTAGACATTCTTAATAGGCAGAACTTGGTTTAAATGTGCCTCTTGCTATGTAAAAATTATTAAAAAATCCTTTTTCTCTTTGGTCAACAAATGCAAATTTCACTTATTTATCTGAAGATTTAAAATAATAAAATGCATCTTTGTTAAGTCACCTAGAAATAAATTACATATGAATATGTATGTGTGTATATATTTAAATGTATATACAGACACATATATACAAACAATACATGTAGGTATGTGTTCATGAGACTAAATTTGAGTGTGTTTCATGAATGGACAGAAATTTTTACATACACAAACAAAAATTTTATTCAATAATAAGTTATTTTGAAGTTGAAATTGGTTGTGATTTATATTAATCAGTGCCTTAATATTGGCAGTCTGTTTCCATTCATCAATCATACCTAATAATTTTACAGTTATTAAAACATAAAAAGTGAATTCAATGTTATCCAAAATTTTCTACATATATACAAAAAAAATCAATACTCAAAGATGGGAAGCTGTAAAACAAGTAATTTAATATAAATTATTTTTAAGAATTCTACTTTATGTAAACATAAAAACATCGATTCTTTTTAACCTACTTACTTTCTAACATTGTTAGGATACATTTAGGAAAATCTAAGTAGCATAATATACATTTATAGAATATTCATTTATGTTATTATACTATATATTTGAAAATAATAAAGTCAAAAGCATGCTAAATGTTTGCCACACACATAAGAATTTATGAATAATATTTTTTGATGTAGATAGCATTAGATTAATTGAATATTAAATATAAATATATGATTATTTGGAAAGTTTCTTTTTTATGATAGCTAAAATCCAAAGAACTTACTCCATAATAATTGTAATTTATCGAGGCATTATATAATATAGGCACAAATTCTATATTGGTGATCTTCAATAATTCTGATTTTTAATTCAGATAATTTAAGTGGAAAACAAACATTGACTCAATATTCTTTCACTATGATGGTGAACATATGGTCAACACTGAACTATGAAATAGCTTTCTCGTTGCCTGGTTGGTAAGGTATTGTATGCAAAGATTGATTCATCTCTCAATTCCATGCTTAAGTACTTGGTTTAAACTTACTGCTTATAAGTATGCTACAATGATGCATAAGCTCTGAATTTATTTTTATACTATAGGCCAATCTGGAGCTCCTGAATCCTGTAGATCATGATTCTCATGTTGAATTGTATAGGTCGGAAAAGCCAACACTGCTCTAGACCACTTGAATGACGTGGGTAGGTACTCATTTTAACTTCAGAAGACCCCAAATAACTTCTAGTTTTACCTGTATATAACACCCCCTTGCCCCGAATTCTTATAGAAACAAACTTGTATAGCCTATGTAATGAATGCATAGTATTGATCCCGATGATACCCATTTGCTGTCTTGGGAGATCTTTTTGAGCACTATGCACTTTAAAACGAAATAGGACCTCCCTTTACTAGAATTATAGAACAGCATGTATCTGCTGTTTGTTGTACTTGTTCTTCCTCTCTCTCTGTCTCTTTCTCTCACATATACATGTAGCACCATATTTGTTGAAAACTTCTACTTGCTTAACATGAATACCATAGTTTAAAGTTGGTAGACTCTGCAAAGCTAACCTGACATCACCATAAGGAGCTCTATTTTTCCTGTTTTAGAAATATGTTCTCCAAATATCATGTGGTTCATAGACAGCCATAAGTCTATTTGATAATCACTGCATAATAGGTATTGTATTGGTTTCTATTGTCTCTAATATAATTTGAGTCAACAATAATTCTTAATCACTCTGTTAATGAGCTCTGCATTCTGATCAGTACTGAAATATGGTATTTTTTGCAAAGCCAGTTCTGGATTCATACTGATAATTTAACTTTTTTCTGATGTTATATCTTATGGCTTCCATTTCATGCTGAATAGAGAACATCCTGAAATTTCTGAAGGCAATTGTAAATTTGTCCAAATGAATACTTTTGATATCTAAAATATAAAATCCAAAATGTGAACCATAGAAAACTCTGGAATAGATTTGGATTCTTGACCAAAGCATTCATGCGCCCCCATATCTGAGTAATTTACTTCAATTCTGAAGACTCGAATTCAAATCGTATTCACCAGCATAGAGTCATATTCTAGTTTCATTTAGCTATTGGTTTCCTAGGCATGTGACTCCAAATCTTAAAGCCAGAGAAAGCTGAAAAGACTGGATTGGCCTAATGCCACACTTAAATGACAGAGTAATAATAAACTCACTTTGTTTACATAGATAGAATGCCCTTGAAAAACATTATCAGACTTCATATAATTAATCAGTATAGCATGTGTTTAGGGAAAATTAGTTCTCATGAGATTCAGTCAGTCATTCATTCAGCACATACATAATTAGTAACATATGGGCAGGTATTCCACTAAATGGTACAATAGTGAGATATGAGGTAATTATTATAGTATTTATTTCCTGATTTATAGAATAATACCTCAACCCAGTTCACAAAACTGACATGTATCTAGAAGTATAACACAGATTTTTCAACTCACAGCCAGTAGCAAACCTATATCCTATTTTGGAAACACTATGTCTTCAATGAAGATTGAGCAAATATTACTATAATGTCAACACTTTTCTCAATGCACAAAAAATAGGGAAATATGATGTGACAATATTTGACTTTTAAAATGAATACCATGTCTATGTTTAACATACAGAACTCTGATAGGGTGATTTCATCTTTTGTCAGTTTCTTTACCCATAGATGGTACAACTGTGGGTTGATGAGAAAGCAAGTCATCTAATCTCCATTTTTTAAATAAAATATCTATTCTTAATATGAAAACATAACTAAAATTCTAAAATAATGGGTTTACATAAATATTCTCAAAAATTTTTAAAATATTGTGAAACTTCTTAGAAAGCTATATTTATTGTTGTGTTTCTTCACAGGCACATGGAACACTTTGGGATTTCAAAATAATGACTTATTTAATAATAATGAAGATACAGAGATAAGTATAGTTATAATTTAAAATAGCTAGTAAGACCACAGTAAGGACTCTGAAAGCAAATTGAGTTAATCTCTGGAAATTACATATCTCTACCTATCTATATCTCTATTTAGCTGCTACCACACAATATTCTAGCAAACACAAGAATATGCATAATAATACACAATACACAATATCACACACACTTAAGTCACATGAGCAATTATACCATTATTTCATGTAGCTTTTAGAAAACTCTATGATTATGAGAGAATTAAGTATAAAAACAAAAAATAATGTTACAGTAGTATTATGAATACATTTGACTTTGAGTCTCTGAAAGAATTTTGCCTCTCATTTTGAGAACTGACAGTTTATAGAATGATTTCAATTCTCAGAACTTTTAAATTTATTTTACTTCCTAGAAAATTGTTCACTTTGTAGGCCTCTTTTTCCTTCTATGATAGACATGTCTGTGATTTGATTATAAATACAGTAAAAGATAAGTATACCACATAGTCTCAACCAAGGAAGTAAGCCTTACATTTTCTTATTCAGGCGAAAAATCATAGTCTCTTCGTTTTATATTTTTTCAGATAATTAATAAAACTGTACTTTGAATATTTCAAGTATGATTGTTTTTCTCACAGTCTTTTTATTTTAAAAATTTATTTTTTGAAATAAAAGTGTAAAATATTCATGCCATTCATTGTATAAAAATTGAAAAACAGAGTATAAAGAATATTACTAAACTTATCTGAAGGCTCAGCATGCACAAATCATAAATTATAATGTTTTATGAATTCCTCCAACATTATCATATTATATATTATTAGTATAAAATATAAGAATAATATTCATTTGAAAATACTGTCATACTCTAGGTTAGTGTCTGTCTAGGGCTCTGTGTGTGTGTTATTCCCTTACATTCGTATTAAACAAAATGATCTTTTACTACAACTTTATATTATTTTAATCTATCTAACAGAATTACTTTTTGTTCTATTACAATATTGTTTTAATTTTTGTAAGGCAATAATATATTTAAATATATGGTACTGCAACCATTCTTTATTTTTCAAACATTTTTGATGCCTACTATCTCTTTATGCTTGTATTGAAAGTTTTGAATAATTTTATGTAATTGAAAAGCATATTAAATTTATGGTGATATAATAGATTTAAATGGAGATTTGATTCAGCAATATTTATAGTATCATTTAGGCATGTATTCAGTTGTATGATGCTATTATACTTTGAACAGTACTGCACATCCACAATGGAATTAACTTCTAGGAAAACCTATTATTTGGGTTATTTTAATGTATGGCATATTTACTCCATTTAAGTTTTTACTGTGTTCTAGACACTTGTAATTGCTGTCTTGTTATTGGTGATATAAATGAAAGCTATTGACTTCTGAAATGTTATGCTGTAACAAAGTAGTGCACCAAACTCTTACAATAGTGTGCATGTATTTTAGCTATTTGTATGTGTTTCCAAGTAGAAGATCATATCATCTATTAATAAGAACTAGCCAATATTTATCAATCTAATCATTGTTCTTTCAGTTCTTCCTGGACAGCATTAAATAATTGTAGTGTGCAGTCTCGTCTTAGTTTCAATGTTCAGTAAACTGCTGCTAGTAATTTGCCATTAAATATGTTAATGTTTAATTAATTAATTAATTGTTATCATATTCAAGACTCTCACATCAAATTATGATATTTTCCTTTTTTCTAAAATAATCTGTTACTTTATACTCAAATGTCTTTTCAGAAGCTCCTTGATCACATGTATCGTGTTAGTAATTTTCTGATAAAGTGAGGTCGTGATGTTGTATTTCCCAATGAACAGCATGTGAAGCCTGAACTGGGCTTAGATTTAATGTCTAGTATTACAAGGGATCCTTTATTAAATTAGAAATGTTGGGTAGATTTAGAAGACTCAACCGATTAAATTTTCACTTTTAGCACACATTCTTACGGTCTGGACATGCACTGCTAAGGAGGGAAATCCCTACAATGAAGCGGTAGTTTCATTTTCCAATCCTTTAAATTGATGAAATCCATGAGAAAATGTAATCCATTGATATACTGCTCTGGGAATCTTTCTTTCTGTGCTGCTAACTCTTAGTTTAATTAAGGATTCTATAAATCTCACTGTCTCTTTGTCCTGCTCAGCATTCTTTTCCTTGGATATTGATATTTCTGAATAGTTTAATTTAGAAGAACTCAGCCGCTATTCATTGAGTACTATTATTCAATATTTTTCAAGGAAGAAATCAGAGTGATTGAAAATCAACTTCCATTATAAAGAGATGGTCACTCAAATTTTTGGTTAGTACAATCCTGAGCCTGTGGATTAAGGGACTGAGAGTGACATTTAAACTGTAATGTTTTCCCCTGTTTCAGTTAAATTCTATGTGCTGAAACTTCTATGCAACAAAGTGAAATATGTATAGTTTAAATTTTTTCATGAGTCTACTCTGTAGCAAATTGTTTACAAAAATGGCTCCAAATTATCACACTCTCTGTAATCATGCCCCTCGTCATTTGATTTTGCAGTGCTTTTCACTAAAAAGTCTCTGCCCTTTAAATCTAGCCCGGCGTTATGATTTATTTCAGTTAATATCATATGTAGCTGCAGGTTTCTAGTTGCAAGCCGTAGTCCTCAAATATCTAAGTGTTTCACCTCTCCTTCTGGATCCCTTCCACTACCATTGGGAAAATGCTGGAGTAGAGCTCAGCTGTCCAGAAATGTCTATTCTAGATGGTAATTCAGCAGAGCTGCCTACAGGGAACACCAGACAAAAGACAGAGCAGAGCTGAAGCCAGGAAAACACCACGTATTGTAATAAAGCGCTGACTCCATTTTTTTTTTATATTCCCTGACAGCTTCAACTCTTCCTCTTCCCCTTCTGCCTCAAATCTGGGAAAGGTGATGAGATTATCTTTGTGCTCCCTCCTGTGGTACTGGAGGGAAATGAAACCATATAAGCCCCTGACAGATGGAAACGTGGCCCTGGCCCCACTCTCTGACCACCATAAAAAACCCAAGCCGTTCGCCTTTCCATACACCTTCAAGCTATTTTTGAACCAGTTTGAAAGCCTTTCCTGCCCTGCTTTCCCCCAGACATCCTCATTCTATGCGTAATACACCATTTAATATTCTTTTATTGTGTGTGTTGTATTATCAGTTTCGATATTGAAATAAATTTTTGGTAGAGGGGTCTATCCTGTTTCTGAAGGTAACTGAAATAGCAATAGAGTCATGAGTCATAAATAAGTATCATTTTAAACCATTGAAGTTTACAGGTGTTATTATGATTTATATTTAGAAAATATTTTATCTAGAAGCTTATCGGATATTTTTGTTTTTGTTCGCAGTGTTGTGATATATTTCTACATATGAGTATGGGATGTCTTTTTCAGCACTATATAAGAATTTTAAAATTACAATGAAAGATGTTTCATGAATGGCTGGCAGTTAAATGTCACTCTTCATGAAAAACCTAACACAAAAAAGTTGAAGTGTATTATTTATTGCTACAATAGTTATCTATTATCACAAAGTTAGTGGCTTAAAACAACACATTTTTATTACCTCATAGTTTTTGTGAAACAGAATTTAAACATTGGTTTACCTGGATCTTCTGCGTAGGACCTCACAATGTTTCAATCAAGATGTAGGCTGGGACTGCACTCTCATTTGAGGCTTGACTGGAGATCAATCCACTTTCAAGCTCCTCAGAATGGCATAATTTAGTTCTTTGCAATGCTAGGATTGAGGGGTCTGTATTCTTAGTGTTTCTTGTTCCTCCAAAGTTAAGCTATAAAGTTGATCAAAATATATTTATTGAATGAACAACAATAAAGTGTTCAATTGATAACAAGATGTTATGAATTTTTCCTTTCCTTCTTCACCAGCATCTTTCTGGGTTAAAAACACTTCTGTAAGAAAACTACACATTTTCTTGGTGATTGAAAAAAAAACAGTAGGGTGTGGCAGATGTATAAACAGGGTGGTTTGAATTAGTCAAGTCTCAGGACATAGGTGTGGTTTTTTTGCTTGATCCACAGTATGCAAGAAACATGACATGATGCCAGCTCTTGGGAGAGGGTCTTCCCCACACCAAATACAAGAATAGCTCCAACAGGTCAGCATGGGAAACAGGAGGTACAATCCCAGTGCTAGCTGGTGATATGCAGATGTGGCTTCAGCTCCAGTGGGCTCCTGACACTGGATGGATCTTGTTCAGAAGCCTATCCTCTATTCCTCATTCCTTTCATCACTTGGGAAGCCCCACTGCTTACAGCTCCTGCTGTGACCTCTTTTAAAGTCACGTCCCATCTCTTTCTCTTCATGTCCCTCAATCTACAAATCCCTCATCTAGTTTCCAGTGGTTCTTTTCAAAAGGATATATATTATTTCTTAATTCTCTTGACATTTTATTTTTGATTTTCATGAGCCTGTGTAAGTAGTCAAAATATCAATAATTGAGGCTTTTATCTCTACATTCTTAGGAAGTCAAACATAATACATGTAGAGCCAATGTGGGTAGAATAGCATTTATAATAATGCTCAAGAATAGCACAAATAGTAATATTTTAGGATACACTCCAGGACAAACAAATGAAGGAAAAAAGAGAGGAATGTATGGACTAATGGATGCCTGAAAGGACGGTGATGAAACACAAGTGTTAACGCAAACGCAGCATGTGTTCAAACTACAGTTTCATATTGAGTAAGCAATAAGCAACATAGAAGCCAAAGTAGTATTGGTAGTTTTTTAAAATTTTGATAGAATTAAAACACCCTGACCCCCTAATAGATAGATACTTGTCAAGAGTTTTAGGGAAATTATGTGTTTCATTGGGTTTTCTACTACTCAATTTATTCAAATTTAGATGTTTATTCATCTATTTCCATTTATACTCTAGGAAAAATATCTCTTTGGGTTAAGTGACTTGCTCAAACTTTCACAGAAACTGAGGGGAATATCTGGTCTGAAAACAAAGGGCCTTTTGCTTTACTTCACTGAGCTTTTCACTGTTCTAGGCTGCTGCATGTAGATATGCCTGAAGTTAACAAATAAGAAATAATGGAAGCTGTAAATACATTGGTTTTGAATCAAAGTTATAAGTAAAGATATGTTCTAAACATAATTTAAAATATAATATGGCTGTATGTTTGGATTTATCTTACCATATCTTCTATGCTGCTATTGGTAGCAGGCTAAAATTTCTCAAAAATAATTAGATTTATGTTGCTAACCTATTTTACCAAACAGGTTTATAATACTTTCTTATAGTTGAAATTAAACTGCTTTCATTAATGAATGTATCAAAGTATGCTTTCTTCAGTCATAAGGCACATGACAGCACAATTTATTATAACCACTTGATTATTTTATAAAATAATCGATAAATAATGAAACACTCCTATAATTATGAAATTTATAATGGTTAAACTTCACATTATACTTTCTACTATTTTGAAAATGCATAGAAATAATTTGCATAATTTACACTCATATGATTCACTTCTACATATAATATGATGCATAGCACCAAGATAATTAATTTTTCCTTGGTTTACTATCCAGAATGTGGTCAAAGTTTTAGTGAATTAATTTGACCACCATTATATGTAATGGGCTGAAGTTACATTAATCTACTAAGTGATAACCCCATCAAAGCTTATGAAGAACTAATTCATCTGAATGTGAACTAGCAAAATTGATTATATTTTCAACACAAGGAAAGAACACCAGGCATGATTTTGTAATTTAAAATTAAACTTTAGCCTCTGTGTGTGGGGGTGTGTGGGTGTGGATGTATCTCTTTTTTAAAACATCAGTTAATTTTTTATAGGGTGATAGGAGTTAGAGAATTGTGGTGGGTAGCATTTGTTTTAGATAGTACATAATTATATTAACTCAAGTGTAACAAATGTCTAAAATGTACTATTATTAATTCTATTGCATAATAAAATATAAATTACAACTTTATGAAAAGAATATAAAGGATCATTTTAGATTCAATTTTGTAACACTTTCAGATTCATTAATAATTCTCTGATTGAGAAATCAGAAGGACTGAGAGTATACCCTTAACCATAAAAATCAACTAAACTAATTTTCTTAGTTCTTTGCCTCTTAATAGATTCTCACAAACACACATACACACACACACACACACACACTCCTCCATACCCCACATATTTTACTTAGCATGAATGATTTTTCAAGGAATGTATAAATTACATATAAAATTATTTCTGATACTCTTAAAACAATCACATCTTGTAAGATTATGCATTATTTATTTAAATGGTTAGTTAAAGGTTTTTCAGAACTATAGCATATATTTTTAAAAATTATAACCAGTAAGAGATGTATGTTTAAGTTTGAAAGTGAGTTTGATGATTATGAAGACATTTCCAATAATATCTTTTTAATGCAGATTATGTTGATTTGATACAATTGCTTTTAGTAAAATATTGGGTGCATTTCTCAATTTATGCCAAAACAAATTCAGTTATAAAACATTGATAAAGGAAATAATTTGAAAACATTAAAACATAAAGCCAAGGAAAGAGTAGAGTTTGACAGGTTTACTACGGAGAAATTGAAAATTCTATATCACAAAAATTACAAATAAAGCTAAAAGTAAATAATAAAATAAGGAATATACTTGATTCTTCATATTTTCATATAATTTTATTAAGCTTAAAATTAATATTATTAACTTTGAATTGAGTATTTGTCATATACATTTCAAATATAATTTGCCCAATTTCTTTTACTTTCCCACCAAGAAAATCATTTTCAGAGCCTGAAATTTATTTTCCCACACCTTTGTCTTCTTCTCTCTCCTTCACTCTTCACAAATACTTTTTAGATTTTTCTACAAAAACACAATTATATTATATGTATAGAGCATTGCTATCTCAACGTGTTTCTTTTTGCCACTGAGAAAAAGTATCCTAGCGATTTACAACTATCACTGCATAATTCTCAATATATACTGATAATATAGACAGAATTATTATCTATAGCTGTATAGTCTTCTATGGACTGCACTGTATTCAAATATAATCCTGTTGATGGATATTGATGTTTTATGACTTATGACTTTATGATTTATGAGGCCCTGCAAAGCCCATATGGATAATTATCTGATTCCCTGAAAGGAGAGCTCCATTTTAAAGTAACTGATCTGTGGCTCATTGGTATTCTGTGGCTTTGGCCCAGGAATTTATGAAACCATTGGCCTTGCCCTGCTCTCCTCTGCTTCTGCCACATCCCTCTCTGGGAACCCCAACCCAGGGAATGCTCCTGCTCCCTAGAGGAATCTTTATCTTCCTCAGCAACATCCTATCATTTCTCCAATTAATTTCTTGTTTTTGCAACACACAACTTTCAGGACTTTTGGGACATGATATGTATTGAAGAATGCCTGTATTGTAATGACCATTAATGTACACTATTTTCCCCAACTCTTGGAAATTCTGACCCAAGATTACCAGCAAAATAAACTATAATATTAGTGGGTAATAAACATAAGGACTGGACCCAAATACTGAGGTATTTTTGTCATCATATACAACCTGCTATGATTGGTACCCCTTCCTTCTGTGTACATTGAAAGTCAGAATGACCTCAACCCACACACTGAGACCTACGTGCACTAAGTATCTATAGAAAGCTAAAGAGAAGTGATTTACCATGGCAGTGCCCAGTCCCCAGGCTGCGGACCATACTGATCTGTGGCCTGTTAGGGACTGGGCCACACAGCAGGAAGTGAGCAGTGGGAAAGAGAGTGACGCTTTTTGTGTATTTACAGCCACTGCCCATGGCTCTCATCACTGCCTGAGCTCCACCTCCTGTCAGATCAGCTGCAGCATTAGATTCTCATAGGAGCTCAAATCCTACTGTAAACTGTGCATGCGAGGGATCTAGGTTTCACGCTCCTTATGAAAATCTAATGCCTGATGATCTGAGGTAGAGCTGAGGTGGTGATGCTGGCACTGGGGAGTGGCTGCAAATAAGATTATCATTAACAGAGAGGTTTGACTGTACAGAGACCATAATGAATCAATTGCTTACAGACTCGTATCAAAACCCATCAGTGAATGATAAGTGACAAGCTGCATCTGATGGCAGGCTCTATAATGGCAAGTGAGTTGATATATTTCAATTGTACATACACCTGCATCTGATGGCAGGCTTTCAGTCAGAATCTGACACTTATTTTAGTCTGTGCGAGGCCTGCCCATTATTTTATTTGCCACTTCTCTGTCCATGCCTCTTTCCCGCACTGTGCACTTGTCTCAGTCACAGTTTGGGTTGGCCCACAAGCTAACCCTAGTGCAAATGAGTAAAAAACAAACGTGATGGAGAACTTCTTAAAAAAGAGGGAAAGACCCAATGATGAGACAGCAGAGGCTCTAAGACTGCCAACAAAATGAAAGCTGCATTTAAAAGAAAATACCAAGAGTACCAAGAACTGAAATTATGGGTTCATTGCAACAGGTGATTCACATTCTCCAAGCCCACTTTGTATAATATGTGGCAACAGACTATCCAACAAAACCATGAAACCTTCAAAAAACAGTGCTTGTGAGGACCAACCACCCTGCATTAAAAGACAAGCTTTTGGAGTTTTTCTAAAGAAAAAACATGAACACAAAGAACAGAAGCAATTATTGAAGGCCACGACTTCATCAAACGTGTCTGCAAGGAGAGCATCATTCTTAGTGGCTAACCACACTGCTAAAGCAAAGAAGCCCTTTGCTATTGGTGAAGAGTTGATCCTGTCTGCTGCTAGGGACATTTGCTGTGAAATTTTAGGAGAGGCTGCAGTTCAAAAAGTGGCACGTGTTCCTCTTTCAGCTAGCACCATAACGAGAGGAATTCATGAAATACAGAGGATATTAAGGCATAATTGTTAGAGAGGATAAATGAGTCACTGTGATACACAATCCAGGTTGATGAGTCTACCACTGTTGACAACAAGACAACAATGCTTGTTTTTGTGTGATATATTTTTCAGGAGGATGTGCATGAGGATAAGTTATGTGCCCTTTTGTTACCAACCAACACCATAGCTGCAGAACTATTCAAGTCCTTGAATGATTACATATCAGGAAAACTGAATTGGTCATTTTGTGTCAGTATAGGCATGGACAGAGCAACTGCCATGACTGGATGGCTTTCTGGTTTCACTACTGGGGTCAAGGAGGTCACTTCTGAATGTGAATCTATGCACTGTGTCATGCATAGAGAAATTCTAGCTGGCCGAAAAATGTCACCTGAACTATACACTGTTTTGCAGGATGTGATAAAAGTTACCAACCACATTAAAGTGCATGCCCTTAACTCACGTCTGTTCATGCAGCTCTGTGAGGAGATGGACGCAGAGCACACACGTCTTCTCTTAAACACAGACGTGAGATGGCTTTCTAAGGGTAGATCGCTGGCCAGAGTTTTTGAATTATGAGAGCTTTTCTCCAGATATTTCTTTTAGAAAGACAGTCACCATTGGCAGCACATTTCAGTGACACTGAATGAGTCTCAAACTTGCTTACTTATGTGACATAGTCAACCTGCTCAATGAACTCAATCTGAAACTTCAGGGGAGAAAAACTGTGTTCAAGTTGGCAGATAAAGTGGCTGCATTCAAACCCAAACTGGAATTATGGGGACAAGGAGTGAACATTGAGATTTTTGACATGTTTCAAACAGTAGCAGAGATTTTAAAAGAGACTGAACCAGGGCCTTCTTTCTCCCAGCTGGTGCATGATCACCTATCTCAGCTTCAAAAGAATTTGAGCATTACTTCCCAACCACAAAAGGTACCCTAACTGGGAAGTAATGGATCCATCACCCATTTGTGAATTATAAGCAAGTCATTTGACTTTGTCCATGCTAGAAGAGGATCAATTGCTTGAGATCACAAATGACAGTGGCCTTAAAAGTATATTTGAGACAATTTCAAATCTTCATGCATTCTGAATTAAAGGCAGAATATCCTGAGATTGCCACAAATGCACTGAAGAGCCTGCTTCCATTTCCAACATCCTATCTTTGTGAAACAGAGTTTTCTGCAGTGACCACAACTAAAACAAGATTATGGAGTAGACTGGACATAAGCTACACTCTTCAGGTGTCACTGTCTCCCGTCACCCCCAGATGGGACCATCTAGTTGCAGGAAAACAAACTCAGGGCTTCCACTGATTCTGCATCATGGAGAGTTGTATAATTATTTCATTACATATTACAATATAATAACAATAGAAATAAAGTGCACAATACATGTAAATGCACTTGAATCATCCCAAAACCATCCCCCCACTGCCCCTTCCCCTCACCCCCGGTCCATGGGAAAATTATTTTCCATAAAACAGTACCCTTGTGCCAAAAAGTTTGGGGAACTCTGCTGTAGCAGGAATGGAGAGACAGAGGGAGAATACAAAACATATTAAATCTGTATATGCACAAGAAGTATCCTGTGGTAATTCAGATTACATGTTACAAAGTAATTAGAAAGCAGCAACATTTTTTAATGATGCTTTATTTATGGATCTTGAGAGATTGAAAACAATTGCAAAGATGTGGAAACGACCCAAGTGCCCATCAATACATGAGTGGAGCAATAAAATGTGGTATATCTATACCGTGGAGTTCTACTCAGCCACAAAAAACAATGGTGATCTAGCACCTCTTGTATTATCCTGCATAGAGCTGGAGCCCATTCTACTAAGTGAAGTATCACAAGAATGGAAAAACAAGCACCACATGTACTCACCATCAAATTGGTTTTAACTGATCAACACTTAAGTGCACATGTAGCAATAACATTCATCGGGTGTCGGGCAGATGGAAAGGGGAGGAGGGGATATGTATATTCACACCTAATGGGTGCGGTGCGCACTGTCCGGGAGACACGCTTGAAGCTCTTACTTGGGTGGAGAAAAGGCAATATGCATAACCTAAACATTTGTACCCCCATAATATGCTGAAATAAAAAAAAGAAAAAAGAAATCAATTGTCTATATTACAAATAAGTCCATGAAATTATATGAAGGTTCATATCAGCACAGTAACAATGTTCACCCTCGCTTGAGGCACATTAAGTTATAAAATAAAAATATTATATTCTTTTTACCCTCAAAGGAAAGGCTGACATTGACCGAAAAGATGAAAGGATATGAAACTTCTGATATGGTTGGAAACGAAACCACCAATGAAAATATTAACTCCTTTAATACCTAAGCTTTTATAGCAGTATTACTGGTTGAGCTCTCACTAATTTTGCTCCTTAAATACATTAAATGTATCTGAGAAAAAGTGACCAAAATGAGTAAAGAAAGTATGACATAAAATAGGCTTTCATAGCTACACTTTTAAGTTCCTAGGAATAGACTGTTTTAAATATAGTTGTCCTTGAGAAATTTCTACTTTTTTGCTGAGATTTGTATAAGCCACACTGAATTGATCCTAAACCAGGAGCTACATAGGCTGCTGTGGATGCAGTTGAAGGTTTCTAGAAAAAGGTAGCATTTGTTCTGCTTACTTACTTTCTAGTATTTTTACTACTATGCATGATCACAGCTTTTACTAACCATGTCTCCTGAGAAGCCATTAAACAAACAAAAGAGACCACTTATTTCACCGGGCTTGATTTTGGATCTCATGGTAGTTTCCCAACTGAATGGCTGAACAGTGAGGGCCCTATGTGTATCACCAACCTCATTTAATTAAAGAGAGAACCCAATGGGAAAAACAGTAGAAACAGCTCTAGCTGCTCTGCTGGACCAGCAGAGGCTCCTTGGGGTATTCAATTTCCCATCTGGAGCACAGGCAGTTGCAGATCACTGCAGGAAGGGAATCCAAGAGAGACCTCTACCTGATTGGTGTTAAGAATTTGAAGAAACATCAGGTAATGCAGCCTAATACAAAGAAGAAAAATACACATAGCAAAGTAAAATTTAAAAACCAAAAGTTGATTTGCAAGTCAACACAGAGAAATCTGTCCTAATTACTGAAGAAAGAAGGAAGGATGCAACTCCAGAGGCTATGGGACAGGGCTACCATGTCATACATAGCTTGTCAGATACACATATGTTCATTTGAAACAAGGCAGAATGCATAGTAAATTGTTGTAGCTTAAGTATCAGAAATGACCCCAGTTATGGCAGCTATTTATATATTGGAAGAGAATGCATAAATAGGAAAATATAATTCTCTAGGCACTTCGAAAATTATCTAAACATATTATGCATTTAATTTCACTCTTTTCTAAGGATGGAGCAAAAAATACCACATCTAGGTCCAGAAATATAACAAGGTATATTCAGAATCACAGAAGAGAAATGAGTGCACAAAGATAATCATCAAAAAGCTCTCAACAGAAGACTAAATTGATCATTAAGTTCATAAATTTCTCTATGCATACAACCAGTAAATTCAATGTTCTTCATAATCTCCAACATTAACTAATTAAAATTCTACATATAGTAAATCAGCTAATTATGCAAAAAATACTTTGTACTGTATTTTACTATAACTATTGTCAGATGAGATATCAGAAACCCCAAAAATGCCAAAGCTAGGGGCTGTGTAGTACGAATTGAGAGGAGTTTTGGATACTAAATTGCAGTATGAGAGGGTAAGTATAAACAGTTACAAACAGTTGCAAACACCTCTCTTTCCTTTTCACGATCCTTAAGAATCTAAACATACAATCACATTCTAATACCATTCTTTTATTATTTTGATGCATTTTATTTGTACAACACTTAAAATAAATAGAAATTGTACTTATTTACATAATTCAGGGATAACTGCTTTAACTTTGAATCTGTTGTATTTTCTTCCAGATTTTTTTCTCACCAGTCCTTCTTCTCTCTGATTTGGGAAAATCCTTTCTTTAATTTAGAAAAAACAAAATCACCAGAAATGGCTCTTTTCTTATATAAATTAAATTAAGAACATATTCATTGTTACAAAGTAGAAATAGAAGTCATCTTTAGTCAGACATTTGTATTATGGTTTAGGAATGTTAATATCGATATTGGTCAGATTATCTTCTGAGACTGAGAATGACTTTTATTTTAATTTCAAAATTCTCTTTTCTGGAGTGGGTGTTAGGGAGACCGAATAAATAAATAATAAAACAACAACAGCAAAAGTTTAGATGAAATGTAAATGGGCACACCTTGTGCCTAAACAGTTTCTTGTTTAGCTAGAGAATAAACTTTTTCTTTTTGGTATTTTTTAGTTTTTTGGCTTTTTGTTTGTTTGTTTTCATTTGGTTGACATTACAATCGAGATTGGAAAGGAAAAGCTGAAAGTTCTGCTTTTATGAATCTGGTAGGCAATGAAAATGAACAGTGTTGCTTAAGAAACCTAAGTGACAATTTTTGGCAGGGCACTGTAGTAAGGTGGCAAGGTCTATCCAGCCACAATACATACAATTCAATACCACCTTGTCACCTGAGTATGGCAGCTTTGAGAGGGTTCGGACAGACCACCTTTTCGTGGAACTGGGATTTCACAAGGGACACTATTAGCAGTGTCTTCTCAGAGGGTCCTTCAGGCAGCCTCTGAGGGGTAGTCATCAGTCACAGAAGGTCTGAGCTAGCAAAAGTATCATGGTAGAAACCACTGACTTACTGTAGTGGACATGCTGGATGGCAAGTTAGATGGGTCATCCCAAGGGGACATCCAAAAATATTAAGGAAGAGTTTTCAGGTCTGGTAATGGCAAGGAACAAGAAACATGCTGTTGGAAATACCATTACATTTAAACTGAAACATAGTAATTACATTTAAATTAAATACAATGTAATTGAATATTAAAATAAATGTGACTAATTGCATATACTTAGACTTGTGACATCAGGACATGTGGATTTTATGTGTATGTGTGATTGCACGTTTCCTTAAAAATAGTATTTTTCTATATATTATTTCATTAACTCCTTTTATTTTGCTTTTACTTAGAAGCATAACATGATTATTTTCCCATGGCATTAAATCTTTGAAAATTCAAATGCAAAAGAACAAATTGATTTTGCTCTTCTCCCTCCATCTGAGGATCTGTTACCGTTTTCTTCCATTTCAAAAGAAAATCAGACATTGGGAAAAAATTTCATTGTCCTCTTCTTGCAAGATGTACGGTACTGATACTCCTATTTTGAAATTTGCTGAACTCATCTAAAATAGCAAGCAATTACCTCCTTGCCTCTCAGGGCATCTTTCTTCTAGCTGTGGATATTTTTCTAAGGAGAGGTCAAGATAAGTGTCAGCTCTCAGCAACTTAGTATCACAACCTAGTATATGTTTTCCTCTTAAAAGAGATTCATTTATTGAATTGTTTCTTAAACTGCAAGTGCATACATGGATGTGCTAGGGAATAATAGAGGTCAGAGGTTAAAAGTTGGTGCAATTTCTTGGGTCACCCATTGTAATTTTGATTGGTAATAGGAAGGTAGAGAAAAAAATAGTACTTACAAACTTTCTGAGTTGTACATGTGTTTTATGATTACTTGATATTCTTGAATATTTTTTACTTGAACTCTGGAAAGATGCTAGAAGGCCTTGGTGAAATATTATATATAGCCTAGCCCACACCATATGAGGGGAAGGCAAGGAGAAAGCCAGAAGAGCAGCTTATTAAGTGACCCTAACGATGCCTGGACTTGTGTAGTAGTTGTGATTTAGCATCTGTTTTTTTCTTCCTTGACCTTTCAATTATTTTTTCAAATTAAATCTTATATTTTGTGGGGCTGTGGAGAAATAAGAGAAAAGACCAGTTCTAAACTTAGGCTATATTAATAAAAAGAAACTGAGAAACAAAACACATAAAAGATATTACTTAAATATATTGCTTTAAATTATCTCTTTCTATTGGATCATTCTGATAATTTTTTATTTATGTCAGCTTAACTTGTTTTAAATCTATCATTCTCATCTATTAGCAAACAATGAATGCATCTACAATTTTAAAAGCCTAACCTTAAAGAATAAAATTATTTCCTTTATATGGATTTAAGGAGAATAAGAATATCAAGAAACAGATTAGATAATATTCGCTTCTGGAAAATATGAAATAATAAGCTAAGAATAATTTAGGTACTGTCCAACAAACTAAAATTTTAAAGATCCATTTTTCCAACGTTCAGGAAATTTATAGAGCTGGAACTTTTTCAGTTCCTGATAGGCACAGCATGTCAATGCACGTTGCAGTTAGGCAATCCTGTGCATTAATTAGAAAAGGTCAAGCTGTGCAAAGGAAATGAGTGCAGTTCATAAGGGTGAGAGCTTAGAAAGTACAAGCTGTGACGATGAATTCCAAATCTTAACTAATTACCGGTGGTTTCTCCAAATAAAATGATACTGAATGTTCAAGCATGCTTAAGAGGAGACTTCCTGCCTTAGTTAAAAGTAACTAAAAAGTAGTAAAAAGAAAATGAGAGTATATTTTAAAGTGATTTGGAACTTACAATACCCTTTATTAAAAAATTATACTTTATGACTCTAATCCTGTGAGACAGGTAGGCCATTATTCCTATTATACCGTCGAGGAAAACAAAACTCAGAGACAATTTGCAACTTGTCAAGGTCAGGCAGGTAACAACAGAATGCAAAAAAAAAACTTATCCTCTGTTTCTTTGAAATATTTTCAAAATATGATCTGTTTTTAAAATCAGCATGGCATTTTGTTAGGGACCCTCCATGTGCATTAGTATAAATTCTCATATAGCATTTCAGGTTCATGTTTAGATGAAGATACTTATATTCAGATAGTTGCTTTACAGGGTTTTTGTTTGGGAGCTAGCAAATCAACATTAAGCCCATTATATTCTTATTTTCAGCAATTCCTAATTGTTCTAAAATTCTTTTGTCAAAAGTCACGTGTAGTTGACTCAGATCTCTAGAGTTTCTTCAAAAATATTCAGAGGCAGCCACTCCCACAAGTTACGAGTAATCCAAGGAGTTTGGTGTCTATGCCAATCTCACCCATCATGGTAGAGAAAAGAGAATATGAGACATGGAAAGTAGCTCCCAAAAAAATTTAAAAAGAGAGCAAATAAAGATACCTTTGTCTCCTCCTACTTGTATAGACTGGAAAGCAAAGAATAAGGAAGGGGCAGGAGTTAATTTCAGAATGTTCTTTCCCACCCTTAACTCCTCAGGACAATATTCAGACAATTATGGAGAATTACCTGAGAGAAATTACAAACATGACCCAGAGGCCTAGAATTTCTCCACCAGGGATTCTCTGCAAATTGTCTTAATGTATTAAGGTGCCCATTATGTGTAATGAAAACTTCTTATGCATCTAGCATGGTACTAGTATTATCCTTGAGAGAATTGGGAGAATAGTAACTCAAATGATTTTCTCTGTTCTGTGGTTCAGATGAAGAAGCCTGGTTTCTAAGGGCTTGGCATGACACTGAGAGCCTTATGGCAAAGAAGGAAAGTGCCTATTTGGATGAGATAATGCTGTTTTTGTCTAAGAGTTTTCTCTGGATCATCAGATCATTCCACGGCTCTGATAAAGAGATAGAGTGTTTGTGACAAGCACTATACACACAGATGCCCAAGGTCTGAACGAAGAGCTGCAAAGAGTAGAGCCCTTAAAGGCTGATTGATGGCAATAGCAGGAGAGGTGGTCAGCAACAAAGTATGGCAAAAATTGACAGTGTTTACCCAGTGACTTTGTGGGACAAGTTGGAGTATGGGCAAGTTTAGAGAGGACACAAGGCAATGTGCAAATGTAGGTAGTATGAGACACTTCAACCACAAGACTGGTTTTGAGGAAAAAGTTTTCATTGTTGTTTAATGTTGCTGTCGCTGTTTCTGCTACTCTTTTCATTTCGAGAAAAATCAGTAATAAAATCAATACTAATTATGAACAGATACACAAGCTCCAATTTGCATAGAGGTTCAACTTCTCTGCAGAGAGTGTAAAGATATTTCGCCATTATCCAGAGAGACTATTCATTTCCTGGTTGAATAACCTGAAATCCCATAATGTTAGCATATATTTTACACTTTAATCATTTAATCCTTTGAATTACTCTCCTTTGTACTTTCCCAATGATCTTGATTTGTCCTGAGTTGTAGAAACTATAACTGAATAAAGATATTTAATATACCTATAACAATCACTAACTAAAATTCTATGATACCCTAATCTTTCTTATGTATCTATTTATATCTTCCATTATTTTTTCCTGACTAGAAAACAATTAATATTGATGACTCAAATTCAGTGCACTGCTTCTAGATACTATGTTGCTAGATTTTGGTTTGTTTTTCTTCTTTCTTGAATCTTCTGCTGTTAATTTTTAGGAATCCAAAGTATGCCTAAAAGCTATCAAATTCATTTTCAATTTAAATTCTTTTTTAAGAGCAATAAGAATGTTTTCTATTCAGTGGTTATTTAAACACTCATAATGAATGCTTACTATTGAAAATTTCTAATAAAAATTTAAATCAATGATAGTTTCATATAGGTGTCAACTAAGATGTCTATTTGAACATTCTACTCCAATAATAAATGTAAGGGGCAGACCATCTTCTACCCCTCATTATTCAGTGATTACATCACTTCTTAGATATCTACTGTGCTTAGCATAGAGCATACAAGACAAAACCCAAATTCTCTAATAATAATGCTTTAATTTATAAAATACCAAAAATAGCTCAGTGGTATTAGCTTTTCAGAAGAAAAACTTTAGATTTAGCAGAGTTTATCTGAGCAAACCAGGCAGGACTCAAAATAAGGAGAGGTTCAGAGAACTCCATCCAACAACATTTGCAGGCAGTATTTATAGACAGAAAAAGGAAGTAACATACAGAAACAGCTTGATTGGTTACAGCTCAGCATTTGCCTTCTGTAGATGTGGTCTAACTATTTTCAGCCTGTTAGGTTGAAGCTCAGCTGCTGTGATTGGTTGGGACTCAGCTACTCATTACAAGAATATACTCTAAGGTTGTGGATTGTTTACATACTACGTTAGGTTGCAGTTTGCTAAGCATGAAGGCAGATTTAGGCCAAACTTAACTAATTTAGAAATTATCCCCATTTAATCAGCCTTTGAATTTTAAGAGATTGACCAAAACCTTGGGCACTGATGCTATTCTTTGCCAACATCGTAATGGGCTTGTTTTGTCTCAGTCTCAAAATTCACAATTTACAATGTAAGATCAGTTGACTATTTCATTATATTCTCTTTGTGTTCTGATTATTTATGCCTCATATTTATAAGTTTTCATGTTTATGACTGTTAGTGAGACCATTTGACGTATAGTGACTTGCTGCATACAATCATTTACGACTCTTGAGAGGATACGGTGCACTAAGGAGACTATTGTGATACATACCAGGAGGGTAACACTAAGAGATTAAACTATACGCTTTAACAGAAGTCGCCATGAATGCAACCAATCAAAATCAAATATATCACAAGTGAGCCAGAAGAGGAATCTACTTGCTTTAACCAAGCAGCTTGTTTGTTGATTTCTTGCAACCAGATGCATTTACTATACCAGATGCATTTATCCAAGTGTAGCAGAAGGTGTTAGCTATCACACACACTCCCATCCATTCAACCAACAGATAGTCCAAAGCAATCATGTTATCTAAAACAACTTTAACAAGAGAATTCTAAAAAATTTGCTGAGCAACTATAGCCTTTTCAGTAGAGTCTGCTATAGTAGCTGATATTTGAAACAGACTTCTAATCACAAATTCACTTACATTTATGCCAAGCCAGGGAAGGAACATTCTACCAAAAGATGCCCAGTTAGAGGGATTTTTTTTTCCCTGCTGGCAGATTTCTCTTTATTCCATAGTGCAAATTAAGAGATGTAGATCAATGTTTAGTTTCCAACTGGTTATGGAGTGACAGTGGTACTGTTAGAATTCCTAATTCACATTGGCTCACATTTATGCCAAGCTAGTGAAAGAGCATTCTACCAAAAGACATCCATTTAAACAGATTATGCCTGCTGGCAGATTCCTCTTTATTCCATAGTGCAAATTAAGAGATGTAGATCAATGTGTAGTTTTCAACTGGTTACGGAGTGATAGTGGTATTTTTAGAATTCCTAATTCATATTGATTCCTTATTTTTCACTTATTCAGACATAGAGTTGCCCATACATATGGTAGGTTGTTAAATTCTGCACGTATAAAAATATACCCTAGAGGGACACAACATATAGTTCCCTGTGGGATGCCTTGTGTATTAGAAGTCACCAGTAGAGAAGTAGTGCTGATATTTATCCAGGGCTCCATTATCACATCACTGCATGGTTGGAGGCTACCAACAATTAAGGCATTATATAATTCATAGTTTCATATAATTTTTATATATCATTCATAATTTCAAGGAGTATGTTTTGTCTCATAGTACAATTTGTCAGTGTGGCATAGAACCTATTTATTCATGGTACCAAATTTCTTTTGTCTCTCTGTAATAAGAAAGTGTAGAGGAGGCAAAATTTTACCTCTACTCTCTTAGGTATTTTTGACTAGGCCTGAGAATTAAATTGTTGTTTGTAAAGATTTCCACACGCTTCAACATTTTAGTCTTGCTGATCAGAATGTTAAAACTTTCTGGCATAAGGTAGACATCTTTCACATGGAAATTTTATCTTGTTTACATGTATTTAACTTACTTGTTTTTAAAAATTATGCTTGAATTGCTTATGAAGATGAGACATTAAACAGCTAGCCATAATCTTATTTCCCTCACTGATATATTTTGTAATATAGAGATAACATAAATTTATTTTACTAGTATACCTAGCTAGTAAAAGTCATCTGTCTGTATTATATTTGAAGATATGCCTGTTTTAATTAAGCAAACAGTATTCTTATTTCCTAAAGATGGCCCAACTCACATGAATTTAAAAAACATTTGGGTTAGCTCTTATTTTTCTGAAGTAATACTTAATTTATATAAGCACTTATTTTTCCTTAAGCCTATTAAATAGAGCTTCTTTATAACTTAATTTTGGCAAAATCATAATGATATAGGAAAAAATCACATATATATAGCCTACATATAGACACATATAAACACATGGACAGAAATAGATCCTATAGCTTTCATTCTAAAATTTTAGCTATGTGCCAGGTACAATAAGACAAGAATCTTGTATGTCTGGACTCAGCATGTATATTTCAAATCTTGCCTTATAGTCTGGGATTTATTCATCCTTTTTGTTTGTTTGTTTGTTTTCAAGATTGGATGACAGAACAATCAGTAGGGTTTTTTTTTTTCCTCACCCCAAGAAAGAGATTTGGAACTTAGCAAAGATCAACAAGACAATAAGAAAGAGGTAGACAGAGTTGGTTGAGTATATAGTTAGCAGGGGTTTGAGAATTGGGGTTTCAGTTGACTGAGAAGTTCCCATGGGAAAAACAGTATCAAATAGAGAAAACACAGAGGACTAAATCTTACAAATGTTTTTTCTGAAAATGGTTCAAAAGTCAATTAGACTGGTTCGGATACAGAGAACTTTTGGACTTGATTTGAGACACCCAATACAAAAATATTCTTGTTTCTCTCTGAGATATTGGTTGAAGCCTTTGGTTGCTTTCTCAAGTGGGGAAAATGTCCAGACCAAAAAGAGTTGGT
The DNA here is from genome assembly GCA_028533085.1 of Varecia variegata. Lineage (NCBI taxonomy): Eukaryota > Metazoa > Chordata > Mammalia > Primates > Lemuridae > Varecia > Varecia variegata. The sequence continues at coordinate 161,597,433 of CM052439.1, forward strand.
CTATCATACAGCTGGCATACAGCTGGTATAAAAGTGGACAATTTCTTTTCTAATCCTTTGGCTGTTTGAAATAAAGGCAGACCTTTCAGGGCAAAAGCTTTTTTCTGTTTGTTTTAGTTTGAGATGCCTCAGTTTGGGTTTATAAATATGTACAAGTAGGTCTCTTGATACCTGTAGTGCTTGTAGCTGTAAAAACATGTACCTGTTTGTGTTTGGTAAGGAGTTTCCTCACTGCAGTCGCTGTAACTGTAAGTTACTTTTAATAAGGTTCACCCATTTCTCCAGAAAAGCATAAGTATGGGTCTACAGTTCTTCTACATGAAATTGGCTGAAGGTCCAAATGGAGCAGTTCTAGCCCCCTTGGATACAGATGAGCCCATGATTCACCATCTTTTGGTAATTTTACCTACCTACTGAACCACGTCCAGTCCAGTTTCTGTCTGACACAATCAGACACCTGAGGCCTCCCTACAGAACCTAGTCCTCTTTCTGTCATGTCTTCCAAACCCAGTCTGGATCAAAAATACTCAAATTAACTCAAAAAGCTCAAGACACAAATTCAACAAAGCTCAAATCTACAAGGGAATTCACTCATGGCCCTAGCTGATGCAAGAGAGCAATGGGCACAATGGGCTGAGCAGGTACCTTTGCTTGGTTATTTGGTGCCCAGGGGGGTCACTGAAGGTCTGCTTTGAATCTCACCCTTAAGGCTACACTGTTAAAAAAAAAATTAGACAAATTAAATTTAGCAGAGTTTATTTGAGCAAAGAATGATTCATGAAACATGCAGGATTCAGAACCTAGAAAGGTTTAGAGAGCTTAACCCAGAAATATTGGCAGGCAGTATTTCCAGACTGAAAATAATATACTGAAACAGCTTGATTGGTTACAGCTTGGCATTTGCCTTACAGGAACACAAGCTAATTAGTTGGTAGCCTGTGATTTGTTAAAGCTCAGCTGCTGTGATTGGCTGAGACTTAGGGGCTTGTTACAAGAATATACTCTAAGTTTGTTTGCATACTAAGTTAAGTTGCAATTAGCTACATATGAATGTATGTTTAAGCCAAATTAAATTTATTTCATACTTCTATCTATATGCATTTCAAAATAAAAACTTGCGTGATTAATTTTTTCTTCAATCCAATGTAAAATGTGTATAAAGAAAAGAGACCAATAAGTGTTATTATTGAAACATGAATATCACACTTGTATGACATGAGTCACTTTCATGTATGACATGAAATCTCTATGATGCAGAGAATCGTTATATATTGAGGGATTACACTTATGAAATAATTATTCTTAGACTGATTTTCTTGCTGCTTATCGCTGTCAGATATTTATTAATATGTGATACTCAAGCCACAGTATTATGACCTACTAAGTGGCTGTTTGGTGATGTCAGAGGAAAAATGACTGTTTTATTTTCCACATACCTATCTCTTACATTTAGAAGAAAATTTTATTATGATTCTCTTGGATATTTCTTGCACTCTTCAAAATAGACTTTGAAAGAATGTGTATTCCCTAAAAGGACTACATATAGATTGTAGGAGAGAATTCTAGAGAGAGTTTTTGTATAAATTCTGCCCAACCACTGACTAATCCCTGAAATCCATGAAGATGTAATAAACACCAACGATAGTGATGGATAGCAAAGGGTGGAAGACAGAAAGAACTGAGTAAATATTTCAACTATTGTGTACTACAAGGAAAACATTTTATAATGTTTTATAATTGTATTTTATAATGTTTTATTATTGTATAATGTTTATCATTATATAATATCTCTACTTATCTCTAATATATATTTTTGCTTAAGAAACTATTTTGTCCAATGCTAGTATAGCCACACCAGTTTTCTCATGCTCACTTTTTACATGATATATCTTTTTCCATCCTTTAACTTTAAGGGTATTTGTATCTTTAAATTAAAAGTGTGATTCTTGTAGACAGATTGGTATAATATAGCAATCTTTATTATAATTCTCCAAATCTTTTGTTTTTCTTAATCCCATCTGATAATCTCTGCCTTCTGACTGAATTGCTTAAACCAGCAGTCCCCAACCTTTTTGGCACAGGGACTGGTTTCATGAAAGACAATTTTTCCATGCACCAGGGTGGAGCGGAAAGTTTTGGGATGATTCAAGTGCATTACATTTATTGTGCACTTTATTTCTATTATTATTACATCGTCACTTGCCACTCACTGATAAGGTTTTGATATGAGTCTGCAAGCAATTGATTTATTATGATCTCTGTGCTGTCAAACCTCTCTGCCAATGACAATCGGTATTTGCAGTTGCTCCCCAGTGCTAGCATCACTGCCTCAGCTCCACTTCAGATCATCGGGCATTAGAGTCTCATAAGGAGGATACAACCTAGATCCCTTTCATGTGCAGTTTACCGCAGAGTTCACACCCCTTTGAGAATCTAATGTTGCTACTGATCTGACAGGAGGCAAAGCTCAGGCAGTGATGTGAACAAGGGGAGTGGCTGTAAATTCAGATGAAGCTTCACTAGCTCACCTGCTTCTCACCTCCTGCTGTGTGGCCCAGTTTCTAACAAGCCACGGACCAGTATCTGTCCATGGCCCAGGGGGTTGGGAACACAGGTTTAAACCATTCATATTTAATGTTATTATTGATATAGTTGGATTTATAGTTGGATTTATGCCTTCCATTTTACTTTATTTTTTTTCTATATGTCTCATGGCTCTTTGTTCCTTTTATTGTTTCCTTTTGCATTAATTGAATATTTTTATAACATTTAAATTTTAAAAATATTTTTATTATATTTTGAGTTCTTATTTAGTAGGTACTCTAGGACTTACCTTATAAATCTTGACTTATCAGACTCTACTTCAGATTTCTAATAAGTTAATTCTAGTGAGATACAGAAATATTATTTCTAAATAGCACTATTCCCTCTTCTTCATTTTTCTACTACTATTGCTATGTCTATTGCTATGAATATGACATCTTATTTGTTACAAACCCAAAAGCACATTCATATAATTATTACTTTTAAATAATTATATGTCTTTTAAAGGAACTGAGGGAAGAAAGAAGTTTAAGTATATGTTTCTGATTTTGTTATATTTACCTTGTTATTTATTATTTATTGTTGTCTTCATTTTTTCTTGTAAATTCATGTTACCATCTGGCTTAATATCCTGCTTCACTTTAGCTCTGCTCTGCTCCCACCTATATACTTTGTGCTGCTATTATCAAATACATTATTTTTCTGTGTGTTATAAGACCACTGCTATTTTTTGAATGTATCTCCTTCAAAGTTCAAGTTGAAACTTTATCCCCATTGTAGTGCTATTAAGATGTAGGACCTCTAGGGAAGTGACTAAGTCACAAAGACTCCACACTCACGAATGGATTAGTGCCTTATAAAATACTGCAAGGAACTAGTGTAGACCCTTTTTGCTCTTGCAGATCTTGTGTCTTGTAAGGACACAGTGTCTGTCCCTTCCATAGGATGCAGTAACAAGGCACCGTCTTGCAAGAAGAGAGACTAAGTCCTCATCAGACACTGAGCCTGCTTGTGCCATGATCTTGGACTTCCCGTTCTCCAAAACTGTGAGAAATAAACTTCTATTGTTTATAAATTGCCAAGTGTGTGGTATTTTGCAATAGCAACACAAATAATCTGAAGTACCATAAAATTATATAAACGTTTTATTCAGTGCTTTTAAATCAGTGAAGATAAATAAGGAGAAGAAATACACTATTATATTTTCTTTATAGTTACATAATTACCACTACCAAGGCTCATCTTTTATTTAAGTGGTTTTGAATTGTTGTCTGGGGTCACTTGCTTTCAGCCTGCAGAAATGCCTTTAGTGTTTCCTCCAAGGTGTGTCTACTAGCAACAAAGTTTCTCAGTTTTATTTTTTGGGAAAGTCTGTATTTCACCATAACTATGCAAAAATAATTTGCCTTGCAATGGGATTTTGGGATCACAAGTTCATTTCTGAGCACTTTTAATACATTGTTATACTGCCTTCTGGCCTCCATTATTTCTGATGAGAACTCAGCTTTAAATTTTGGGGGGATTTTCTTCTATTTGTTGAGTCATTTATAGTCTCATTTTCTTTTGATATTCTCACTATGATTTGTCTGAATGCATAATGCTTTTCATTTATTCTACTTGGAGTTCATTAACCTTCTTGGATGTATGGATTACTGCTTTTTATAAAAGTTAGAAAATTTCAGGCATTACTTCTTTGAATTTATTTTCTACTTCTTTCTCTCTTTCCTTATCCCTTGATATTCCCTTGTGCATATGTTGCTACATAAAGAATGTCCCACATATCTCTTTTATTTTTTGTTATTCTTTTTTCTTTGAATTATTCATATTGTATAATCTCTGTTGGCCTATCTTTAGGTTTGCTGATTCTTTATTTTACTAGTTCAAAGCTATGAAGCCCTTGTAGTAAAATGTTCATTTTAGTCACTGTACTTTTCAACTCCAGAATGGAGTGCTACTCACCCACAAAAAACAATGGTGATCTAGTACTTCTTGTATTTTCCTGGATAGAGCTGGAGCCCATTCTATTAAGTGAAGTATCACAAGAATGGAAAAACAAGCACCACATATACTAACCATCAAATTGGTATTCATTGATCAGCATTTATGTGCATATAGTAGTAACATTCACTGGGTGTCGGGCAGGTCGGTGGGGGAGGAGGGGATGGTTATATTCATACCTAATGCGTGCAGTGCTCACTGTCTGGGGGATGGACACGCTTGAAGCTCTGACTCGGGGGGACAAAGACAATATATGTAACCTAAACATTTGTACCCCCATAATATGGTATGGGGGTATAAATAAAAAAATAAAATAAAATAAAATAATTAAATCTGTATATTAATATTTTATTTTTGATGAGACATTATTCCAATACTTCACTTCTTTGAGCATGATTTCCTTTAGTTCTTTGAACATATTTACAATAGATGCTTTGAAATTTTTTCTTTTAATCTTACCTTCTGGGCCCTTTCAAAGGCAATTTTTATTGTCTGCTTTTTATTATACATGGGTCACATTTTCCTGTTTCTTTGCATGTCTCATAATTTTTGTTGAAATTTGAATATTTTATATAATATAATAACTCCATTCCTTAACTTCTGAGGTTGATTTTGGTGTTGTTAGCTTGTTTTTTTTGTTGTTGTTTTGTTTTGTTTAGTGACTTGGCCAAGACTATTTTCATGAAGTCTACCTCCCACACTGTCTTAAGCTGCTGAGATACCCCACAGTATAGCCCTGGACATGTACACAGTCATTTTGGGACCGCAGTAGGTTTAGTTGGGCTGTCTTTGATGGTCTCTTCACCTGATCTCTCTGTAAATCTATCTGCCTACCCTCAGCTGTTAGGCTCCACTACTTACCAGCTGATAGTTCTTTCTTGTTCAACAACGTCCTGGGTCCAAAACTGCTCTACAGTCTGATTCAATGTTATTTTATCCATTTTTTGAAGTTGGTATTTGATGCCATTCTTTAAGGGATGTTCCAACCTTGAGAGGGCTTTTCTTAGCTGCCTCTTTCCCTGATTCTGGTAAATTTCTAGTTGGTCTTTGATTTAGCTTTTTGTTCTTATGGAACTACTAGCCTCCTTTTAATTGCTTATTACCATCATTTTCATTGTTTTAGGATATACCCTTAAGTTTGAAGTTCCCCATATTCTGCTACAAATAACGTTAATTCTTGGGGAGAACTTCAGCAGTCTCTGTTTTGAGTAGTCTGCTTGGGCTGCCCCCCCAAAAAAGTACCACAGATTGAGTATTAAAATAAAAACAAAACAGAAATTTATTCCTTGCTGTTCTGGAGGCTGAGAAGTCCAATATCAAGGAACCTTCTAATTCAGGTCCTGGTGAGGGAAGATGTCCTTGCTGATATCTTCCTTCTTGCTGTGTCCTCACAAGTCAGAGAGAGAGAGAGAGAGCACGTGCATGCACGCGCGAGCTCTGTTGTTTTTTACTCTTCTTGTGAGGTCACCAGCCTTATTGGAATAGGGCCCCCACCCTTATGACCTCAATTAACTTTTATCACATCCTCACAGGCCCTATCTGCAAATACAGTCAGATTGGGAGTTAAGATTTCAACATAGAAATTTAGGGGGAGAGGCATAAACATTCAGTCCATAACACTGTTCTTACAGCCTGACTCTCTCACTGGACAAAATCTCTGAGCCACTATTCAAAAGCTGGAAATATCTCAGGAAATAGAGATGCCTGAGGAGATGGAGAGAGACAGGGGAACAACTGGTGAGTGGAGCAGTCAGAATACATACAATATTAAGTATGGATGATTAAGTTTGTTGTCTTATATGGACACGGTTCTTGGCACCCCAAAATAATTACAATTGTAACATCAACAATCACTGATCACACATCATGACAGATATAATAATGAAAAAGTTTGAAATGCTGTGGGAATTACAAAATGTGACACAGAAACATGAAGTGAGCACATGCTGTTGGAAAAATGGTGCCAATAGACTTGCTTGATGCAGCGTTGCCACAAACTTTCAATTAAAAATATATATTCGTGAAGTACATCAAAGCGAAGCACAATAAAACAAGGTATGCCTGTACAGAAAGTTTATTTATGTGTCATTTGTGTTTAATGCTATATTTTTGATAATGCTTTTCTTACAATGGAAATTATACTTAGAAGCCATTCTTTTTTGTCTTTGCCTGTATTAGTGAGAGGATGTTAGTGAAACTGTTAATGGTGTGGAGGCAGAAGTAATATCTTTGTAAATTTTTAAATTTAATTTTAGAGAAAGGTTTAAAGTTGCTAAGTTTATTCAGAACTGACAGTGAAAATTACAGTGGCCAGGTGAGAAGATGGTCAGATATGTGATGGTGGATAACAAATTTAAAAAGAAAAAAAAAGAAGAAAAAAAATTTTAAAATATTGAGGAGGTTAAGTATTAAAAGAAAAAATAGTAGATTATGCATTAACTTAGCAGAAAAATTTCAGAAAAGTTGAGTAAATAAAAATAATTTTTATTGATTAATTAATATTAACAAATCTAAAAAATTAAATAACAATTGGACATATATATTCTCAGTAGGCTCATTTACTTATCATTGTGGAATATACAATATGGAAATATATGTGTCTTTCTTTGTTGAAAATCTAGCAATTCATGTTCTATTCTGATGAATTGTTTTATTATTATTTGCACCTATTAGAACTGACTTTAATTATTATTTTAAAATTTCCATTTTTCCTTTGGGTAGATACCCAGTAGTGGGATTCCTTGATCAAATGTTAAGTGTATATTTATTTCTTTCAGTAATCTCCATGTTGTTTTCCATAGAGGTTGTACCAATCTGCAGTCCTAGCAACAGAGTATAATCATTCCTTTCTCTCTGCATCCATGTCAGTATCTATTGTTTTTGACTTTCTAAGAGCCCTTGTGAGAGGGGTAAGGTGATATCTCAATGTGATTTTAATTTCCATGTCCCTGATGATTAGTGATGTTAAACATTTTTTCTTATGCTTTGTTGGCCATTTGTCTATGTTTTGAAAAGTCTCTGTTCATGTCTTTTGCCCACTTTTTAATGAGGTTTTTTCTTACTGATTTATTTCAGTTATTTGTATTTTTTGGTTATTAGCCCTTTATTGGATATATAGTTTGAAAATATTTTCTCCCAATCTGTAGATTGTATATTTACTCTGTTGATTATTTCTTTTGTTGTGTGGAAGCTTTTTAATTTAATCAAGTCCTATTTATTTATTATTGTCGTTGCTGTAATTGCCTTTGGGATCTCAGTCATAGATTCTTTGCCTAGGCCAATGTCTTTTGCAGTAGTTTGGATGAAACTGGAAACCATTGTCCTAAGTTTCCCAAGATTGGAAAAACAAACACCCCATGTATTCTCTAAGAATTTGGAACTAAATGATGGGCACACATGGGCACAGAGAGAAGTAAAAGTTGTTAGAAATCAATAAAGGAGGAGGGGGAAGGAGGGGAGGGGTAAAAACAAGTACAATGAACAGTATCCAGGTGATGGGCACACTAATAGCACTGGCTTAAGTATTATAAAAGCTATCCATATAACACAAATATTTGTACCCCATTAATATTTTGAAATAAAAAAATGAAAAAAATTTCAACTTTAATATGATTGTATCTTATCAGATACTTTCCTCCATTACTATGAATTTTAAAGTCATGACATAATTACATCACTTTTTCATTAAAAAATATAAAAAGTCATTTGTTAAATAGAAAAATATTCAAATTTTATCATATAAGGAAACCTCAAGATACTATATAAGTCACTTTATTTTATTGAACAAGAACACAAAATGTTAAAGATGAAGCATATGAGTTTGGAAAATTTATCATTAGAATTCAACTATATTTATTTTAACTGCTAAATTGCAATAAAATTTTATACTGTATCTGCCTAAGAAGAATAATGTCTTAAGAGTTGCCAAACACAAGACGTATGTGGGCTGAAAATAGTTTTAGGGGCTTTGTAAAATGTCTTCTCTAAAGTTTATAAATGGAAGACCTATTTTCCTATTGGTGATTTATTGCTAAAAAATTGTGTCACCTATTTAAAAGTTATTCTTCAACATAATAAATGCTGTCATCTTATGTAGCACAGTTGCGTATAAATGACAACTATGACCAATAAAGTTAAACTATTTTAATAAAAACTAGGTAAAGCTTCTATTAAATGTCAATTGTAAATGTACGTTTCATATCTTCAGTTAGCTAAATGTTTAACAGATAAATATATTACAATATATATGTTAAGAATATTTAGAGAAAGTGCTATAATATAGAACATATTGTAAGGAAAACTAGAAAGATAATTATATTTTAAAGAAATCATTTTGTTTATAAAACAGAATATTACTGTTATGAAAATTATAGAATATCCTAAGAAATTCGTAAACATGTTCCAAGTAATAACAAACAAAAGTTGGTAGTTGAGACCAAGTGAGAAAGTATAGAATATGTACAAAGTTTTATAAACATGGTATTTATGTGTTTTCAATGACAATATGTACTCTCACTACAGTACTGGGTTATTTTTGTTGGTTTTTAATCGTACATCTGAAATACCTTTAAACATACAAATCAGCCAACAATCTCCCTCAAAATATCTAAAATTTAGTTGACAGATGACCCCCATGAACACAGAAATATTGTTGTAAGTGGAAAGATTATGAAATTTGTATAATTCTCCCCCAAATATGTAATGGTAGGAAAATTTCTGACATGCAAAACTTCAGTTGAAAAAAAAATACAGTTTTTTATAAAATCTAAAATTTTAATATATTACAGAAATGTGACCTATATCTCAAGAAATGTCATTTCTTAAAATGCCACATTAATTATTTATATACATCACAGTTTTACAAGCAACAAACAAAATGTGTGGAAAAATCATAAGAAAGTATCAAGACATTAAAATAAAAAATGAACACTTTAAGCAAATATCTGTTGTATTATTATAAGTATTCACACATCAAAATTACAGTTGCTTTTTATATAGCCCTAATACTTTCCAACTTTTCCAAATGACTGAAAAATCATAATTGGTTAAAAATAAGCAAAATATGTATGTATGCACAATGTAATTCCTAATCGTTATACAATACATTCAGAAAAAAAGCTCCAAGAAGTTATACATAAGCAAGAAACCGCTAGTAACAAGAAACAAATTCATCAATGTTAAACATAATGTTCCAGAATACTCACTGAAGATACATGAAAAAGATTAATAGTGTATCTCCTCCTAAACAACTCATTTAACAAAAATCTCTTCATTGATAATTTATTGACAAAAGGATTGTATAGTTTCACAAAACAGATCTTCAGTATTCCTGAATAATATAGTCTTTGATGTTTGTGGCAAGTGCACAAAATTATTCCAGAGAATCTTTACCTCTTTATTGCCTTTATATAGTTTCTTCTACCAAGTCACAGTTAGATTGTAACCCTTTATATTTTGCCAGGACCTTAGGATGATTTTCTCATTTGAATCGTTATTCAAAATCTGATGTCTATTAATAATTTTGATAAATTGGTGATAATTTAAAATATAAAAACAATAATTATACTCATATATAATTTTTAAAAAATAATAGTAATTAATTATCTAGATAATATAAGAGACCAGAATAATTAATCGATCTCAAGAAAATGAGACTACCAAAATCTAGGATAAAATTAACAGTTTGCTCAGGAGGTCCAAAAGCTACTTTCAGGAATAAGAATCCCAGTTTTGAATTTAACAATGAAGTATTTTATGTGCACATATACACACACACACACACACACACACACATACATACACAGAGGTACACAAACACACCTATATACATATATACACATAAATCAAATTATATATTTGTGTGTTTGTGTATATATAAATATCTTCCAATGGTGGTGTTTATTTAGTTTACTTCATCTGCTCCATCATACCATAGTCCAAACTTCCTGCATGACTGTCACAGCATACTCATAGTTCTATTTGTATCTACTTTGCCTCCTAATTGGAATGTCAATTTTCCATTTGTGTCAGCTTATCTACTGCTAAAACCTCACACACACACACAATGGAATATTATTCACCTTTAAAATAAGGAAATCTTGCCATATGTAATAGCATAAATAAACATGCAGGACATTTTGCTAACTAAAATAAGCCAGTCACAGAAGGACAAATACTGCAAGAGTCCACTTATATGAAGCATCTGGCTGGGAGCAGTGGCTCATGCCTGTAAATCTAGCTCTCTGAGAGGCCAAGGAGGGAGGACAACTTGAGCTCAGGGATTCCACACCAGTCTGAGCAACAGTGAGACCCCGTCTCTACCAAAGAGAAAAGAAAAAGAAAGAGAAATACACAAAACAACAAAACCCAGCCAGGCATTGTGGCATGTGCCTGTAGTTCCAGCTACCCAAGAGGCTGAGGCAGAAGGATGGGTTTACCACCCAGGAGTTGGAGCTTTCTGTGAGCTGCAATGACATGACTGTACTCTACCCAGGGACACTGAGTGACACTCTGTCTCAACAAAAAAAAAAAAAAAAAAAAGAGAAAAGAAAAGAAAAGAAAAGAAAAGAAAACAAGCAACGAAGCATTTAATAAGTCCAACTCACAGAAACAAAGAGTAAAATGGAAGTTTCCAGTGGATAGGGGAGGGGGAAATGGAGAGTTGCTGTTCAATAGATAAAGTTTCAATTTTAAAGATGAATAAGCTCTAAAGATCTGCTGTACAGCAGTGGGCATATAGTTAACGGTTCTGTATTATGTATTAGGTGGATAGCGAGGGATTCTAGCTCTCCTAGGGATGGAAGTGAGTGCCTTGCCTTGGTGCTGCCTGGAGGAATTGCCCCACCTGGGAAGACGGACAAGGCCCTGGTCTTGGTGCTGCCCCACCTTAATCCTGTCTGGAGGGATTACCATACCTGGGGGAGGAGGGAAGGCCCTACCAATCTACCAACAGAACTTAGCTCACCAACTGCAAAAGAATACAGAGGATTCTCTAGCCCACGGGCCAAACAGCGTAGGTACAATAGAGTCTGAAAGGTGACTTAGGATGACCTAAGGCTAATTATCATGTCATTAGCTTAAATCTAGGCACAGTTCCCCCCACAATGGGCTTTTAGAGAGACTCATGGGAAATCCCCATGTGCAGTACGACTCAGATCATGTAACTCCCAACTGTCCATCAAAGTGGTTCCATGATGATGTCTGAACCATGGAGAGGTCCCTATTCAGACAATATAAAACAAGACACACACCATAATCAAGGTCTGTTTTGCTATGACAAGGGGTCTGGTCATCATTTGTGGCATATGTATCTTCCTCTGTAAACCTATATCTTGCTCTTACTCTATAATCCTATCTTGCTCTCCCTCAATAAATTTTTCCTTGTTCTTGCCTTACTTTGGCATGTCTGATCATTCTTTGGCCAAGAGCACATCAAGAACTGAGAATACAGAACGAGATTGTCAAACCCAACATTATGCATTTTAAAATTTGTTTAAAAGGTATATCTCATGTTAAGCGTTCTTACAACAAATTAAAAAAGCACCCCAGTCACCATCCTTTCTCTAATGGGCTACTATAGTACACATAACTTGTCTTACTGCTTCTCCTAGCATTTTGTTCTTCTTTATTTTCTAATAATTTTCCACTCCAGAACCTGAGTGACTTGTTGTAAACTTCACTTGGATTTTGAGTTATTTATATATTTTAGATATTAACCTCTTCTTGGATTTAATACTTTCAAATATATTCTCCTGTTCTGCTGGTTGCCTGTCATTTTTGTTTTGTTTTGTTTCCTTTGCTCTGCAGAAACTTTTTAGTTTGATGTAGTGCTACTTACTTATTTTTGCATATGGTGCCTAGAATGTGGAGAAAATGGAATTCTTATAAACTGGAAATGTAAACTAGTATAGCCATTATAGAAAACAGTAAGGAGGCTCCTCAAAATAAATAAATAAATAAACTACCATATAATTCAGCAATCTCACTTGTGAATACATACCCAAAGGAAGTGAAATCAGGATCTTAGAAATATACCTCCACTCCCATGTTAATGGCAGCATTGTTCACAATAGACAATATATGGAAACAAACAATCTAAGTGTTCATCAACAGATGAATGGATAAAGAACATAAGGATAAAAAAGAAAGGAATTCTGTCATTTACAACAACGTGAATGAACTTGCAGGATATTATACTAACTGAAATAAGTCAGACACAGTAAGAGAAATACTGCATGATCTCACTTTTATGTGGAATCTAAAAAAGTCAAACTCATCGAAACAGAGCAGAAAGGTGGTTACTATGAATTATGAGGTTGGGGAAATGGGGAGATCCTGGATTGGTGGAAACGAGATGTTGATCAAAGGTTAGAAACTTTCAGTTACAAGATAAATAAG
>CM052439.1:161610871-161640085 GCA_028533085.1 Varecia variegata
CAGTGCAGCCCCTATGGAAAGCAATTTGGAGATTCCTTAAACAGATTCAAGTAGACCTTCCATTTGATCCAGCAATCCCATTATTGGGCATCTACCCAGAAGAACATAAGTCATTCATATTTTACTTTGAAATAAATTTAAATTTCCTATTTTGACACCTAATGTATTGGTTAGACCCTGACTTTTTTCAACTCATTTCATAGATCTTGCCTCTGTCTCTGCTTCAACCACTTAGTTTTTTGTTTGCTTATTCATTTTTGCTTTTTTTTTTTTTTTCTCAAACACAGCAGGCACTATCCTGTATTTTGAAGCTTTATGTATTCTGCGGCTTCTTTTATTTTTTCATTCTTTAAGAGCTTTAAGTGGTTGATTGGGTCTTTACGTTGTTGGCTTCCCTGTATAATTCCCTGACAACAATAACTAAATGCTTCCAATATATCCACTTTTATTATTTATTACAGGAATCCACTTTATTGTGATTCTTTTTTGTGCATTACCTGTTTCCCTTCACAATTTATAAGCCTGTTTTTTGTCATAGGCCCTGTTGCTTTTTCTGACTCTTGTATCCCCAGCATCTAGCATTGTTACAACCCCCCAGTAAATACTCATTAACTTGACTCTGAATAAATCAGTATAAGAATAAATGCATTAGTATAGAAGTAACCAGACATCTTAAAAGTGTTTTTCCTCAGTCCTGGCTTTCTTTCTATTTGTATTCCTATACCTCCTCATTTCTGAAAGTGTTTGACAGATAAAAGTTGAAAATAATACTATAGTAAAGTCAAAAGCCTTCACTGAAATGAAGGAAAGTAAGAAACACGTTGCCAAAGCCAGAGCTTTCTGGAGTGTTTGTCTTATGGCTCCTGATATCTCATTATATTTGGAAGCAAGGTCATAAAAACTGAGACTGGGATGAATGTTTACAATCTAAGGTTTAAGGGGTAATAGAGAATTAGAGAGGTTCTTAGTAGAAAAGCATATTTTCCCATGCAGTGTTAAGGGTAAGTTATAGTTTATAAGCATGGATTTATATTTAAAAATATATTTGGACTTTGAGATTTCCCTGCATAATGCTCAGTAACCTGAACAGCTCTCAGAGAAGGTAGACTATAAATATAACCTAGGTTTAGGTTTTTCTCAATCATGAGCAGAGCAATGATATTGTGGAATGATTTAAATGACAGACTTTAGAATTTAAGCTGATTTTGAAGGTAATTACAGTAAGATGTGGGATGATAGGCAGAGGTAAAGTAAAAGAATCAATGAACTCGGAACACTAATGGGGAGAAGAGCATGGAAAGTGGGATAAACTGAAGAAAAACAAATGCTTGTTAAGTTAGTGGCGTCTTTCATGTGATGCTAAGATGCAGAATAGAATCAAAGGAGTGAATGGCTGTAATAAAGAAGTATTTGGAAATGAAAGAATATCGTGAGATGGTGGCAGTCGATGTTCCCTGCCCATAGGCATTGGACTTATAGTGTCATAGAGTTTACAGGAAGAGGCATAAGATTCTTTGAGTAGAGAATTTTTCAAGCAAGTAAAATAGTCAAAGTCTGAGCATATCATGGGATATCAGAAAAGAAGGAGATTCTCCCCCTTAACATGGCTAAGTATATGGGGAGTTTGTTGATCCTGGGCCTAAAGTACCAAGGCACATAGTGACAATGAAGGTGCCATGATTAGGATTGCAGACTATAGATTCAGATTACCTGGATTCAATCCCAACATCACCACTTACCTACGAGGAGTGTTTCTGAACAACCCTTATGGACTTCGTGACTAAGTTAAGTGCTTAAAACAATATTGCATATAGTGTCAATGCAAGAAAAAATTAAATCCCTTAAGGTCATACATTATAAGCGAGTAAGATAGAGAGGTTTGACCTAGGGATGGTGCCTTACATAGCATTATAGGTAACACCAATAAATTCTGCTCTATCACCTTATAGAAACTAATAGAAATTGTTCTCAAACTTTATTTTTAATTAATTATTTGAGGCAAAATTCTCCAGATTTTTTAAGGGCTATGGGGGCTTGCCCAGTCCAAAGGGGTCAGTTCTAATTCTAAACAACTGATAGGGAAAAAACCCTGAATTATTCAAGCAGCTTTTCAACTTCCTTGCTTATCCCAAATCATAAAAATTCCTTATTTAAAAATGGGAACTGTTAGAATCCAAGAAAAAAGATGAACATTACTGGCCTGATGGATATGCTGGCCTACAACATTGGTTCATGCTTGAACTTCAAATTTAGAATTACTTTATTTCATGTGCACATACTCAGACACTGCTCTGAAAGTTCGACATTGTGACAGGGTGACTGGTTTTACAAGGTGTTCTATCCCAAGCAAACTACTGTGTGGGAACCTGTTATATTCATTAGGCTTCTGTGCAGAGTGAAAATTACCACCTCTGAGTTTTTTACTTAATGAGAGAGCTTTCCTGTGAATGCTTGATGCGTGGCTGAGAGAAGAGGGTGAACTTTTGTATCAGGGATGGAGAAGAATGTAATTTAGAGCCTGCTATCTATAGCTTCTCCTTCTTTATGCTCAAACAGTAGAGCCTTGTCACCTAGTTTGAGTTCTTGGGTCCTGTTTGGTGTCTAGAAAGATTTACTGTAGTCTTGCAATTTAGTTGTTTGTACTAATGAATAAGCTTTTAAACAGAAACACTTTGAATAGGATTTTTGCCAGCTCTTTCCAAAAATATAATGCCTTTCAAGTAAAAGCCAAAGTAACTTTTAATTTAAAACTAGTTAAGTCACTTTATCTGAAAATACATCTTAAAATCTTCATGCGGGATTTTTATTCATGTCATTATTCACACAGGCACGCATCCCTCCTCCTTCTTACAGCTTTTCTTCACTAGATTTATCATTTTATCACTCGTTTGCCTCAGACGTAATTTCTTCATTGAAATATTTAGATGCACTTTTTATTTTTTAGTAACAATGTTGTTCAAAAATATTCTGTTCCCTAAATTCCATCTCAGTAGATGGAGTGTATTTCTTATCCTGTCAACTTTGGCTTGGCCGCATGACTTGGAGGGTTGGGAAGGGCAAGTAATACAGACTCATGCAAATTCAAGGTTGGATTCTGTTTTTTTTTAAAGTTTTGATATTTTTTTAATCATGGAATTTTTGCATTTTTAAAAAATTGCAGTAAAACATTTTTGTCTTGCTCACTAAGTTTTTTGGAAATTCCTTAAATCTTGTGTCCCAGGTGAGTGCCTAGTTCGCCTCCCCCTAGTCCCAGCCAAGATTTGATCATCTGAAGGTTGATGGATCTGGCAGCGGGATGTTACCAAGCCTTGGCAGTCAGAGACCTCTTGTGGTGCTGCTGGTCCTCTTATACCTCTGACATCACCATGAGAAGAACATATCCTAGACAGCCTGCAGGTCCCAGGAGGATGACACACATAGAGGCAGACCTAGCTCATCAGAATTATAGCATGAAGCAGAATTTTCCACAAGCCCCAGCCTAAAGAAGAAACCCTGACCTTCTGCCGCCCAGCAAATCCAACATTCTCAAGATCCATTCATATATTGTCACCTGGTTCCTGTTGACAACTATTAACTTGACTCTGCTGGTTTTAATTTTTTTCTGTCATTTTATTTTCTTTTTGTCTCTGCTTCAGTCTCTGTCTCTTTCTCATTCTCTCTCTCTCTCTCTCTCTCTCTCTCTCTCTTTGGCAAATATTCTATTTTCTCCTACTGTAAAAAACAACATCTCTCCGGTGGCAATCCAAGATGATCCACAGCTATTGAATAAAATGTTCTGTAAGTGTTTATTAGGTCCATTTGGTCTATACTGCAGATTAAGTCAGATATTTCTTTATTGATTTTCTGTCTAACTGATCTGTTCAATGATGAAAGTGGGGTATTGAAACCCCCAATTATTATTGCATTGGGATCTATCTCTCTCTTTAGCTTTAAGAATACTTGCTTTATATATCTGGACACTCCAGTGTTGGGTGCATACATGTTAACAATTGTTATATATTCTTGTTGAGTTGACTCCTTTGTCATTATAAAACTATTACACACTGTATGCTTATATCAAAATCTCACATCCACCTCATAAATATGCACAACTATTATATATCCATAACTTTTTTAAAAAGCTTCAATAATTTGAATTAAAAGAGATTATAGCTGTTTGAAAGTAAAAACAATTTAGGTTCTGATTTTCTCTCTATGGAAAGCATGTTCACTGAAGTGTTCCGTTACCAGGGAGAGTATATTCTCTGATGCCCACTATCCTGTTGCCCAAAGAGGAAAATAGAAACTGAAGGATCTCCCAGAAGCAGAATCAAAAGTCATGAAAAATAAAAGTCCAAGGAATACTCTCAGGGAGAAAATCTGAGTCAAAGAAAGAGATAATCCATATCCCCAGGGAATGAAATCTCACATTAGTCCAGGGGTTTTCAGAATAGACCAGTGAACACGAAGTACTTTCCATTTATATTATCTCCCCTTTCACCACCATTGTAAGTTGAGTATGTAGGAGTAATCTTTATTTTTATTTCCTAGATATTGGATCAAGAGAATCCCTATCTAGACCTGATAAAGATTATTATTTCCTGGACCTCAAGCCTGATGCAATGTGACTGTGTTGGTGTCCTGTGAAGGAAATTATTAATAATCTAATTGGCATGTGAAAGAAATGTGCATAATTGTTACCAATACAGTGGACTGTGGTAGATTGGAATATTCTTCTTGATTTTTCACTTTTTTCCCTTTATATGATTGTGCCATACATCATATGGAAAGATGCAAGCATTAATGTTGAGCTATTGAAATGAGAATGAAAGCCATAGACAGCCAGTACTGTCAAAACCTAAAGACATATGTTGCTCTGCCTACTAACTGTGCTTCATAATCACCGAGAGATCGTGTGCCCCAAGTAGGCACTAATCCAAGAAAAATGAAGGTAAACATTGAAGAGATACAATCCTAGCTAAAAGCTTATTACCAAGCCTAGCCAACTTCTAATGTGTAGTGGAGCAATCCTAGCTAAACTGTACACCAGTGAGGGAAAAAATAAATGATAGTTGTTGTGAGACTTTAAGTTTTGGAGTGGTGTGTTATGCAGCGGAAATGTAGCAATACCTGATGTATACAGAAGAGTTTTTCTAATGAAAACTATTTCATAGAAAAATGTTTTCTATGAAAAAAATTTGCTAATATCAACAATTATAAGGTTCTGGAAGAGTTGGACCAGGTGGCAGCACATAACTGTCAAAGATAAAGTGTGTAGAATTTGCACAATGGGCAGCAAGGCTGAATATTACCAGCTGGCGTTGGCATGCAGGATCAGTGGCAGTGGGTAATAGAACCTAGTGTTACTAGTGGAAGACAGATGGGCAGCCAATGAAGATAGTACTCTGCTTATATAACCAAAAAATCAAAAGTTGTCAATGAGAGGGCTGATGTCATTGTTTTCATTGAGAATTATTCTCTCTCACACACTCTTTAGAACTGAGCCAATTCTCAGACTAAGAGACTATTGAGGAAGATTCCTATACCCCTTGGGGATAGAAACTGAATTGTCCCAGAAAGAATTTATGACACTGTTTTATCTAATTCTTTCCCAAAGGGATCTACAGTCATTTATCAGAAATACTATACGCTAGGTAAAGAGAATGTCCAGATCTCACAAGAACAATTGATTAGAGGGTGAGTTTCCAGTGGTACCAGGAGACCCAAAACATAATCACAGCTCCTTTGTTAAAGTGGGAAGCACAGAGATCATAAAAGGATTCTTGTACCCAGTTCATCTCACAAAGGGTCTGGGAGTTCCATGGACTCACCTTGTGGTCTTTCCCCTGGTCCTTCATTATATAATATGGAATAATATACAGAGCAGTGGACAGAATTTTCATGATAGTTCCATAATTTATGTAGTAAGTGAGATTATGTTAAGAAAGGTGAAGCTGAAGACCAAGAAACTGCTCCTCCTTTAGTCAAGAAAGTTAATTAGAAAAATAAAAAATACGTAAGATGGTATAGCAGAAATTAGTGTCACCCTCAAGATCAAAAGTAGCAAGTATTCTGAAAGCCCTGTAAATAGTGAGAGATAAGCCCTACAAAATTTTAGGGTTCTGCAATGTTAGGGACATCTTTAATATCTAATGGTTTGGAGTCATTCTAACTAAGATATAGGACAAGTTATCCAATGTTCAATATCAACCATGAAAAAAAAAAGGCACAATATCTGATGATAGATCACTTTGTATTTTGTAAATAGCCCATCGTACAATTGGGAATGCTACTCCAACCAAGTGACTTGGAAGGATGCCATATTTGAGTGAGGTGCAAAGAAAGGAAGAGTCCTGCAGCAGGTTTAAGCTTTGGTACAAGCTTCACTGCATTCAGCAGTAAGACTCAGTAGACTCTAAAATCCCAGATATCTGTGATCTGTGGCAGATAGAAATGGCATACGGTGTCCCTGGCAAGTTCTAATAGGAGAGACATTATGTAAATCCCTAGGGTTCTGGAAAAAAGACCATCTGCAGCATGTAACAGTTGCCCATTCAAAAAGAAATGCCTGACAGGCTACTGAGCCTAATCTAGTTTATGTAAAATGATTTGACTAGAACCATCAATTTCACCTGGATAGACCATCAAAGCATTGATTTGGGTGGGCACAACTGCAATTCATGTATATATTTGTGAGTAGGTTTAATCAAGTGTGGAGTATACACACATTCATATACCTGTTAGGTACGGAGCTGAGAGGGAGACACAGGAAGCCTCATGTGTAGCAAAATGCTGTTCATTTTGGGCATCTGGGTGCAGATGGGTGGAGGCCAAAAAAAGCATCCACGCTGAGGGAGGGGAGAGCCTGGGGTTTTATCGAGGGTTTTCCTTGGGGGGAGTGAGCAACTGGGCCAGAACAGCCACTGCAATAAATTCTTTTCAAACAACTGGGAAGGATAAACGTCATCCTTATCAGGAGGGATAAGGAAAGTAAGTTCCCTTCTTACATTACATTCCTTTATCTCCCTAGGGGTCTGGCAAAGGCTACATGTCTAATATACCCCTAGGAAGGGGAAAGTGGTGGGTTTTATAGGAGATTTGGATAGAAGTTTGGGGAGGGTGAATTCTTTTATCCTAACAATACCCAAATACACATACATGCACACACACATACATACACAAAAATGTACAAATTCACAAAAAGAGAAGATAGACTCCTTGTAATTATAAATGGTATTATGGGTTGGATGGTGCCCTGGGAAAATTTGTGTTTTGAAGTACTAAATCTCTCCCCACCAATATCTCAGAATGTGACCCTCTGGAAATAAGATTGTTGCATATATAATTAGTTAAGATGAGCTCATACTACAGTAGGGTGGGCTCCTAATTTAATATGATTGGTGTCCTTATAAAAAGGGAAAATTTGGACAGTTATGCACACAGGAGAAATGTCATGTGAAGATGAAGTCAGAGATCTACAATACAAAGAGAGCCATAGATTGTCAGCAAACCCCTAGAAGCTAGATGGCCAGCATGGAACAAATTTTCCCTCACCATTCTGAGAAGAACAAAATGTAATGACACTTAAATCTTGGACTTCTAGTCTCCAGAACTGTGACACAGTATATTTCTGTTGTTTAGGCCACCCAGGTCACGGCACTTTCTTACAACAGTCCAAGAAAGCAATACAGATGACTAAACTCTTTCCCTCAAGTCATACATATGGTCTTGTGTGTATGTGTGTGGAGGAATCCTACGACTGGTTGATGAAGAAGGGAAAAAAGCTGGATAGATCACCTTGATATATTGGACCTGCTACAGCTGAAATTAGTGCCACCTGTCAATGATGAGGAGATAGTCTCCCATTGGGTAGTATCCTTGATCTAGAGAGAAAAGTAGGCAGAAGAAGAAGATATTAGAAATTTCAGGAAGTATTGAATGGCCTCGGTGAATGTTCAGTTGCCAAGAATGAGCAAGATTGTAAGATGATAGAGAAGATGGTCTGGAGAAGATAACGTGAATGGTCCTATTGAGGTGTCTAAAAAGGGTATAGATATTTGAGTCTTATATCAAAGTCCACAGAAAGTATCCACCATAGAAATTGGCAAATTGTTTGTTCCTTGCCTGCCAGCCATCCTTTGTCTTTGGACACTGAAATGCTGTACAGTGGGTCCATGAATGTAGTGGTCATTGTGGCACAGAGAGAAGCCATTCATGGGTTCAAGCAATATGTCGTTACTCTCAGCAATCTGATCTAGCTACTACTATTACTAAATGTGTAACTTACTAGCAGCAGAGACAAAGTCTATTTGAGGAAACTAGCCAGCCAAAATCTGATAAAATTTGAGTCTGTTAGACCTTTTCAACTAAGGAGGAGGATGAGGATTTATTTGTTCTTGCTATAATTGAGATGTATTATGAATATGGGTTTGAACTCCCACCCTGAGTGTTTCTGTCTTCATTACTCAAGAACTCACAATGTGTCTCACTTACTGATGCTGAACTCTGCATAAAATCACCTGAAAATCACGTATATAAAAAAAAAGTGCAGTAATGAGCAGATGCTTGGGAATCCACAGGGCCTATGAAACACTGCACCACTTGTAAACTGCTAGCCTGACAGAACTTAGTAACTGCCATTTCAGGATTAGCTAAGGAACCACCAGTGTGGGGCTGACTCACACTGATGTTGGGACTACTGTCTTTCAAGATGTGATATACTCAGTGAACCAACAGTCATTGCATGATATTGTGTACCTGATAGTAGAACACGCATCTAGAAAATAGAAAGTAGAGATGTGCTCTCTTGTCCCCATCATCACCAATGACTAGCTTGCAAAATATTTTTGCCCTGAACTTGAAACTTTGGGCTCTGTGGAATAGACATCCTATTTATAAGTGTGGAACACTTCCATCAGGGTCACAGTAAGAATTTCATGGAAACCAAAAACATATTTGCTGCCTGAGTCATTTTTCAGGTAAGGGCAAAGGAAATAATTAATCTACTGACTGGGATAATTTTCCTTGATCCTGATGGGTAACAGGTATTACTGCTACATCATGGGAAAGTGAGGAGAAGGTGTGTAATGTAGAGGATTTACAGGGGTGCTTCCACACATAGCCATTAGAGTGTTAACATTGTGACAAACATGGCCTGTCACAGGAAAATAACCAAGGTTCAGGTCCCTCAGAAATGAAACTTTCAGTCACTTAATAGGAAAAAACAACCTAGACCAGCAGAAATACTGAATAAACATGAGGGGGAATTTAGAATTGTTGTAGAGGAATAAAGTAATAAATATTAATTATGGCCTCAAGAAAAACTATAGCATAGTGACTGTAAATTGCACAGTTAACTCTCTACTTGAAGATCTTTTTTGGAGTCATCATTTCCAGTTACAATCTTGAAGAGTCATTGACTAGAAAGAGTGAACTTAATTTGGGATGGATGTGTTGAAAGGGGAGGAACAGAGCAGAGCTACACCCATTTCATCTTTGTCCATATTCACCCGAAACCAGTTCCAATACATCACAATGGCTTCCTAGTTCTTCGGGCCTCAGAGTGTCTCTGTTCACAGGAGTGTCTTCAACTGACACACATAAATACCAGCAAGTTAACACCGCAAGATTTATCCTCAGCAAATGAAGACTAAGAGTTGAAAAATATCTCAGCTTCCTTGGATTTGGGGAGACAAAATTTAGGAGTGTGCTCTACAGTTTTTTAAAGGGACACCTGTGGGATTTAGTGCCAAATTCTTACAGTAATAGCAAATACATTAATACATTCTTTACTGACTTGCTTCTCTTCCTTTTCTCACTTTCTCACACTTTCACTATGTCACTATGTTAAGTCTCCTAAGTTTGAGACATATTGTTTCCTGTATCTTTAATATTTCTTGAGTTAACTCACTAAATAAAATTCTTGCACCCAAATCATCACCTCAGGATCTTCCTTTGAGGAACTGTTGAGAGATAGAAAGCTTAGCTGAAAAACAGAATCACTGCCATGACCACAAGACCACTCTTTCGTTTCCGAGGATCAGGAGAGATGGGAGGTCATGTCTTTCCTAGAAGTATCCTTCTGGACAGGTACAATATGTAGCTGAATTGGCACTGAAAATGTACTCAGATCTCTTAATAAAAACAACTAGTAGACAGTCCTTCCAACGATTGCAATGCAAATGAAAAGGTTTGATAATCTCTGGTATTGATGAATGTGTAAAAACACACCCATACAATTCTAGTGAGAGAATAAATTGAAGCATAATTTCAGAAAGCAATTTGGTTGGTAGTTTTCAATCAAATCAAAATTCTTCAGTCCAAATCTCTTACGTTGACCATCCATCCTTAAAATTTTGTGTACCTGACATTTGTCTGTTTTTTCCTTAGCTCTACTTCCATTTTTTTTTCTGCTTTGTTGAAGCCTAAAAACTTATTTCCTTGATAGATTTTTTCCCAATAAAAGGCATTAGGAATCTGGGAAATGGGAAAAGGAAAGAATCCATGTGCTGCTCTCTTTTTGACTTATGAATGTGCCTCCGACATAGCCTTGGTAGCTTAATTTTGCCAAAGGCAGCAAAAATATCAGTGAGCTATTTTAAATTTAGATGCTACGCTACTATAGCATAAAAAGTAGTGTGGGCCTCTGGATTTTTGGAAGGCAGTGGAAATGTGGTAGAGTTGTAAAGTTGTTCCAAAGCAGCCAAGACAGCCACACAATCTCTTCCAGCAGCAGAGCAATCATGCAATCTGGCTCTTTTGACTTAAGGGTGGTAGGAATTTATCAAAATTATTAATCTTTGAATAATCTCACTGTTTTTATTTTTTGCTTTCCCAGTCCCTGTGATAAATTTGCAGTTCTTTGTTTTAAATCTTCTCCATTTGAAGTACATACAATGGTGCTATTTCTAGAATAAATTTTGACTTCCAGGTTTCCCCTCCCTATTTCTACTTTATCATTCCTACATGTGTTGGCCCAATTTATATTCTGCTTTCTATTTTATTGCTTACCCTCTTAATGTTTGCTTTCCTCAGGGATCAATTACCATTTTCTTTTCTTTGTGCTATGCACATACTCCCTGCGTGATGGAAATCACTCCTCTACCTAAATACTGAATCCCCATATCTTTATCTCATGTCAAATCTCACTGTGAGGTCAAGACTGTCAGCTAAAAATCTCCTGTTGGTATTACAAATATAAATATTCAAATTGATCTTATCATCTTCACAGTGTGCTATCAGTATGTTTGTTCTGCAATCTCAGGCGGTCCTTCACATCTATCCAGTTTCTTAAGTTATACCCTGGATTTCTTCCTTTGTGATATGCTCTTTCTTACTCTCTCAATCCAATCTTTCACCAAGTTCCCTTGCTTCTGGTTTCTGAGTATCTTTTGAATATCCTTCCCTGCTGCTTTGTTATTTCTTCCTTGATTTATAACAACTTGACTCAGAATTAACTTTTCAACCCCTCTAATTACCCTCAGCATTTCTACCATTGTGATTCTATAAATTAGGGATTTAATTGCATACCATCCTTGCAAAAAGTTCCATTAAATTGCCAAAGTTCTAAGGAAAAGTTCAAAGCTTTTTAGTGGGGCAGGAAAGACAATCAAGGATGCAGCGTGTGTTTACATTGTTTGGCTTCCCCACTAGCACTGCACCCTTTGCACTTGTTAGTCCAGTCTTATTGAATCATTTGCATTTTCATTAATGTACATTGACCTGCCTTCCTCAGTGTTCATTTTTACCTCTCTTTTTTTTTTTTCTTTTTCCTGGAATATCTTTCTCTACTACATTTCCCTGGCTAACTCTCAGTGATCCCAGATCATCTCAGGCATCCAAGCATCTAGGCAGTCCTTCTTGTGAGAGCTGTACGTCAGTTCTGTGTGTTCAGTAACACTGGATGCACATGATTCTCATAGACCTTGTTTTTCTTTTTTCTTTTTCTTTTTTTTTTTTTTTTTTGGTGACTTACTGATCAGCCTCTCCTTATAAACTATAAGCTCATTGGGGATTTTGCAGTACCCAGCTCAATATACAATTTTCTTATAGACATTCAATAAAAATCTCTTTCTTGGTGTTATCTTCTATATTTTGGCAATATAACAGTCTTATGTGTCTTAAAAAATTATGGTTATTTTCATACTGATTTTTACCTTTCCTTTTTAGTGAATATGTTATATTTCAAACTGATCATATGTCCTTTAAAATCAAGATTGATAACTTCATTGTGTGTTTCTACCTATCACTGCATATTGAGTAATAAGTGCCTAAGAAAGAAAATATGCATTTTATCTGAAGAATGTGAGTCCCTTTAAATTATCAGTCCCATAGAGGAATTTAAAATGGTATGCATCTCACTCCTCCCTTGAACTAATTACCTCTTGAAACCACTTACTATGCATGCTTTAGACTAACTGAAATCAAGTAGCCATAAAATGTCATATACTGGACATAACTCATGCCCTACACTTTAACGATGAATAGCCAATCTCTAATCAATGTTATTTCTGTCAACCACTGAGAATTCCTGTCAAACAACTCTGTATCAGTCCACTCCTAGTCCTCTTTTGCCTTTAAAAACCTGCTTGGCACAAGGGTTGAAGGAAGCATTCCCCAAGGCAACTTGGTAGTATTGCCTGGGCAGCAGTCCTCACTTTGGCTCATGTAAACTTTTAAAATTATGTATTGTGCCTCATCCTTTCCTTTTAGGTCAACATTTCTGAAGCAGCAGGCAGGGTGCAGGGTCACCCTCCACCCACCAACTATCCGACATTCCTTCCGGACTCAGCAACTGGCCAGCCCTGAAGCTCTTGTGTTCTTCTGACTCTGAGTCCTACTGAAATCCAGACCTTTCCTAGTCTTTGGTTGAAGGTATAGACTTGCCTGAGCAAGTTTTTTCCAGCCTTCCTTTTCTATAATGGGAGATTTTTCATCCATACCTAACAGTCAGGAGATTTTTTTCAGGGGGGAAAAAAAAAAGGGAAAATGCCTTTTTCTACATCTGCCTGCCTTGTAGCAGAAAAGTCCAGGTCAAGGTAGTGGCAGTTTGGCACTGGTTATTTCACTTTAAGTATCACGCTTTTAAAATTGCAGTTCGTTTCTATTACTTGAAATTTGGACTTTCATTTTTATTTGTGAAAAATTCCTGTTAGTTCTTAATTTAAAAGTGCATAAGGGTGAGTTTCCATGCCCTAAAGAAAAGAGGTAATTACTCTCTTTTACCCCTTTGGTCACTGTAAGTGGCAGACTTAGATATTTTGCAGGTGACTTAGAGACTTCGCAGAGGTCTCAGGGTTGTTTCCCAGGATATACAGCAGCCTTGTATGGCAGTCCTCATGAGAAGAACATTTTTTAGGGATACTTTTTGCTCATCATGATATAACATAAGAAACTGGTCCCCCATACCTTGAACATCCTTGCTGCCACCTGCTGGTTAGAAGCAGTCTGAGATACATAAGAGAGCAATTAATTCATGAGTCTTGGATGACACTTAGGGAAGTGACACTCATAAGCAGTGCACTTCAACTCAAAACACATTCCTGGCCTTGGTCACTTTTGAAAAGCTCCTAAACTATGGGAAATGAAGCTTCAAAATCTCAGCCTTCTTTTAAAGTACACCTTCCTTTAGGATGGCCAGCTGATGGGGATTCTAAATATCTAGGAAAATGGATCTACGTAACTTGGGATGAGCACAGGCAGCAGTGGCAGGAACGGGGATCTTTTGAGATGCCTAAAATAATTGATTTGTGTGCACAATTAGAAACATCTAGTCTTAGAATCAGACAAAATGAATGAGAGAATTATTTCCAATGGCACCTAGAAACTTCTAAAAGAAATTCTGAGAAATTGCCTCTCTTCAAGTGGCAAACAAAAGGTATCTGAATCTATTTCTGAATAAAAGATGACTTTGGAGGCCTTCTCCTTTCCACCTCTAACTGCTCATCCTCCTCCTACACCTGCACCTTTATATCCCCTCTTATCTGAACCCTCCTGTCCTGAGCTGGCTCCCCGACCACCATCACGTGAGGGAAGTCCCCAGGTCTCCGACCTCCTTGCTGAACCTTCTATTTTGACATCTCCTTTCAAGGTAATACCTACAGGAAGAGGGGAGACTGTTATTGTGTATAGCCCTTGGACAAAATTTGAACTTAAGAATATTATAAAAGACTTCCTTGACCCACTCCAATATCCCATAGGGTTTGCAAAAGAATTTGATTTAATTGTCAGGATGTAAAAGCCTGAATATTCTGACCTATAACAATTAGTTCCTATGCTATTATCATAAGGCAGGGCAACTGAATGGCTGAAAAAGGCAAACTAGAATAATTCTTTAGAGGATTTTTAAATATAGACTGAATTGGGCCATAAAAGGATTCACATTATAGCCAAGTCTCTTCATGATGCCATTACCTAGGTCTTTCCTAAAAAGATATATTGAAGGGAAATTCAACAATGTACTCAAAGGCCAGATGAATCTGTGCTTGATTATTTTGAAAAGTTTGAAAAAAATTTTTAACACTGTTCTGGAATGGATGACACTGAATTCCAAGATGATCAGAATGATTCCTTCATAAATTCTACTTTTCTCAATGGCTTACATGAGGACTTGGTTACCTTAGTTAAAAGACATCAGTTTAATTGGGTGTATACGCAAACCCATAAATTAGTAACCTTGGCTGATAAACTTTCTAAAATTATTCAGGGATAAGAAAAATCTAAGGTCTCAAAGATTATGCATTTGTGACTGTGACAATTTGTCTCTCTAACTGACTCATTAGATGAGGTCTTTCAAGAAAAGACAGGTGTCTCCTTCTAACGATAAAAGAGGTATTTGCTTCTATGGCAAAAAGCCTGGCCATTTCAAAAAAAGGTTGTAGAAAATTTAAATGACAGTAGGAACAACAAAAAGGATAGGACCCTGCAAGATGAATATAGTTATTCAGAGGACCAAAGTGGGGCTTTCTCGTTTCTCCAGATTAATACCTTAGGAGAAATGGAAATTTTCATAAATGGAGAACCGACACACACTCTCATACATATTGGAGTTACTTTTTTTGTCCTCAGCCCTAGCACTTTAAACTCTCCCCTTCCTCAGATTAATAAAACTATACAAATGGATGGGGTATCTAATCAACCTATGACTGTATGTAAGTCCAAACCCTTTGAAGTCCAGGTAGGATCAGTCAGTGACCTTCTTTCCTTTCTATTTATTCTCTCAGCTCCAATATATCTCTTAGGCTGAGGTTTTTGGGAACTTCACAATGTATACATTTTCTTCTCCCAAAAGGGGGAAATGTATGTAAATTTGTAGCAGAAGGAGCAAACAGAACACCTACAGAATGAAACTTCTGAAATTATAAAAATACAGATGAAACAATTTTTTTCTAAACCAGACTAACGAATGACACT
Source organism: Varecia variegata (assembly GCA_028533085.1). Classification (NCBI taxonomy): domain Eukaryota; kingdom Metazoa; phylum Chordata; class Mammalia; order Primates; family Lemuridae; genus Varecia; species Varecia variegata. Next base: position 161,626,262 of record CM052439.1, read on the forward strand.
GACTTCCTGCAAGCTTTGCCGGCTTATGATCCCAGTCTCCCACAGAAATTGGTAAAATATATTCAGCCACCACCATTAAAGTAGAAGTAAACTTGATATCAGCCAATACCCTATAAGGTTTGCAGTCATTGAAAGAATCTAACCCATAATAAAAGATTATTTAAAAAATAATCTAAATATTTCTTGTACCAGCCCATGTAATACTCCAATCTTTCCCATACAGAAGGTGAACAGAACAGGCTGGTACTTTGTACGGATTTGACAGCTATCAACAACATTATGGTCCCGAGACATTTGGTGGTAACAAACTCCCGTACTCTTTTGGAAAGGGTCCCTACTGAAAGTGAAATATTTACTGTGGTCAATTTATGCAGTGCTGTCTTTTGTACTCTAGTAGACCCACAGTCAATACTAGTTTCATTTTACTTGGAGTGACGGTCAGTATACCTGGACCTTCATGCCCCAAGATTACACTGACAAGCCTACATATTTTTTTCAAATATTGAAATCTGACTTGGCTAATGTGCATTACTCAGAGGGAAGTCTACAGTCGTCCAATATGTACATGATCTCTTCCTTTGTTCCCTGAATATGTAATCCTCTAAGGATGATAGCATACATCTTTTAAAACAATTAGCATATAAGGGACATAAAGTTTATAGAGAGAAACTCCAATTTTGCCAGATGCAGGTTAAATGCTTAGGACATTTAATTTCTAAGGAAGGGTGGATTATAAACCCAGATGAGATTAAAGACATTCAGGGTTCCCTAAGCTCTAGACAGAGAAGAAATTTTTAGGATTTCTGAGATTAGCTGGATACTATCAGAATTGGATACCTAATTTTGTTTTTTATTAGTGCTGTCTTTTACACCCTCCTCAAAGTGGATCAGCCTGATCCTTCTGTTTAGACTCCAGAGAGACTGAAAGCCATGCAAGTTATTAAGGAAAGTCTTGCAACTGCCCCTGCCTTAGGACATTCCAATTATAGCCTTCCATTTTCCCATTTATGAAGATTAGGGAAATGCCCAGGAAGTCTTAACTTAGAAACAAGAGGACTATAATAGACCTGTTGAGTATTACATCCAGCAACTTGATGCAGTCACTAGAGAGATGCCACCGTGCCTAAGAGCAATCTCTACTATTGCCTTGCTCTTTAAACCTGTTGAGGAAGTAATGGAATCTCTTTTCACCATCTATGTTCCTCACTCAGTAGAAATCCTTCTGAACTCACATCATACCCAACATTACTATTAATAGACTTGCTTCCTATAAAGTTCTTCTTTTGTTCTCACCTAACAGTACTATTTCCTGCCATAACAATCTTCACTCAGCCACTCTATTGCCTTTGGTTACTGATGAGACATCACCCGAACTGACTGATTTTTTACTTAGAGAGGACCTACAAGTAACACCTATAGGTAATGCCAATGTAATTTTGTTCACTGGTGGTTTTTATTTGAAAGATAAATCTGGAAATTATTGGGCTGGTAATGCTATAGTGTCTCTAGACAAGGTTATAGAGGATAATCCTCTTTCAGATGTAAAATCAGCTCTGGAGGCAGGATCGATTGCCCTAACTCATGTTTGTCAATTGGCAAATGATAAGGTGGCTAACATTCATGCCAACAGCAGATATGCATTCAAGGTAGTCCATGACTTTGGGATGCTTTGGAAGCAATGCCAGTTTCTGATCTCATCAGGTCAACCCATCAAAATGGTCAACAAGTCTTTGACCTTTTGGAATCAATCTGCTATAGTTTGGATGTTAGTCCCTTAAACCTCAAGTTGAAATTTGATCCCCAACATTGAATATAAAGCCTAATGAGAAGTGTTTGATTCACGAGGGTGGATCCCTCATGAATGGCTTTGTGCTGGCCTCACGGTAATAAATGAGTTCTGCTTTTATTAGTGTCTGCAACAGCTGGTTGTTAAAAAGAGCCAGACACCTCCCTCTTCTCTTTTTTGCTTCCTTTCTCACCGTGTGATCTATCCACATGCTGGCCCTGCTTTGCCTTCTGCCATGAGTGAAAGCAAGCTGTGGCTTTCACCACATGCCAAATTTTTCAGCCACCAGAATCATAGGGTAAATAAACTTCTTTCTTTATAAATTATCCAGTTTCAAGTATTCCTTTATAGCAAAAAAAAACAGGCTAAGACCCAATCCAAAAATGAAAATCTCTAGCTAAAATCAAAATTCCTGGTTGTCCAAAACTAGAGACTCCAGAGAGCCAGGGCAGCTATTTTGCTGACACTGTAGCTAAGGATGCAGCCCTGAAGGTTACATCAGACAATAGGTGTCTTAAAATGTTCATACTGACTTATTACCCATTTAAAACTTTATTAAAAGAAGCATAAACAGGAGCTCCCAAGAAAGAAATAGACCTCTAGAAAGATAAAGACACAAGTTTTCCCCAGAAACAGGTTTATGGTATGGACCTAATGCTAGACTGGTTCTTTCCTTACAGCCTCAATTACCATATTTACATTATGTTCATGAGCTGACTCATTGGAATTCAGGCAAAATGGTAGCATGGGGAAAGAAATATTATTGGAAACCATCCCCTATTGTTTCACAAAAGGTTTATTCTCACTGTACTGCTTGTTGTAAACATAATCCTGGAAAATCTGTTCATGGGTCACAGGGATATTTTCCTTTACTTGTAGGACCATTTGAGATATGGCCATTGGACTTTGTCCAGCTGCCTCCATCTCAGGGTTACAGATAATTTCTGGTACTATTAATAGTTTGTATGTTCTCTCATTGGGTTGAAGTATTCCCCTGATGACAAGCCATGGACCAAGCAGTAGGTAAATTGTTATTAGAAAAGATAATTTCTTCATGGTAAATTCCATATAAGCTCTGTAGAAAATGAGGAACACATTTTACCAGTCAAGTAATTTGATCTATTTGTCACATTTGGCCTCTATTGCAATTTCTCCATTGTACATATCACCCTTAATCCTCTGTTTTGGTGGAACAGACCAATGATATAATAAAAATTCAATTAAAAGACAAGAATTTTTAACCTTCCCTGGCCAAAAGCTCTCTCATTGATTCTGCTGAACTTGTGATCCATCCCATTTGGAAAACACTAGGCTCACCCTTTAGAATAGTAACATAAAGACTCATGTGACTAGATAAAGAGCTTATGAACCTACACTTCTTAAAGGTAGGTTAAATAATCTCCATTATTGCCAAGATCACACAAAACTTCTTACCAAGAACTCCAAATTAATAACGGATTCCTCCTACAGAGAGCTCCCAGGAGACAAAGGCATTAAAAATCATGGCCTACAACCTGGAGATTTTGTTTCCTGGAAACATCACCAAAGTAAAGATTCCCTCCGTCTTCAATGGAAGAAACCATATCAGGTTTTGTTGACCAACTTAAGGGCACTGACTCATCGATTCATGTTTCTCTTTAAAAAGGAACCCTACCAGAGAGGACCTCTTCTGTGACTGGAGATCTCCAATTGAAGCTGAACCATATTCTTCCTGGTAGTCTTATTCTACCCAAGATACTGGACCTGGTCTGTATAACCAGCTCTTCATGATTCTAATTCTTACCACAGCTTAAATATTGGGTATTTTTTTTCTCTAGACTGGAATACTTATGCTTTTAAGCCTCCTTCATACTGTAAGTATCCTTTCCTGGTGGCTTTGGTAAAGTTATCCCATATATAGTTCTCTTAAAATATACCATACTAGGTATACCTTAACAGAATCATATGATAAGAGTGGGATAGTATATCTTTTATACATACATACACACACATACACACACACACACACACACACAAAATGTCTATAAGTGGGTTTCTGTTTTTGCTGTTCCTAATAAAGTTTACTATAGCGTGGAGGAATAATTCTCTGATCAGAATTACACAAACCATTGCCACTGCTATAAATGTAACAACACGCTGGGTTTGCCACCCTAAACTGCCAACCACTTTTGACCACAGTGACCCACTGGTACATCCTATCCTAAATTTCACTGGTATTACTAATTATACCTAACACACTCAGAAGCCAGATAAAATAAAATGTTATGAGGTCTGCATGATACATTCTAACCTGCTTGTCCCATGTTTCCAATTAACTCATTAGAATTTTGTTATCAAAATGAGTGCAGTCTTACTCAGAAATGACAGTACTAAAAACCAAAATTCTCTCAATTTTTTTTTAAATTCCTCTTGCTAACAGGATCCAACTTGCTCTCTTTCTCTAACATTTCTGACCCAGGGTTTAATAATGCCTCGAAACTGGTGTACTCATATCATAGTACACTTCCCTGTGCTCCACCAGGATTTATTTTTGTCTGTGAAGGAGATCACCATCCATGAACTAATAAATGTCTCAGGTCATGAAATGATGAACGGCCATGTCTCTTAGGATATTTGGTCACTCTCTCTCTATATATAGCTCTGAAGAAATCCAATGCTAGACTAGATCCCTCAAACTTTTCTCTAGGTGTGACTGCCAATCTATTTTAGGTGGGGATTCTTTTTGGGGAAAATCTATTAATTATCTGCCTGGCCACCAAGAAAATAGCTCCATGCTTTTCATCAGAGAATACTTTTGCCTTGGTGGGGTGTTGCTTCCCATGAACGCATGAATAGAAATCTTTCTGTTGGGAGGCAGCGATGGGTGAAATCATACCTAATAGGTACAAGGTACATTATCTGGATGATAAGCACACTTACAACTTTGTCTCAAGCTGTCTAAAAGCAATCCATGTAACCAAAACATTTGTATCCCCATAATATTCTGAAATATAAAAAAATAGACAAAAAAATAAATAAATAAAAAGAAAGCTTTCTATAACCTTAGGAAATGCTGCTGATGAAATTGCTATCTCTATTGCAACTCAACACAAAAACTATTGATTTACTGGCTAAGATTGTACTAGACAATCACATTGCCTTAGATTACATATTAGCTGAGCAAGGAGGTATACATATGGTGGCAAACACCTCTTGCTGTGTATACATAAATACTTCTCATGAAGTGGAAACTCATCTAGGAAGAATTTAAAAAGAAATCACTTGGCTTCAACAAATCTCTAAAGAAGAACTGAGACTTAATTTTCTTCATGATGTTTTTAGTTGGCTCCCTAATGGAATAGTTTGTCTTTTCTTTTTTTCTGTCTGGCCTATACATTCTCTTTTTGATTATAACTCTTGTGTGCATTACATTTCTACTATTAAAATTATTAATACTATGCATCTCTAATTTTACTTCTTTTGAGAAAACTTAAATCATGGTATCCCCCAAACTAGAGATGATTCAACAAGCAGCAACAGCTATATAAATCAATGAATGCTTTGACTGAGGTCTCATTCTTGCCACTCTGTGACACCATCCCAATTCATCTTCCAGGTACACTTAAAAATTCCTCACTGAGCCATCTCTACACCACCCCCTGCCCCATGTGGGATGGGACTATCTACCTTCCTGGCAATGAGGGACACCCTGACACTCATACTTTGATTATCAATGCTTTAGAGAAGAAATATTTTGAGCAAAAGGGGGAAAGAGAAAGAAAACAAACCTTTCTAGGAAATGTCAGCTCATTTACATTATCAGGTCCACAGAGGAGTGTAAAATGGGACAACAGTCACTTCTCACTCCTCCCTTGAGCTAAATAATTACCTCTTGAAGTCACTCATGACTTGGGTTCTAGACTGACAGCAAGTAGACATAAAATGCCCTATGCTGGACAGCAAAACTCATACACTATAGCTCAATAATGTATGTAGCCAACCACTAGTCAATGCTATTTCTGTAAACCAATGAGAACTCATGTCAAACAACTTTGCATCAGTCCATTCCTTGTCCCCCTTTTCCTTTAAAAACCTGCTTGTAACAAAGGCCAAATGGCTCACTCCCCAGGGCAATCTGGAAGTATTTCTCAGGCTCATGTAAATTCTTTAAAATCATATTTTGTGCCTCAGCTTCTTCCTTTTAGTTCAAGATTCTTTAGTTAACATTTTAAATGTTCTGGAAACTCAGAAAGCTAAAACTTAAGATTTCTTCCATCTGATAGTCTACTCTTGGATACATAAATAATTCATAAGATAATTGAAAGCTAAATTCTGAGTCGATGTTAACAATTTCAGAAGGAACACAGAAGGAAATTTTTGTAGTTGGTGAGAACCAAGTTTAAACCATGCTAGTTGTTAGACATTAGACGTAGGGGATATTATGTGACTTCTTTATCTCTGAGTTTCATAATCTGTGAAATGGGCATAATTATTTCAACCTCTTCAAAGTTTTTATGAAGATTAAATTATATATTGCATGTAAACTTCTCACCACATTTTGGCACATAAGAAGCATTAAATAAACATTAAATGTTATCTTTATAGGACATAGGAGGGACTTTTAAAATAGGAGCATGAATTGGGTAGACAGAAAAGAGAGAAAGAACCACAAAGAAGGAGACTGACTCATGCAAATAAAAGCTCTCAAGGACTATTTCAGACCAAGCAGACAGCAATTCCAGTAGAGGGTGCAATTAGAGAAGAGAGGAAAATAAATTTGGAAAAATAGGGCATCCTAGATTTGGATATACAAGACATCTAGGCCAACTTATGTTTACACAAGATTGGTAATTGTTCGCCAACATTTTTTTTTCTCCTTGAGTAGAAAAGCAAAACCATATGGTTTAAGGAGTGTTATTATCCAGACATTGTAAAGAAAGTATGTATATTTCTCAGTGTAAAAAAAAAATGAAATAAATAAGACTTGAATAATTGGTGCAGACTATTTCTTTAAACAAGCAGCCACATTCACCCTGAATCATGAGTCCCTTAATTGTGGGTTGTGACTTTGTGCTAAAGGGCAGACTGGTATGTTTCTTCTTTAACTGTGAAATTCTTCACTTTTATTGTTTCTCACTTGCACTTTAAAACTCTGTAAATGTTGTATTATTACACCATCATGTAGCGCAATAGCTGTTATCTCTCACTTCTCTATGCTGATCTATGCAAGGCACCTTCTGTCAAATAAGTCAGGACCTCTTGCCAGATGAGAATGATTCATCAATATTGCTATGCTTTTTCATAATCATCATCTTCACAATGTATTACAAAGGGCCATTAGCAGCCTTTAATTTTCCAGGTTTGGTACAGCATAACAACTTTAGTTTATGTTTCAGTCTTTTTTTTTGTAAAGAAATCAATGGTTTTAAAACTAAACTACTCAAGACAAACATGTTAGATTCATTAGCATCTGCCCTGGTTGTCTGTATGGAGGTTATATTGCAAACCTGATTTGCATTTTTATCTGCAAGGAGCACAAGGTTTGAATTACCTAAATGTTTACTTAATTATTGCTCCCATTCTTTTCCACACCCATTTACCTCAAACCCTCCACAAGCCGAGAGCAAGACTAATTAGTATCTAATTGATATTTTTTCAATAGTGCAACAAAATCACTTTCAATACAAAGAAAGTAATTTCATTATACACTGTAGAGAACACTTAATCAGTCATAATAGCAAATATGGGAGTATTTGTTAGGTTTTCAAAATGATGTATTTTAAATAAGAAGCACCTGGTTGTCTCTACTGGACTTTACTTCTGAAATAGGAAGAGATTATAACCACTCATTTATTTCTCACACATTTACTGGGAGATTATTGTACAATCACTGAGCTAGGCATTGCAGATACAGAAATGAATAAGGTAAGATTTCTCTCAAGAAACCCATTAGCTATGGAAGAAAAAGACTCAGAAAAAAATAATTTAAGGATATGGGATGATATATTTATACAGAATATGATGGAATCACAGAAAAGGGCCGACAAATTCAGTCTAAAGAGGTCAAGGATAGATTCCTGAAGGACATAACACATGAGCCAAAGAGAATGCAGCTAATTAGCTATCAGACTGAAGGGAGGATGGGAAAAAGGCATTCTACAAAGAGAAAAAATCACTAGCAAAGGTACGACTGTTAGGAACATACTCCAAACTTCTATTGCTGAGTATATTTCTTATTCATGGAATGCATTCAGGTCACACAGTAATTTTTCAGCATACATTTCACAAAAGAAAAGTAATGTATTTCCATAACTTCATATAAAATATGCTTATGCATTAAGTAAAATAAAAAGGAATTTATTGTGCCTTTTAAAAAATATTTTATGTGAACTTCATTCTTTTGTAAATAACTTTCTGTGCTCCTGAAAGGTCAAATGACCTCCATTACTCAACACCCCATGCATGTCCTGGACTTAGGGGACTTTGACAAAACTGGGTAAACAATAAGGAACTGCAGTGATTTTGGTAGAGGGTGATATTGGAGATAGGAGCAAAGCAAACTTTCAGATTTGCAGGCATTACAGATCTGGACAAACATGAAAAATTAGCTCAAATTATTAGATGTGAGAAAAACTGTCAATTGGGAGCCAAAATAGTTTCTTGAGTTATATATTAATATTTACTCCACTAATTCATAATGGTTTAGTTTCTTCAGTAATATATCATTTGTTTTAATTTTTTTTAATATTTACTATTTCTAAGAGTAAATAAAAGAATAATTAAAGTTTAAAAAATCATTTGAAGGCCTCTAAGAAACATAGAAGCCCATCAGCCAAAGACCTCCAAGAACATACCTTTATTGAAAGTTAGACCTATTTAGATTTCAGCAGCAAGGGTAATATATGTATGTCAGGGCTCAGAAAATGGAACCCGAGAAGATGGTACCTTGGCATGCTGAGTATTTTACACTGAAGGAAATTGGGAAAACTACAGAAGCAAGAAGGTGCCTCCGGCCTTCTCCTGTCCCCTCTCTCCTGAAGTGGATCATATGACCTGGAATTCCCTTTACCCTTTTTTCCCTGATACACGCCATAAAACCTAGGAAAGTCACTCTCTGACATTGGCCTTTCCTTTTTTCCTGGAGACCCTCGTGTGACACTTATCCTGTCACACACTGGAAGGGAAGGAATGTCACACAGAAATACAGAAAAGAATCTGAACAAACAGGCTTTGCTGAGTTCCCCCCAATTTGTTGCCATTATTAGATCACATTCTTTTGTCCTACAATTGTACTTCTGAATGATTTTCCATCAAAATATAGAGTTTTCCTTGGGCCCTTTGAGTCTTCATTTCTAAAGGCTCTTGTGTCTCCTAAAACACATACTAAATAGTTTGTATGCTTTTCTCTGTTAATATGCCTTTTGTTATGGGAGTCTTAGCCATAAACTTTGTGATAGATGAGGAAAAGATATTTCTTTTTCTTCTCTAAAGTACCTGGGCTGTGTTGGTAAAGGGAGGTTGAGAGGGGCTTTTTATGTGTGATTCTAAGAGGGTTTAAGGAAAACAAAGATACTTATGGATACAGAAGCATAGATTAACAAATACAGACGAGGAAAACATAGCTCAAAGAATGGCAAGCCCTGTTCTAGACCACATGGTCATTTTCATTAAACTATTCTCGAATTGTTTTACCTGACCTTTGTTTTTCATCTACAGGTGTAACAGGAAATATTTGCTACTTCAAGTTATCTTTGTTTAACCAAGGGAAAAGTTGGTGCAAGTGATTGTCTAAGACTATACCGGGTAATGGATATAAATTGCTCACTCTAGCCTCTAGGGCAGACCTATGCTTATTTATGACTGAAAAAAAAAGAAAAAAAAAAAAAAAAGGTCAGAAAAAATTCAGAACCCTTTTATGTTTGCATTTTTCCACAACTGGAATTGCAGCTCATACAGCATGCATGAAAAGGGAGTAGGGTAATTCCTCAAGGGAGCTCTCCTGAGTAGCACACTTACCTTATTTTAGAGTTCTCTGGGTATCCTTAATACAGATTAAGGATTGAGTATGATATGAGCAATGGATATTTTGAGTAATAGCAAGGCTTTGTAGAATTCTTCAGTGATAGTCCCAGTATAATTTGTATCCTTGACACTGGAAAGTTAGGTTGGAATTCCCCAGTTTAGAAATAAAACAAATGAACAATTTTTGGTTTTTGCTACTGTTAAATCAGTAGCTCTCTGGCAAGGAAAAACCTCGATTCATCCGGAGACTGAGCTAACAAATCATATCATATTTATAGCCCATACCTGCAGGCAACTGATTTGTTTTATAGTGCTTTTTAAGGTGCTCCTAGGAGATTCTGGGATTCTAAGCCTGTATGCTTTGAATGATAGTCCACCTTTACTATGGCTACCCATAGAACAGCAAGTAATCTAAAACATATTTTAATTTATTTGTTCTATTTTATGGCATATTCTATAGAGGTCAGGAAGCCTCTTTTGTCAAAGCATTCAAAATTACCAACGTCCACTCCAAAAGCACACCTCCCATCTGTATGATTATTTGTATATTTATCTTTTATTAGATGGACAGCTTGGGTAGAGATGAGCAATTTAGTCATTTGAATTGATTTAATTTCTGGAACATGTTTGTATATTAAAATGGTGAATTTATGCCTATGATACTATAGCTTTCTTGACACCCATTTAGTGTGAATCAACAATAAACAATGGATTCACTGAGTTCAGGATGTTACAGTGATGGATAGTGATATGTGAGATAAAGTGACAGTGAGGATGTTAGCAAATCCCCAGAGACCTTAATTTATCCTGTGAAGTACATTATGGATGTCAATGATTGACAAGTTTATTTCTCAATTGTTTTGTTCATTTAAAAATTGATTTGTTGACAGTTATTATGCCAGTCCATGCATAAAACTTGAGTATGCCTCTTTTAGCCAGAGAAATATAGTCATTAAAACATACTCATATTAATGTTTTAATTATACATAATTAACCTAGAATGACTTCACTTTTCTTTTCACATATCCATTTTCTTTAATCCTAGATTTAGTAAACAAAAGAGCTCTCACAATAAGTGTAAAATAATTAAAATCTAAAGGATGTCAAATAAATCAAGCTATCTACATTATTCTTTTTATATAAGGAAAAGAAGCATATGTTTGATTTACCTGTGGGCTAGAATCTTAACAGTTTTATTTATTTTAATATTCCCAACAACATTATTAACCTGAATTTGAAGCTTTAATCAATCTGGAAAAGGCAAAATGAAAAAAATAATTTTCAGAACATAATAAATATTTACATATGAGAAATAGTTACAGGCAATATTTTAAACCCAAAAATGCACATCAATGATTATTAAAACCCTTCAATTTTTTTCTAAATAAGGACCTAAAAAAATGATTTCATTAAATTGTGGCCCAAAGTCCCAAAGAAAGTAAACTTAAAATTCCATCATTTTAGAAAATACTACCTTTTTCTTACATTTATAAGTTTTTTAAACTAGTCTCAAGATCCTTCATATATATCTTAAGCGTAAGTATTTAAACATAAGCAATGTATTGTTTGTACTATATAAATTCTCAAGTAAAATAATGTAATATGAAAGCTATAATATAAATAATTACAAGTATACAAGTAGAAAATAACTTTAAACACCAATATGCAGCTTAAAAATAAAATTAACATTATCAGCATATCAAATAAGATAATATAAACATAATATTGAATATGACATCTTTAATATGACATCTTTTTTTTTTTTTTTTTTTTTTTTTTGAGACAGAGTCTTTCTTTGTTGCCCGGGCTAGAGTGAGTGCCGTGGCATCAGCCTAGCTCACAGCAACCTCAAACTCCTGGGCTTAAGTGATCCTACTGCCTCAGCCTCCCGAGTAGCTGGGACTACAGGCATGTGTCACCATGCCCGGCTAATTTTTTCTATATATATTTTAGTTGGCCAGATAATTTCTTTCTATTTTTAGTAGAGACAGGGTCTCGCTCTTGCTCAGGCTGGTCTTGAACTCCTGAGCTCAAAGGATCCACCCGCCTCGGCCTCCCAAGTGCTAGGATTGCAGGCGTGAGCCACCGCACCCTGCCGAATATGACATCTTAATGAACTACAAAAGTTCTCTTGAAAGCTGTACATGGTATACTTATTATGAGAATATATAGTCAATTTTAATGATTATGCCCCATATGGTCTCAATAATTTGTGGTAATTAACACCTTTAAATAAAGTATCCAAAATTGATTTCCTCCAGACAGAGAAAACAAGAAGACAAAAATGAATAACTAGTTATTTTTTCTTGGTGTACACATCATATAGCATCTACAAATTCCAAAGGAGAACAATAAATATACATAGAACACCATCCAAAGAAAAGTCTGGTACTGGCATAGGAACAAACAAATAGGCCAGTGGAACAGAACAGAGAGCCCAGAAATAAACCCATGCATATACAGTCTTGATAAGAGCAACAGGAATACAGAATGGGAATAAGATCATCTCTTCAAAAAATGGTGTTGGGAAAATTGAGTATCTACATGCAAAAGAATGAAACTTGACTCATCTGTTATAATATACACAAAAATCAACTAAAATGGATTAAACACTTAAATGTATGACTCCTCAAAAAAATAGAAAAAATAGTAAAAAATCACCTTGACATTAGTCTTGGCAACAATTTTTGGATATGACGCCAAAAGAACAGGCAGCAAAAGCAAAAACAAACAAGTGAGATTGCATCAAAGTAAATATCTGCTGCACAACAAGAAACAATTAACAAAATGAAAAGGTAACACTATGCTTTCAGAGATCATTTCTGTAGTTCATTACTAGAAAAGTTTCTCTGAATGTGTAGAGTACTGGAAACCACAATGAGATGTAGCATTCTTTCCTCAGCGTGAAGTCAGCTCTTGGTGTTGCTTTGCTGAAACCACGATTTGCCAAGGATGATCTTCTCCTCTCCCTATAGTGGGAGGAAGAGAAAGAGGATGCAGGCTCAGTGGTACCTTAAAAAAAATAAAAGAATGAAAAGGCAACCTAGGAGATAAGAGAGAATATTTGCTAATATATCTGATAATGGGTTGGTATCCAAAATATACAAGTAACTCATACAACTGAATAGCAAAAAACAAATAAACCTATTAGGAAATGAGCAAAATGTCTGAAAAGACATTTCTCCAAAGAAGACATACAAATCATTAACAGTATGTGTAATGGTGCTCAATATTACTAATCATTGGGAAAATGCAAATCAAATCCACAGTAAGATATAACTCTTACCTGCTAAGATGGTTGTTATCAAAAAGTCAAAAGTTAACAAAGGTTGAAGAGGATGTGGAGAAAAGGGTATCCTTATATTCTGTTGGTAAGAATGTAAACTAGTACCTCCTTTGTGGAAAACATTATGGAGTTTCCTCAAAACAAACAAAAAAAAAAACAGAACTACTATATGATCCAGAAATCCCACTTTTGGGGATATAGCCAAACGAATTGAAATCAGGATCTTAAAAAGATATCTGTGGTCCCATAGTCATTGAAACATTATTCATAATAGCCAATGTATAGAAACAATGTACATTTTCCTGAATGTATAGATGAATGTATAAAGAAAGTATAGTATATACATACAACATCATACCATTCAACCATAAAAAAAGAAGTTAATACTGCCTTTTGAGACAATATGGATGGAACTGGAGGGCATTATGTTAGGTGAAATAAGGCAGATACATAAAGAGAAATGACACATGAACTCATTTATATGTGGAATCTAGAAGAGTCCGACTCATAAAAGCTGAGAGTAGCATGATGGCTTCCAGGGGCTGCGGTACAGGAAAGGGGAGGTGATAGTTAAAGGGTGCAAAGTTTCAGTTACACAAGATAAATAAATTCCAAAAATCTGGAATGAAAATGTGCTCAATGTGTATAGAAATCTATTATACAACATAGTGCCTATAGCTGACAATACTGTATTGTATATGGTATCTTTATACCATGGAGTATTACTCAGCTATAAGAAATAACGATGATA
>CM052439.1:161640585-161665494 GCA_028533085.1 Varecia variegata
AGGGAAATGCAAATCAGAATTTTTTAATTAGTCAATTTAAATGACTTTGGTTTCTTTTCAAAGTTTGAGAATTATTCAGGTTCAAAAGAAAAAAATCATTAATAAATGTGTATATCTGTGTGTACATGTGTGTATATACATATATTCACATATATTATACATATCCATGCAAAGTAGCAACAATTGCTGCTAGTAACTTAATCTGTCAAACACTTCTGATTGGTGCAGTGGTGATATTGCCTGCTCTATGAAACATAACTTTATTTCTTTGTCACTTAAGTACTGCCACACATGGCTTCTGTCACTCCAGAATGCCAGCATCATAAATATAATCAGGAAAATCATTTAAATGTAATAGCAGTCTCCCCCAAAGTCATCTTCAGCCCAAAGAGGAGAGAGAGTATGATACTTTTTTCCCAAATGTACATTATTGTATGTCAGAAATAAAGATTTTACTATAATAATACCATTATCACACCTAAAAGTTTAAACATAGTCTATTCATATCATGTAATAACAGATCATGTTCATCTTTTCTGGAGTATCAAAAATACATTTTGAAATTGTCTTTTGCTTGGTGTTTCAGTCAAGATCCAAGTATGGCCCATTATTCAGTTTATCACAGTCTTTTCCTCAGTTTATCTGGTTAATGTTTTTTATTTCTTCATTCACTATTTAAATGGGATCACTTGTTCTATAGCATTTTCCACTTCCTGAATTTGGATTATTTTGTCCTCATGGTGTCATACCTCTATTGCCTAAGTTTTCTGGTATGAGGAGTTAGATTTATAGGCTTGATAAGCTGTACTGAGTCATTATGAGTTATTCAGACAAGACAAGAAGGAGTCTTAAGTGTACTAGGTAACAGGAGTAAGCTCTAAAAGAAATGGAAATTTGATAAATAGCCCTTGAAATTTTTCAAATGGAATAGGGATTGGTAGGAAGAAACACTACAAACATACTTATTTCTGATGTTTTTTAATCCAAGGATGCAGTAATTGACTGCACGGAGTACAAATAAGTGAAATATAAGTTAGTGTGGCTTTCACTGTCTTCTGCTTTCTATCTGGGGACACTCTACATGCAGGTAATGTCTCGTCAGAATTGGAAACACAGCCACGTTCTTGTCTTTCCATAATCATTTTATACTTCAGGTTGCAGCATCTTCCTAAAAGATTTACACTATTAATCTCTGCACATCTCTGAAAACAAATATTTATAAATATTAATCTTCCCTGGTAACTTAAGCAACACAGTGTCATCCAGGACAGGTTTTTGTGGCAAAGGCTGTGGGATCCCTTCCTAAGTGGCCTCGAACAATCTTTCCAGGATGCCAGGTAGCCTATTTCTACACAGAATTCTTCAAAGACAAGGGAAAAATGATAACATCAGACATACCCAGACTGAATGTCGCTGCACATGTTTTCAATGTAAGCCTGCTGTGTAGTATTTTAAAGAACTAAATGAGACTATGATGGATTAGCATTAATTTGCATAATACATGAAGATGAAATTTTCTCTGTTAGAGACAGGAGATCAATTCAACTTAGTACCTGAAGAATAAAATGCCAAGATAATAGACCTGACAGAAATGAAACAGTGATGTTAGCTTTGCACACGAGACTGTTCAGAACGTCTGAATCCTGTCTGCACAACACATTTATTAATTAGGTGGCAATTCAATGTTCTATTCATTTCACTAAAACTTTTGGGTGAAACTCAGTTTTCCTTAAACTCTGACAATAGTTTTGTTAATAAAATGGGGTAGCTATTAATATTTTAGTAGATGGCTTACATCTAAATACAAAAAAGAATGCAATCACCAAATATTCAGCATATGTTATGTGGAGTGAGAGACAGGGCATTCAGACATAACATTCCTGTTGATTTAGGTGACTTTTATGTATTTTTCTAATTTTGAGACTCTATAAACATATTATTCTGGAATATATCTAAATATATCTCCACAAATTTGAATATGTGTTAGTAACCCAAATGATATTTATCTCCTCCTTAACTCCAAAAGTTACTTGTAGCACATAGTAATCTATCAAATATACATGTCTGGTGAGTCTTTCTTAAAAATAAATTTGTTACTGATTAGTGAAAATCCTACTTTCATTATACCTAATAAAACATAGCATCATTAAGCATAACATTGGTATCTTTCCCATGATCATATTTTTATCAATAATTTAGACGATAAACTTAATTACCTATATTTGGTTGAGGGAGATGAGATGAAAACTTATATATGACAGACAGCATTATTATTTGATAAAAATGAGAAGGCATATCTTTCTCTAAACAACTGCTTATAGATCTGGGAAGTTTGTTTTTTCAATCTATATCTTTGTCTCTATCCCCTCATTGAGCTATAAAAGTAATTATTATTTTGAGATATAACACCCCTCAATTGTAATGTGGATGGTGTTGACTTTCTATCTCCCCTAAACTTCAAAAGTAATATGTTACTCCAGTCTGGCTCATTAGAGTACCAAACCTGTGTGAAAAGTGAGTGGGGAAGTAAAACATCACAGAAATAAATCCTGTTTCTTTCTGTCTTTCTTGACATGCAGGAAAGTATATTTACCAGTGTGTTCAGGTGGGTCCATTGATTGAATCCTTGTCAAGACAGTTCACAGTGCTTTTCCCATATTTCCTTTCTCTTCCTTGCTCTGGAGACATTTAAGGGCATGAGTTAAAGATGGCATGACTGCATCAAACATGTCTTGAGCAACAAATAAAATGTTCCTGTGTTGAACTACTACAAGTTGGCTGTGTATTTTCAACTGACTAATAGAGATGGATACGCAACACTAGGTCAATGAGACTTTGTTTACAATTGTTGCTGGAACTATTGTAAATATAAGCAATCTGCTTCTATTGATGTTGAAATAATAGAAGATAAGCTTAGTGCTATTGGAAGTCAACTTGCATGGAGTGGAAGAAGGCTAGTCTAAATTTAGGAAACAAATAGAAATCAGAGCCAAGATATGGAAATAAGGCTATTTTTTCATGAGATCATTTGAATATCCATCTTTAGCCATATTTTAACCTTTGACCATGAGGATTCCCATGCTGTGAGTACTGAAATGACAGTGAATAGAAAAGTTTCTCTTTTAAATGTCCCTTATTTGATGCCCTACCAGAGAGTTAGCATTACTGTGATCCTGAACTGATTTTGTGTTTTGCTTCTCAGTGCTAGTTTATTTAAATTAACCTATGGATAGCTTTTATATATCATATTTTGTGTGGAAATATCCAAACATACATACGCAGATACATATTTGTATTAAAACTTTACAGAGTATAACTTTAAAATAATATTTATATCTTGATTCCCTTGGCAATGATAATATCCACTCTCATGTTGAAAGCATATGTATTTTGAATCATATTTTAGCTATGAAAATATCATAATCCCATCAGGTACATGCTGAGGTCTAGAAAAATCTCTACTCTTAAAAATCAATTTTACAAACTTGATTTTTCTTGTCTACTCAATTTTATTAGGCTAAATTGTATAAGCGCTAGGTTAAAATTAAACTACAAAAACTTTCTGAATCTTATTTTTATTGATTTTTCTAGACACAGCTTTAAAAATGGTTATTATATATATGATGGAAGATTTGTGTCCTATACATAAAGACTCTGAGAGATTATTTACATTTAGAATGATCTATGTGAATTTGACTTATAGAAGACTCACTTTAATTTAGTGGCATGTATTTAAGATTTTAAATTTTTTGTGTTAGATCACAAATCAATTTATGCTAATATAATGGCATATTTGCTTTACTTTTATTAATGTGGACACTCAACATTGGGTTAAATGTATGTAAGATTGTTATCAACTAACAAATGTTTTTCTTAAATCATAAGTTTTCCAGAACTTTCATAATTATCTCTCTGCATTAATACCTTTATTGATTGATTTAATAATTGTGGTTGCTATTATATACACTATCAATTCCACTTATAAAATGTTGCCTTCACACTGAACTTAATACTATTGAAATAATTTCTCTAACTTAAGAGGATTGTTATTTCTTATCCTGAGGTCTGAATACTATCAATTGAATAAATGTAAATAAGCTTGATTATCTCAGGAAGCAAAGCCTCAAAGTACATTAAAATTCTACTTTTAATGGACCTTTTGTCCATGTGTACTGCTTACTCTCCAAAAATTATGTTACAAGAGTTATTATTAATTTTTTCCCTGTAGATGCTGCAAAGAGATCTAGCCCCAAACAATAAATAATATAAATGAGTGAAATTAGTTATATAAAACAAGTTGGATACTTCTGTCAAGACTGTAAAATCAAACTCTCTCTGTCTTCATGTAAGCCATGCCATAAAAAATTAGGCAAAGTAAAATAAACAGGGAGCTTTTGTATATAATGATGTCATTTAAAACTGGGCCATTATTCAACAGTTTTTCAATTAGAAGAACATCTTCCAAATAAGAATATGATCTGGTGTACATCTCAACCTCTCATATGCAAGGCTTTTAAAATATACTCTGAAATTTAGTTATCTATAAAATGATGCCATTGATTTATTTTCTTTGTTGCTGTGATTGCCTTTAGGATCTTCTTCATAAATTCTTTGCCTAGGCCAATGTCTATAAGACTTTTTCCAACATTTTCTTCTAGAATTCTTATAGTTTTATGTCTTAGGTTTAAGTCTGTTATCCACCGTGAGCTGATTTTTGTGAGAGATGAAAGGTGTGACTCCTGTTTCAGTCTTCTACATGTGGCTGTACAATTTTCCCAGCACCATTTATTGAATAAGGATTCTTTTCCCCAGTACGCTTTTGTCTGCTTTGTCAAAGATTAGATGGCTATATGCAAATGATTTTATATCTGGGTTCTCAGTTCTGTTCCATTGGTCTATGTCTCTCTTCTTGTGCCAGTACTGTGCTGTTTTAGTTACTATAGCCTTGTAGTATAGCTTGAAGTCTGGTAAATTGATGCCTCCAAATTTGTTTTTTGCTTAAGAATGCTTTTGCTATACGGGGTCTTCTGGTTCCATATGAAGTGTAGAACTATTTTTTCTAGATCTGTGGAAAATGATGTCAGTATTTTAATAGGGATTGCATTGAATCTGTAGATCACTTTGGGTAGTATAGACATCTTAACAATGTTGATTCTGCTGGCCCATGAGCTGGGTATGGTTTTCCACCTGTTTCATCCTCTGGTATTTCCTTCCTTAGTGTTTCATAGTTCTCCCTGTAGAGATGTTTCACCTCCTTAGTTAAATACATTTCTCTCAAATTTAAATTAAATTAAATTAAATTATATCAAATTAAAAAGCTTCTGCACAGCCAAAGAAAGTATCACAAGAGCAAACAGACAACCTACAGAATGGGAGAAAATATTCACATGCTACACATGTGATAAAGAGCTGATAACCAGAATCTACATAAAACTCAGGAAAATCAGCAAGAAAAAAATCAAACCACATATTAAAAGGTGGGCAAAGGACATGAACAGAAACTTTTCAACAGAAGACAGATGAATGGCTGACAAACATATGAAAAAAAGTGCTCAACATCTCTAACCATCAGGGAAATGCAAATCAAAACCACAATGAGATATTGCCTAACTCCAGTGAGAATGGCTTTTATCAAAAAGTCCCAAAACTATAAATGCTTATGTGGATGCAGAGATATAGGAACACTCATACACTGCTGGTGGGACTGCAAACTGGTACAACCTGTGTGGAAAGTAATATGAAGATACCTCAAAGGGGTAAAAGTAGTACTACCATTTGATACAGCAATCCCATTACTGGGCATCTACCCAGAGGAAAAAAAGACATTCTATAAAAAAGACATCTGCACTCGAATTTTTATAGCAGCACAATTCACAATCGCAAAGATGTGGAAACAATGCTAGTGCCCATCAATCCATGAATAGATTAATAACATGTGGTCTATGTATGCCATGGAGTACCACTCAGCCACAAAAAACAATGGTGATCTAGCACCTCTTATATTTTCCTGGATAGAGCTGGAGCCCATTCTACTAAGTGAAGTATCACAAGAATGGAAAAACAAGCACCACATGTACATCAAATTGGTATTAAAATTGGTATTAAATTGTAACATTCATCGGGTGTCGAGCAGATGGGAGGGGGGAGGAGGAGATGGGTATATACACATCTAATGGGTGTGGTGTGCACCATCTGCAGGATGGACAAGTTTGAAGCTCTGACTCAGGCATGGCAAAGTCAATATATGTAACTCAAACATTTGTACCCCTGTAATATGCTGAAATAAAAAAAAAATACCATAAGTCTTGATTGCAGGTTAGTCTACGTGGAAAAGATGTATTCACTCTGGGTCATGTAAGTGTGAGGCATTATCACTGGCTTCTTCATTGGATGACCACACTGCTGTAGGCTTAGAGAAAGCCAAATAACACTTGAAGGCATCTAATTAATACTCAACAGCTACACTATACGGTGGAGTGGATCAGTAATAGGAATGGCAGCAGTCAACTATTAGACGACAGAGCTTCCCACAACTTGCTTATGGAGTTGGTGGCAAGTTTCATTTAGATTACATAAAACAGGCATTACAAGTACCAATGCCCCCAAAAGACCAGATTTTCCAATTTTCAAGGGCAGCAAATAATCTATTAAAATATAGAGAATATCCCAAGTTGAATATGTTGCCTATATTTATTTTAGATATTGCATGGGTCAGCTATTTATAGTCTAAACCAAATACATTAAACAAGACTTTTTTACCAGGTAAATTTCCAGAGCTTGCTTTAAGTATTCAAGGGTACTGAATAAAACAAAGGAGATAGGACAAAATAAACAGCATGTTGGAAATGTGCCTACTGACACATTTGTGTCAGCATGTTTTGTGACAAAGAGGACTTAATGTTTCCCCTTGGCTTGACTAAAATTTAGACAGGCTTCTTCCTCACTCTAGGCACTGATCTTTCTTTTCTTAGAGCATTTACAAGAAAACTTGTAATTATAAATTCTTTCTGTGCTCCTATCTTTTTAAGAAACTTCTTGCCAGTTTTACAGCCTAACGGTGTCTTTCTTAAGGACCTGAAAGCTGTCCTTCTGAAAGGTAATCACCAAGGAAGGTAGTATCCTGACTGTCTCTTGCAGGAGGGTAGGAGCCTCACTTAGATGGGTGCCGATTAGCCAAGACAGAAGACCTAATCACAGAGAAAAACACTTACAAATCCAGAAAAAACTAAATTTGACTGACACATCCCAATGATCAACCTCCCGCAAAGTCCTAGTAATTTTTCCCCAACTCAACTTGCCACCAGATCCACACACCTTATGTTTCAGTGGAGTTAAGTTCAGACTAAGCTCTGTCCCAACTCCCCTGTTGCGACAGCCTTGAATTAAATCTATCTTGCATGCTTCACTTTGTTCAGTGCAATTTTTGCTTTGACAGTGGGTTTTAACACTTTAAAGTTAATTTAGAGATATAAAAGGTGTAAAAGGAATGTGATTAATTTATACTATAGGCACGATAGAGTCATTTGTTCAGGTTATATACTGCAAATTTCCTGTGACTAACCTATCTTACCAATTGGACAGATTTGAAGGCAGAAGTGCCCTAGTTTTCTGCTACATCTCTCATGACTAGAAGGGTATTCAACTGGCAATAGACACTTCATGAGTCATAAGCGAGGTGAATATAATATAGATAAATAGTTCTGTCCAGTCTACCAAGCTAGTTATTCTTTGAAAATAAAATGGGATAAAATGAAAGGATTTAAAATAAGAAGAGTCAGAGGTATATTCTAGAGGGACAGTGTATGAGTTTTAGTAAGCTAGAATTTTAATTGAGTACAACTGCATCCATTTATCACCTATATGATCACAGGCAAAATATTTACCCTCTTATACTACAGTAAGTTTGTGTATAAATTAGGGAAACCGTAACAACATTGTTACCAAATACTAATATGGAGGACAGTCAATATTCAGTAGTTTTTGATAACATTATACAGTATTGTATATGGTTTATTATTCTCAATTTATTCCTCTAAAAGTAATCATTCTAAAGCACACTATACTGATTTACTTTGGAGTAACATATTATTAATTTAGAAAAATATGGAAAATAAATATTAGGATTTCTTTGCCATCTGAGAATCATCATGTTTCTAATCCTGTCAGGCCTTTTGTTCTTGTTTTTATTCAAAAAGATAACATATTTTTCCTACCATGTGAATTTCTATTTATACTTTAAAGATTATATTGACTATCACATCTCTGCTAAGCCAGTAATTAGAGTCAATTACGCTGTGCTCTCCTAGTGTCTTTTGTACATTTTTACATGAAGCCCATTTCATTGCAGTACACTTATTTATTTACTTTTCCATATTTGATTAAATTGAGATAATCTTGAAACTAAGAACCATGACTGTTTCATTATTGTTTCTTGAAGACCTATCATCTGTGTCTGACATATAACAGAAACTCAATATAGAGTTGTGGATTGGCTGGCTGGCTGGCTAGCTGAGGCCATTTTTCTCAATTTTTGTTTTCCAAAGTGAATAAAACTTAGAGAATTCAGAGAAAACCTTAAAAATGAAAGCAAATTCATTTCTAACCCCTCCAAAAATAACAACTCTGGCAAAGATGAATAGGTTGAAATAATGGAATTTGCTTGATTTGAAATTACAAGAATATACCAAAACCACTTTACTGTTGTTACTCAAACTTATCTTTATTTATTGCTAATGGGTCTGACAGATCCAAAAGAGAGGATACACATGCACACACACACACAAACCCTTGATTACACCCAGCCATACTCTCTCATATACCATTTGTTTGATAAAATAAATCCTTTAAATGTTATAAAATTATAAAATGTGTCAGGAATATTATAAAGACCTCTATTTGTTTGGTTTCACAAATTACAGTTTACACAGACGGAATGCTTCATGGTTTTGAATAGACACCAAATGAATAGCTTTAAATATGCCAGGATTTATTGTGTTATGTTTTTATGCCCAGCATGTCTACATATTTTTCATTTCATTTAATCTGTACATTAATCCTGTGTTACTATTAGTTTTTCATATTTCTGTTAAAGAAACCTATGATTAGAGAATAACTTTATTTAAGGTCCCTCAGCTAACTTAAGGTGAAATCTAGATTTGGGTATAGGGATCTATGAATCCAAAGCCTATACTTTTAAGTACTATACTACAGTCCTGATGGTACAGAAAGACCCACATAGACTATTTAGAAATTTGCAATTTATAGGATAGAGGACCTCAAGGAAAGTCTGAATACATTTGTACTGTTTAATAATTTTGGCTTTAGCAGGATATAAAAATAAAATGTATGTACCTGAAGTATAGGTATTATGCCAAAAGATTACTCTGATGTAAAATTATGTTTTCTATATTCTTTGCCCCAGAGGAATCCAAATTCAGAAATAATTCATATTGGAGGGAAAGAGAATAAAATAATTTCCAAATGGAAGGGAAAGGATTTGCAAACTTTTTTATGCCCAAGGCCTTGTGGGTATCATGTTTGTATAGATAAAAAAACATTTTTTAGCAAAACTTTGATTTTTACAACTAATAAGGAATTTCATATGGATTCATCACTGTTTAAGGGAGAAAAACTGAGTAAGAGAAAAAAACAGATACTAAGTAAGAGGAATGATAAGATACCTATTATATGCGACCAAGTTAATGAAGAAACTTCATTTTCTTAAATACTTCAAGAATTAGACATATGAATACAAATCACATCTTCTTAATTAGAACAAATTAATTACTAAAAATGATGAAAACAATGGCAATAGCTTCATTTTCTCTAAAATTACATATTCATTTCTATATGCATTTTTAGCTAGAAGTAAAATTTCTGTTTATTAACATTTGTTGCCAAGTCCTGTATATCATCCATAATTCTGGGTTATTAAATTCCTGAAGCATGCAATACAGCAAACTTAATAGATTTTATGCAAATTGTTATATAACAAAATAAAACCAGATGGTACTTATCATAGCAGAATCTTTCTATAACAGTTTCATATCTTAGTTAAATTTAAACATAACATAAAGGTACCTCTGTGGCTTTTAATTTATTTTAATTCATTCCCTATAGCTATTTTTTAGCCATTTTTCTAGCCTTTTGCACCACATAACGAAAAAAATCTCAGTTTTAACATTTATTTGATATTAAGTAAGTTACGATCTTTGATTTGTTACTGGGACCTATGGGATAATTTGTGTATAACAGCACTTTCATTGTAAAGCAATGTATAGATATATGAAAGACAAAATTCAGCTTGGATTACAGCTTAAACATTGATGTACAAACAATATTAAAATGTGTCTAGTGTTACATTTAGATTTATTAATATTTAAAGTAGGTATATAAACAGATTTACACATATATATTTACTATTCACTTTATCTTCTCTTTAATTATCTTCTCTTTCTATATTCAAGAAACACAGTAAGAGTTAATTGTTTCAAGGACAGGTATATGTAGGTGATACATTTGAATACAGTGCACATTTTTTTTTAATTCTATGATTTTGCTAATTCATTCATACAGACAAATAGAACATTGCATTTTATAATTACATTGAATGTTTATGAAATGGCTTTCAGAATTAGAATAGTGTGAATAAAGTAATGATTTGGTAAGAAATTCACTTGTACTGTATTTAAAGTATTCTGTATTTAAAGTCAGAAAATTATATATGGCATTTTGGACATGGGGAAATAAACCAGACATAAGTTGTGATGGTTGCAGTAAGTCTGAGGAAGATCACATTGTTGGTCCATTGTCTTCCTAAAAGGCAGCCTATAAAAGGTCATGAGCAGATGTACATGTCAGCAGCTACATACAGAGTGAGTCTACTCTTTATATAATGAGGAATTTAATTTGACATGTAACAGAAAAAAAAACAAGGAGAAAAGCATATGTTTCTTTATAAGACACCAGAGAGGAGCTAAAAGAGATCTATTCATTATTTTATTTCTTAGTGGGGAAATATAAAGGGATCCTACATTGTGCCTATATTATGAGATATATTTCAGAATGACATTTTAAAAAATTAAAGTGAATATGAAAACTGAAGAACAAATAAATAAGCAAACAGATGTCAGGAGTTAACAGGTGAAATGAACAAGTAAAAGTAGCTTATAAACCATGTTGAAAAAATAAATTATCTTATATTGTCAATAAAATTTGCATTGCTATAATAAAAGAAAAATTTTAAAAAGTATTAATGAAATACATAACAACTTGAACATTAAGTCAACCTTAAAATACTCATTTGATCAAATGGGAAGCTATTTAGTTTTTAGAGTATTTGGAAACTGCTATAAAAATCTTTTTATTATAGTCCTAACTCTACTCACAGAAAATATTTTATATTATTTTTATTGAGAAAAATTGAAAATAAATGACACAGTATGGTTATTTGGCCTTTTATGAGTTTACTATTAAGAATTAAAAGCTTTTGTTAATTTTAACAATAACTTCTCAGAAGAAAATTAAATGTATATTTTAAAATAGCGCTCAAAATTATAACCTTATAAATAATTAACAAAAAAGAGCAAGGCTTATCAATTTTGAAAATCAACACCATGAACCAAAATTTTATTTCTATAAATGGAGACTAATGAACAATTCCTAAATGATACAATAAGTGATAAAAAGATCAGAGTTTCGTAACTTATCTAGGCATATAAAATAATTTTATTTGAAATATTCTATTACCCCATAAAACTTAAAAATTCACTTTAAAATTCACATGGAAAATAAAATTCATAAAAGGTAAAATAATGTGTGCAATTTGTCATAAATTATATAAAAGCGTTATAAAACTATATTGATTAAATCATTGTGGTGTTGGCTCAGTGATAGATATGTAGATCTATAAGCAGAAGACAAGTTATTAATTAAAGAAGAAATTTATTAGGTAAAATTGGCACTTCAAATTAGAGGAAAAAAGTGTAGATTTTTCAATGAATGTATGATTTACAATTGCTAATAGCACAATTACTATTTCTGATCTGTCAGCTCTCCTCTGGAATAATATGCCCCTCTTAAGGACTAGAATCTTTTTTGCTACATAGGAAGTCTGTTCTTGAGAAGTCTTCCTATGCATATGTATGGTGTAAATACAATTTTAATTACAGTGTTTTTTGTTTGATCATTGTCAGTCTTTTGTCCAATTTGAATATTGTAATATAGAAACTTTTAAGTATTAACAGTACCTATTGTCTCTTTAAGAATGTTTTATATTAAACTTACTTTGTTAACTTTTAGTTTGAGTATAAGACTACCTTAAATAGTTGTATTACACACATGCACACACACACACACACACACACACATACACACATCTCTACATTGTGTAGGACATTTATTGTTTATGATCTTGTCTTTCCTCAGGATCCTAAAGAGATTTCTTTCAAAATTATTGAAAAGATAAACATGCCCCTAGGGGAGGGAGAAAGCCTCGGAATGAGACATCTTCAACATATTATTTATTTTAAATTTCAAATATAATGTTCACAAAAATGAATGCTACCTGAAGTCTTTACTACTTTTTTGAATGTAGTACATAAATATGTAGATATATCAAGTTTATAAACAATGCTTAAAATTTTTAGTAACAAAACAGTCAATATTAGATCATTATAAAAACCAAGCAGAAGTCCTCTGACCTGAGCCCTGAGATCCTTTAAATATTGTTGTCAAGTTGCAGCAGAGAACAGCTTGGAAGTGCTCAGCATGTGAGAAAATATGGATCGGCAGTACTATCATTAGAGGTACTGTTAGGATACTTTCAACACAGTTCAGTCAAGAGCATTTGACTTTTCAGAGGACAGATCACAAATCATTTTATTGTTTACTGTATTAAAAACTAGCACATGTTATATATCATGTATTTGGGGGTTTAATAAACACAAATTTTGCACACACAAAAATTAACCACAATTCATTCCTCATAATATATATTAATATAAACATCAACATAAAATGGATAAAAGATCTAAATATAAAATAAAAAACTGTAAAACTTCTACAGCAAAGTACCTCAGAATATACTTTTGAACTTGATTAAGCCAAAGACTCCTTAGAAAACCAAAACACGATCTATAAAAAAACAAATTAATGATTTGGATTTCATAAAAATTAATAACCCGTGCTACTCAAAAAATTAAGAAAATCTCAAGGGTATCTATTCATCTTAGTCTTCCTAGTCTCCAGACCTGTGAGAAATAACTTTTTGGTGTTTATAGCCCCCCAAACTGTGGTATTTTGTTATAGCAGCATGAGTAGACTAAGGCAATGGGTTTTAGATAGATAGATAGATATTTATCATATTAGAAATAAAAGCTGAGAAATTTTTAAAAGATTTTTCTTAATTCATTTAAAATTAAATAGGCTAAACTCATTAATTATTAAGAAAATATTTTATTAAAAATTAATATATTTTCCAAGACAAAAATTGTTAAATGATCTAAGTACTATTAGTTTGTATTTTTATAAATTTCTTTCATGCCTGGTGTAATAGAATTCAGCTAGGATCTAACATTTGTTTCTGTCATATTGTTTCCACTCCATTGTAATATCAAATATCTTGTAGCCCCCAGAAAGTTCCATATCTTTATTTCTGGACAATAATTTTAGAATATATGGTGGATTATTGCTAATATTCATCAGAAGCTTTGGTTTATAGGTATTTTAACTATTAATGTCAGATTTTTTACTTAGCATCCTCTCTGATGTTTCTCTTTAATCAATCACTCATGAGTATGGCCCAGTTTCTATCATTTACGCAACATGTTTTTTTCTCACATTAACTTGTGAAAATTATGCCAAAAAATTTGTTTTTGATTATACTCAACAACATTATATAGTGACTCTTTTGCATAGGAAAGAAGAATTAGAAGGACAAAAAATGTTGGGAAAAGGAGCTGAGAAATTTGTGTAGGGGAGAGAAAGAGAGATATTTTAAGAAAATGGCTCATGGGATTGTGGAGTCTGACGAGTCTGAAATCCATAGGGCAGGCCAGTCAGCTGCAAATGTAGACAACTGTTGAAGTCACAGCCTTGAGTCTGAAATTCGTAGGGCAGGCTGGAAACTCTGGGAAGATTTATATATTACCTTCTTGAGGCAGAATTCTTTGTTCCCTGGAAGACCAATTTCTGCTCGGAAGGCCCTCAAGTGATTATGTGAGGCCCACCTGCAAGATAGATAGTAATTTCTTTTGTTTACCATTAACTGATTGTTAATCACATCTACAAAATACCTTTACAGCAACATCTAGATTAGCATTTGACCAAACAACTGGACACAATGGCCTAGTTGAGTTGATACACTAAAATTAACCATCACGTCAGTCATCTTAAAAGGTTTGTTTACCAAATTAATGCATCTGTAGAAAAAATGTATAAAGTTTGCTGTGTTTTTGGATTAGCACAATATCATTTGTTTCTTTTTCTTTCTCTTTGACTATTTTCCAGTATCCAAATGTGATTTGCATGTACCAAGGTTTATAACATGGAAAAGTTATACAATTTAGGAAGAAAGAAAGATAAAAAGAGGTGTTAGCATTTTACCAAGTATAATTGCTTCTACTTTAAAGCAGTTTGGAAAAAGCAATATTCATTGTGATGAATAAAACGAGGTAGGTTTAAGATAAGACTAGAAAAGCACATATTGTTCAAATGGGAAAAAAATGATGATAGAAATATACTGACACTAGCCCTAAGAAACAATTGAAATCTTTTTATGTTATGACTCCAATCCAATCTTTTGGAGTCATAACAAAGCTAACCATAGTTGTAATAAAAACTACTTTCTAGTGCTAAATTATTTGAATATTCTTATATATATTTAAACAATGATTAATCTTACCTTTTCTGTAGAAAGTTCCATATAAAAAGCTGCCCTACAAATAAGTTAAAACTATTGTTTCTATGAAATATGCTGACTTCATATTTTCTCATTTGTATGCAAATATTATATTTATTTTTTATTTTCTGAGAAATAATTTTTCATTAGTTAATTATGCCTCTAAGGAAGAAAAATCCCAGGACTAAAATGGGGCCATAATTTAAAGCTAAAATAAAATTATAAATTCTGAAAAACATTATTTAAAAGTTAGATTAACATATATACCTGCAAGGCCTTTTATTAATACCTAAGGAGGCCAAGATAAAATCCCACGTGATATAATTATGAGTCAAAGTTTTCTACTTAGAGGATGTGGCTATTCTTACATATGAGACTAGTTATACATAACACAGATACTATCTATATTCTGTAGCTGAACTGGAATAATAAGAAACAAGTTGTTTGATTCAAAAACAGCACACTAATATGTGCTCAATGTCTAATTAAAATTAATTGGTTATTAATTTTTGCCCATTTAACTGGATTAGCTGAATAAGTTTGTAGGGCACTCACCCTGAACTATTTTTGCTCAAAAACTTGGGCAGTCCTTGTGATCTTACTTTAAATATGTCAAGGTCCTGACCTGGAAACAGAGATGTCAGGGAATTTGTATGTGTAATCTTGACTTGCAAGGTTTTGATAAAAGTGTAACTTTAAATTTTCTATTAGTTACCTTACCACAATCTAATGAATGCAAGTTTGATTGTTTTGGAAACTCTCAACAATATTTACAGTAAAATGAAATTACTGTTTCAGTTACCATTTTTACACATATAAGATACCTTGCTTTTATCACACTTCATCCTCTTCGTTGCACTTTACAGATAGTGCATTTCTTACAAATTGAAGTTTTGTGGCAACCCTGCATTGAGCATGTCTTTTGGTACCATTTTTCCAATAGCATGTTCTCACTTCATATCTCTGTGTCACATTTTGATGATTATTGCAATATTTCAAACTTTTTCATTATTGTATTTATCATGATGACCTTTTACCAGTGATCTTTTATGTTACTCTTGTGGTTATTTGGGGGCACCATGAACCATTCCCATATAAGACAGCAAACATAATCAATAAATGCTAGGTGTGTTCTGACTGCTCCACTGATTGGCTGTTCCCCCATCTCAGGTGTCCCTATTTCCTGAGACACAACAATATTCAAATTAGGCCAATTAACAAGGCCACAATGGCCTCTAAGTGTTCAAGTGAAAGGAAGAGTTTCACATCTTTCACTTTAAATCAAGAGCTGGAAATGATTCAGCTTAGTGAGAAAGGCATGTCAAGAGCTGATGTAGGTTGAAAGCCATACCCCTTGAGCCCAGCCACTAGCCAAGTAACTGCGGACAAGGCAGAAACAGCAAGAGAACTAGAATTAGAAGTGGAGTCTGAAGGTGCGACTGAATTGCTGCTCTCTTATGGTAAAATTTTAACAGATGAGGAGTAGCTTCATGTGTGGAGCAAAGAAAAAGTAGATTCTTGAGTTGGAATCTACTTTTGGTGAAGATGCTGTGAACATTGTGGAAATGACAACAAAGGATTTAGAATACTACACATAGTTAGTTGATAAATAAATGGGAGGGCTTGAGAGATGGACTAAAATCTTGAAAGAAATTCTCTGGTAGAATGCTCTCAAACAGGATAACACGCTGCAGACAAATCTTTCATTAAATAAACAGTCAATTGATGTGGCAAACTTTATTTTTGTTTTAAGAAATTGCTACAACCACTCCAACCTTCAGCAACCACCACGCTGATCAGTCAGCAGCCATTAACATCAAAGCAAAACCCTCCATGAGCAAAATGATTATGACTAGCTAGAGGCTCAGATGACTGTTAGCATTTTTAACCAATAAAGTTTTTTATTAAGGTATGTATATTTTTTGGACATAGTGCTATTGAACATTTAATAGACTACAATACAGAGCAAAAATAATTTTTATATTCACTGGGAAACCAAAAAGATTGTGTGACTTGGTTTGTTGTGATGTTCACTTTTTTGCAGGAGTGTGGAACTGAACCCACAATATCTCTAAGTATGCCTGTATTGTGTCATTAATAGAAGCAGCTCAAAACATGAGGAGGGGCCTTGCAATAAGACGCTAGGTGACATTCAGCCAGTCACTTAAACTCTCCAGTTTCGGTGTCTATAATGGTTAGAGAAACTGTTGGGTTTGATTAGCAATTTCAAAGATGTGATTCCACAGACCTATTTAAAATGATTTTAAATGGCATATGAATGAAGTTAAAAAATACTGTTACATTTACATGTTAAAGTGAATTAGAAAATTCAAGCGAATTTCTAACATTTCAACTACAACTACTAAGCATAAAGTCAGTGAGTAAAAAGTGTTTTATTCCTGAAGTGGAAAGGCTAAATCCAGCTTTCTGTATGTAGATGTTTCATTATAGATATAAAAAGCAAAAATGCTTTAACTAACCCTTAGTCTTATAAATCCATGACCATGAGTGAAAAAAATATTGGTCTAAGCCCAGATCAAATGGCCAAGGTATTATCTCAGCACTGGGCTCACATTTAAAATATTTCTTCAGGGATACTACACCATGGTATCCTTAATGAAATATCACTCTTCACTTCCAAGAGAAAGGGAAATTTATTTTGCTAAATAAATGTACACATCATAAGCAGAACATATTTAAAAGTACACAAAGAAATAGCAATACAGTACAATTTTTATAGTGGTTTAAATAATCATGTTGTCTATAATGCAAAAATAAGGTAAAGAAGATATTTGCAAAGGTCAGCCTTTAGAAAATATTAACATATAATATACAGTGCACATTTGGCAACATTTTATCTACTTAACTCAGTTTGAGAAAAAGTTGCACTACCAAATGAAGAATTCTTTAGTTTAACATTTGTTTCTAAATTTCAGTATAAAAATCCCTTTTTAATGTTAAATGAAAGTGTAAGCCAAGTGAACATCAATACCAAGTATTCTCTACCATCAATGCATGCATATAACCTATTCACAAATATCAGAAAAAAATTGCCTGAAATCTTTCTTTTAATTCTGGACTCAGAAAACTTTTTCTATAAAAGTCAGATGGTAAATATTTGGGGCTTTGAAGGCCATTTGGTCTATATGACAACTCCTCAATTCTGTCCTTGTATCATGAAAGCAGTCATAGACATAAAAAGAACGAATGTGGCTGTTTTCCAATAAAACTTTATTTATGAAAACAAGTCTCAGGGCAAATATGGCCTTTTGCTTGGATTAACTTTTG
This sequence comes from Varecia variegata, assembly GCA_028533085.1. Classification (NCBI taxonomy): domain Eukaryota; kingdom Metazoa; phylum Chordata; class Mammalia; order Primates; family Lemuridae; genus Varecia; species Varecia variegata. The sequence continues at coordinate 161,658,773 of CM052439.1, forward strand.
GCTAGATTTGGCCCACAAGTAAGCTAAAATGATAGCTTGGTTACCCATTTTAATGCAACAGGGCATACAATATTGAAAATTATTTCTATGGATACCATGTTACCCACTCCCTATGCAAATCAACTCTAACAATGATAAGTATCAATACATTATTTTCCAAATTAGATCAACCCCTGTGTGATCATATCCTTACTGATTTCTATAAAATTCTACCAATTTTATTATAATTATTTAAGTTCAAAGAAAAAATTTAGGGCATTTTTAAACTTTTCCATGTTTTATTTGGTTATTTAAACCTGCAGAGAGAATAGGGAAAGATAATTTCAACCAACAAAACATGTGAATGCAGATAATGAGTTTTAATACTAGTTATACACCACTCAGTGGCATTGAAATAATTAGATCCTAGGTTTATTATCTTTGAGTGTAAAACCAGATACTCCAGATACTGTCTCTTTTCTATTAGGGACTTGGTTTTGAAAAAGGTGAAGTGGAACCAGTATAGGGCTTAATTATTATCCTTCCATATGGATAATTACATGAGAATTTATATTAACACATTCTCCTTCTAATTATGCATTTTCTTATTGAAAATAAAAGCACCATAAAAGAAACTCTCAAATCTAAATCTCTTTTAGACTCCTTTTCATTCCATAAGAAATAGTGAATCAATTTCTTCCTGCAAACGGAAAAAAAATGGTCAGCTACATAATTGATCTGATCACTGGTTAATAGAGTAAAAAAAATCACATAACAGTAAAAACTGTTTCACTTACTTTAAGAGAAAAAAGGGTAAGGAGATTGCAACCTATTATTGCCAAAAATGTGCCTCAGAAATGAGGGCATGCTCTGGAGGAACTTTGCAAGAAGAAAATATCTTTTTGAAAACAGTTTGCTTTTCATGCAATTTTAAAAATATTATATACAATACTAGAATTGTATATAATAGAATTAGAATTACTTTGAATTCTTTTTTAACCTATATCTTCATATATGCCTCTGTGATCAATGGGAAGACGGAATGCAAATTAATTTTCCTTAGAGAACTGAGTTTTCAACTGCTGGGATAAAATAGTGAGTTCCACAAGTAAATCTATTTAAGTGCAGTTAGGGGAATATGAAAACATGAGTTGAGGAGGATGAAAGGACCAATGACCTGTCTTATTACACAACACAAGGGAAAGTGTCAATACCTGAAAATATAACACAGATTTCAAATTCAGTTTGTTTACCAACTATGCACACTGCTGGGAGTACAAATGCGAGTAAGCCATAGATGATCCCCTTAAATAATCTAATAAGGGAGATGAATCATTGCATAATACCATAAAGCATAATGTAATGGATGGGGCAAAGAGAAAGTTTTTGTTATATGGATAAGGGAAAGATGAATTATGTCTGTAATCTGGATGCTCACAAAATAAATAGTTTTTGAACTGAGCTGAGATTGGGGTTCATTATGCAGTTTCATATAGTGACATCTCGAGTACATCATTATGCTATGTGCCACCGTTCTGTGAAATACATATAAGGAGAGGGGGGAGAAATAACAGAGAAGAACCTAGAATAAAGAAATGTGCCACCATGAGAGAATGGGGCAAAACAAAACATATAAAATTTTACAATGTAAACTATTTTGAAAAGTATAGATTGGTTATTTTGTAGAATTGTCCTCAATTTGGCTCTATCTCATGTTCCCTTATCATTAGATTCTGGTTATTCGTTTTTGACCAGAATATCATGAAAGTATTATTGTGTCCTTTTTAGCATATTATATTAAAACATTTGACATCTCTTTATTAGTGAAGTTAACTTTTTTCTGGTTGTGGTGGTATCTGTTAAGGTTTTGTATTATAAATTTACTGTTTTACACTTTTTCACCAATAAGAATCTGCAGGAAATAATTTGGGAGTAGGTAAGTATCTTATTTTTCATCATATTTTTTACTGTTTTAGCATCTGTTGATGATTTTTGCTAGCATCTATTGTAACTGCTATAGTTGCCAAATTGCAATTTTTCTATTTTCATCACTGCTTTTGCACTTTTAGGTTGTTGGAATTATACCATAAGGAGAAGCTTTCGCTTCTGTGACCTTTATTTATTTCTTCATTTATATCACTATGGACTCATGGATTCTTATTTTATTTCTGGGTTATAATCGGTTACTGTTATTATTTGCTTAATGTTCAAATAGTCCCAAGTCTGACTAACTGGAATACTTCATTCTGACTCCTGTTTTCATTTCACATACCTTCCCCGTTCTTTAATCACTTCCTTATTGGTTTGAACTCTTAGAAAATGCCAAGATCATGATATACAAGAAAGATTGAAAGGCCATTCCAGACTAAATTAAAAACAAAACAGCAGCTGAATGCAACATGTGTTCATGGATTGAATTCTAGATAGACAATATTTTTTTTCTTTTGCTATAAAATATATTATTGAACAATTGATAAAAATTGACTATCTGGAGAAGAAATAGTATTGTATTACAATGAATGTTGGGACTTTTACAAAATTTATGTAAGACAATGTTCTTATTTTTAGAATGTAGATACTGACATATTTAGAGGCAATGGGACATCAGGTCTGTGACTTACTCTCAAATATTTCAACATTTACCAAAGAGACACTTAGGAAAAAAAAGCAAATGCTGGAAACAGTTAACATTTAGTTATTGTATGTGAGGAATATATGGGGATACTTAGCTTATTATTTTGCAACTTTTAACTAAGTGTGAAATTATTTCAAAACAAAGATTAATAATAATAAAAACCACAATTCAGAGGTATGGGCTCTAGGAGAAACCTCTATGATTACATGTACATTTACATCTATGTGTAAATATATTCACTCAGAACAAGAGGACCCACTGCCTGGAGATTGAATGGTTTTACATGCTAGGTTATGACTTTGTAGCGCTCGACCATCCCTGGATGCAAGAAATAAGTTTTTTAGTGTTTTTTTTTAATTTATTTGTTTACTTATATACTTATTTATTTATTAGTTTTGATTTATTCTAGGCACCCTATTCCTGTTGAGGAAAAAAAAGATGAACTGTGTGGATAGTAACAAAAATTTAATGTTTAGCCTACAGCTATCATAGATAAATTAATTATTAGATCTCAAACTCAAATTCTGTATAATACATTAAGAAATAATAGCCTCTGTTGCTTGTGAGAAGTATAAAGATAAGAGAGAATGATACGGAGCCTATTGTAATAATGAGACAATTAGCATTCTATGCTACAGTGATATGACAGTGAACATTAAGTAAATAAAAGAACAGATTGAATTAAAATAGGATAAATTTCCTTTACTTTTAATTTTAAATACTTGAACACCATTATATTCTTAAACATTTTTGCTTTTCAGAAGTTATTTCTTAAACTTTATTTTTCCTAGACAAATTTTTTGGTATATGTTATTTATTGATGACTTTAACACAACTATTTTGCCAAAAATATAGCTTGCTTGATAACTATCCCATTTTATGGTAACCATAAAAATGACATTTTTTGATGCTTAAAATTAGTCCATCTTGTTAAAAATAAAGCAAGGCCTTTCAAGCTAGAAAGTTGAAAGCCATATATGTAAGTAGATATAAGAGTGGATCCCAATTAATCTCAGCCATAGAACTAGAGTTAAGATAATTTTAATTATTATATTCCAAGGTCATGAAGAAAGATGCTTCATTTTAAACCTGTTCGTACATTTTCTTCTAAAATGTCATAATCTGAGATATAATAATTCCTTGCCTATGGTTAATATTCAAGTCATTTACAATCCTATGAATTCAGATGTAAAATATTTTGCTATATATATGATTTATATATTAATAACTTATCTGTGGGTAGAACATCTATAGCTTTTATTAGATTCTCAAATGGGGCTATGGTGAAGATATATATTATATGGTCAATTCATATTTTTATTACAATGTATTCCTCAGAGCACTCTTCTGAAAGGTATCACTGTGAAATTGTATAGTCACATAAGAATAAAGTAATTGGGATTGCTTTCCTTATCAAGAATTTAATAATCAACAAACATGTATAAATGCAACCATCAGACTAACATAAAATTTAAGATGCACCAAATACAAAAGCCTCTAAATGTAACAATTTGCAAATGGTACTGCAAGGTCAATGAAATTAAAATAAATATGATCTTTTTAACTACATTGGGGTCATAGGGTAGTACAAAATGTGCCTATAACACATAAAAATAACTTGAATGCAATATGAGATTCTACTGAAACATATTGTTAGGCAACACAAAACAGTGGGCTGGGCATTAATATTGTAGGTACAAGCACTCTGATAAACATTCAAAAGGATTTTATGTTATAAACGGGACCAAAAAGATGATTCTTTTGTATCTTATATCAAGCAAATAATGCAATGTCAACCAGAAAAAGGAAATGAAAACTTGCACTTCAACAAAAGTAGATTTTACACCACTACATATTAGAAACAACTGCAGAATGTACTTGGTGTTCAATAAGGTTTCAGAAAGATGCCTAAAGAGGATGATTTCAAGAACACTTGTAGCTCTGACTCCGGCAGTGCAAAAGCAATATATGTAAGCAAAGTGTATATACCCCCATAATATTCTGAAATTAAAAAAAAAGAGAGAAGAAGAACAAGTCTCAGGTCAAGCCAGAAGAGAAAAATTCTCCAAAACAGATGGGAAAACTGTACTCCCGTAATATGCTGAAATAAGAAAAGTAAAAATAAATAAATAAAAGTGTAAATTTTAAGAGGATATTTAAAGAAGGTATTTAAAATTTATTTAAACTTACTCATCATAAGGAATATGAAGATTTAGATTAGCAGGTACCATTTTCTAGCAATGTTGACTCTTCCTATCCATGAGCATGAGGTGTTTTTCCTAGCTATGGTTTTAAACGTGATTTTGTAAATGAACTGGGGGATCATCTTCATATTTTAAAGAAGGTGTCTGACTCCTGTGTATTAAATAGTCTAGTCATTTTGCATTCATTAACATATATTCCCTATGTACAATACACCATATCCACTGGGTTTTCCTCCTAGTATTTCTCCATTTTTTTTATCTTTATATAATGTGTATTTACTTGCTCATATCAAATTGCTTTAAGTTTTGTAGCTTCATAATAAGTTTTCGTATCTGTTATATCTTGCCCTAATGCATCACTTTTATTTGTTTCAGAATTATTTTGTCTACCGTGGATTGTTTATTTGCAAATGGCTTTAGAGCAACTAGTTTATTAAAAATTGAAAAATTTCCTGTTTCTTGTTTCTTCTTTTAATAGCAATTATTTCAGTATTTCCTACTAAGTATAATTCTAGTCCTAGATATAGATAAATAGAGATAGATAAATAGATACAGATTGTGCCCCATTTCAATATTAAGAGTTCCTATAATAAAAAAATAATAAATGAAAATATTATTTTGATTTATTTGTGACATCTACAGACGTGTATGCTTTCTTTTTCTTTTTTATACAAAAGCACCTTAAATACATGAATCTATTTAGTACATTTGTAAATTGGATTTTTAAATATATTTTGAAAAGCCAATTTAGTCTAGTTTTATTTTATTGCAATTTTGTTTTGTTTTGTTTTGTTTTTTTTGGGGGGTTGATACAAAAGATAGGCATATTTCAGAAAAAGAAGTTTGAAATTTTCTGTTTCTTATGCTAACAGTTTCAGTACCACTGGAATTTTGTACCTGAAAGTTGTGCTTCTCTGTATTTTGACCTGATGGTACATACAGAAAATAATATTTATACAGTTTACCTCAGTAAACAGATAAGGCTAATTGAAGCTGGGAGCAAATAGCTCAAGAGCTCAAACAGCTGCCCTAAGCCAAGTTTGACCAATCTAGGTAGAAGCAGATTTTTATAGTATATTTGTAATTTTTCTAATAATTATTATACTGAAATCAAGCAAGCTTTTGTATGCTTTTGGAATAACTCATTGAGGTTTTAATTCTGAGCTAATATATTTAAAATATTTGAAAATGAGCTTTTGTCATTTTAATTTTTTAGCTTCAGAAGTTAGTTAAGTATACTTAAGAGGTGGCTATGTTTTTTTTTCTCTCTTTTATATTGATGATGATCTTTCTTCTACCAAAAATGCACTTTTTAAAAAGTAAAGACTAAATCATTAATTGCTCTTTGTATGTTTTGTTATTAGTTTATTTAATGTTTAATACTCAACAAACTGACAAATGGCAACAAAGGAGGAACTGAGATAATGTTAACAGCAGCTACAGGAGGATGCGGTGGCTGCAGCAAATGGGTGAGCAGGACAGAGGTGGGTGATGAATCATAGAGGCGGCACAATGGTCAGATCCTACGGAGATTTTAGAAAGCATCGGGGGAAATTGGAATTTGATTAAGTGAAGTGAATTATATGTGTGTATACACACACACACACACACACAAAGAGACAGAGACAGAGGCAAATAAAGATTTTTTTTAAATTAAGAACTAAAGAGAATACTATGAAATTCATTGCAATGGGCATAAGACTGGATAGAACGCAAGAGAATGATCAGAAATCCTCTCAGGCATATTGTGTTGAATGTGCTTTTGAAATAATGAAGTGGAGAATTTGAATAGTCACCTTTACCACTCTGGAACTTGGAGGTGAGAGCCAGATTTGAGTTAGAATTTGAGAACTCATTAATGTATAGAAAATAATTGAAGAAATCACTCAGCTAGAGGCACATGC
>CM052439.1:161665994-161707473 GCA_028533085.1 Varecia variegata
ATAGAACGCAAGAGAATGATCAGAAATCCTCTCAGGCATATTGTGTTGAATGTGCTTTTGAAATAATGAAGTGGAGAATTTGAATAGTCACCTTTACCACTCTGGAACTTGGAGGTGAGAGCCAGATTTGAGTTAGAATTTGAGAACTCATTAATGTATAGAAAATAATTGAAGAAATCACTCAGCTAGAGGCACATGCAGGGATCCTAAGCAGCGGCCTTTATTCACTCTACTCATTAATCAGTCGATAGCCATTTTATCACCTTAATATGATTTTTTTAGGTTGTACATAAGATAAATAGACATACATAAATATTTATACATATATATCTAACATCTCACCCATTTGTCTTTTTCCCTCTTCCTTCATCTATCGTCCACGATAGTCTCCATCATCTTTATCTACCTTGCCATCACCAAATCACCAATGACGCTCCGTATAGGTTTGAAGTTTCTGTGACCTCAAAAATGCTGAAGTTGAATAGTAACGAGGCTAATCGTTGTCATCATTATATCAAAATTATTTTAATTATCTAATTACTGGTTCTCCTCTTTCTTTTTTTGCTTCCTTTCAATCTGGTGGCAGCTAGTGTTAATTTAAGAGACTATGTAATAACTTCATTTTCTGCTCAAAATATGTCAACAGTTTCTTCTTTCAAATGGTTTCTTCCAGAAATTATATCTTCATCTACATTCAAAGGCCAAATGTGAGGTTCTGCTTTTGCTTAATTGAATTAAATTTGCTTTGAAGAGAATATAGGAGCATTCTGAGAAATAATTTGAGGCAACTTTGGAGTATGAATTTCCAAATATTTCTCATTTGATTAGCTGTTATTTTGACACTGTTTATGATGTTTTTGGTCTTATACATACTTTATACATTTTAATGTGGCCAAATTTTTATTTTTATGGATTCTTGATTTTCATTCTAGCATAGATGTGTCTCCTGCACCTACTGTTTTTATAAGCACTCTTCTTTATATTTTCTTTCCATATCGATGCATTTTTCTGTTAATGTCATCAATAAAACTTAAATTTACACATGTAAAATATATATGATATTTAAAAGGATTTCCACCAAGAATATCATAATATCCCCAAACCATTTATTAAATAACCCCATCTATTTTTCACCTATTTAACATGCTACTTTTAATATTAACTTCCCACATATTCTTGGGTATGTTTTTGTTCTATTGTTGTTATTACTCTATTTTTCATTCTCAGACCAACATTATCACTTCTAAATATAATAACATTATTGTAAATCTTAACATGTAGTAGGACTAGTTTTCCACTATTATATTTTTCTTCCAAATGGACCTTATAATCTCATCATAAATTTTCTCCAAAGGATATTGAAGAATTGTCTTGCCAGGAAAAATTATAAAACAAAAATAATAACAAAATCCAATACACTAGGATTCCAAATGGAATTGCATTTCAATTGCATAGTAATTTAGAATTAGTTTGGACATTGTTAATTTCTCCATTTATCCAATAAGTTCTTTAAACAAAATGGCTTTTGTCATTAAAATATTTCATATTCTTTAAAATGTTATTTATTTTTAGATATTGCTCTTATCATAAATAAAATTTCTTTCCATTTATATTAGTAATGTTTAAATTATTATACAGGAAATATATATAGTACAGAATAACTGTATTAGTTATTTTAGCTTTTTTTATTTTCAGGTATATAATATTATCTTCAGTTGTTAATTTTGTCTCCACTTTTTCAATAGGTATACTGTTTATTAAGACATTAAAGAAATAACTTACCAGTTTTTAAACTCTATAACATGGTTAAACTCTGAGGGAGCCAAATGACTTTGTTTGTTTTTCTCAGCATTATTTTCAGTGTTTTGTCATTCTGAAATTAGGTGGGAACTTTCTCTCCTATCTAATTAACACAACTACTATTATTAGGTGACTGTCTTGGCAGTTAACCCACATGGTCATCTTTGTCAGCTGCAGGCTGGTTTGGTTTTTTGTTTTCTTTTGTTTTGTTTTTGACCATAGCAAATATCTCCCCCCTTGGCACTGTGAGGCCACAATACTCGTACTCTTCTAGAAGTACATCATTCTCCACCCTTACATGTTACACTGAAAGTCAGAATGTTCTTGTTAGTTTAGAATTCCAATTGCCTCTGGAAAGTTAGGGAAGAAGTAGCTCTGCTGGAGCAGGGAACTGTCCCACTGAATAGCTCTGTTTAATGACACAATGACTTAGTCCTCCACTCCTCCACGCTTTCTGCAAACTCTCTATTCCCTGCTCTCTAAGGAGACAAAATCCCCATTCAGAATCTACAATGGCAGTATCATAATATAGCTTGCTATTCAGGTGAAGTAAAGGTTACAGGTGAGTGTGAACAAGGTGCTCAGTGTATGCCACAGGTGAGTTTCTCAGAATCATTTCTTTTGCCTATTCCATGACCACTGAATATACTTCCTTTTGCCCCATGTTCTACCAATTCCAGAGATGAAAGATAAACCTCAATTTTGCTTTTAGAGTATGTGAAGAATATTTACAAATCAGTAAGTAAAAGACTGACAACCCAATATATAATGTGCAAAAGATGTGAACAGGGACTTCACAGAATAGAATAACAAAAAGGCCAGTAGGCATGTAAGAAAACTGCTCATCATAAAAATATAAATTAAATCTACAAAGTGATACCATGCATATCCACTAAATGATCAAATTAAAAAAAAGGAATGACCAGCATTGTCAAAGATATGGAGAAAACCATTTGCTCACACATTATAAGTGAGAGTGAAACCACACTCAGGGACTGTGTAGCAATGCCTCATAAAATTAAATGAATATTCCTGGACACTTGGACAATTCAACTTCTTTGTACATATACAAAAGAAATGAGTGCCTATGTCCTACAAAAGGCATCTATGAGTATGCTCATCTATGCTATGAGTGTAGTCATAGCAGTTTTATTTACATAGCTCAAAATTGAAAACAATCATTAAATGCCCAACAATAGTAGAATGGATAAATTAAATGTGTTATATTGATGCCCTGTTTTACTACAAAGTAATAAAAAGAACAAACTGCAACAACAAAGTATGTTGAATGAAGAAGTTATAAAAGAGAACATACTTTATTAATCCTATATAATATGACAAGAACAACAAAAAACAAAACAAAACAAAGCAAAACAAAGAACAAGTAAACTACCCTAAGATGATAGAAATGAGCATATTGGGTCCTTTGAGCATACAACTTGCGGGGAGGGAGTGGTATTGTCTGAAAAGTGTCATAAAGGCACTGTAGTGGGTTCCAAAATATTCTAAATCCTCATTTGGTCGATGATTACATAGCATTTATATATAAAAATTAATTGAACAATGCAGTAAGATCAGCACATTTTCTGTACTCTATATATCTCAATTAAAAAATGTATGTGCTGCTCACAATTCAAATAATGGTTGAAGAGTATGCCTCCTGGCCAAAACCTATTGGTTATCTTTCCAGCATGCTCATAGGCATTTACAAAGGCTTTATCTGTAGGGCCTTACTCAGGTTAGTTGGCCTCTTTACACGGGATTTGGTGCACATCCAGTGCATTGCAGTTTTTAAAGAGAGAAAGTGAAGGAGCTTGCTGGGTGGGTACAACAGAAATCCAACAGAGGGGCTCTAACAAAACCAGGGATGCAATTTCCTGGGTGCTACTGTTCTCCAGCAATGGGACCAAAAGTCGTGTGCTAAGTTGTGCTCAATGACTATTATTGGCTGTAAGTAGGTTCCTACCACCCATGAATAGTCTGAAATGAGTTATTAAGACGTGCCTTTAATGCAAAAGAACATAGAGCCCTTTGAGATCTCTTTGTCCAGTGACCTGAAGAGACTTTAGAAATTTAGCTAATTTAGCTCCAGGATGAAGGAGATAACCTTGCCAAACTTGGTGAGGGAGACTAGTGATTGGTTGTGTGCATCACAGAGCCTGTACTCCCAGGTGCATTGATAGTGGCCTTAAGAGGAGGAGGAAGAAGGAGAGGATGAGAAAACACAAAGGAGAGAGGGTCTGTTGATTTTTGATTTTCATTACTTTTCAGTTTTTTCATGTTAACCAGGTTTTTCTCTGCTCTTACTTGCTTTTCACAGATTTTAACCCACTAGGAATTTAATATATTTTTAGCCCCATAGATTACTTATTCATACAATATTCAACCAAGGATTATGTATTTTAAAACTTCACTAATATTAATTAAAGAAAAAACTCAAGAAACTTGCTGTAGTGCCTGAAATACAAACTATTATTTAAGGAATGCAATACTATAACATATAAATATTCTATATTTTCAAGCATAGCAATAATTAGAACTGAATATAGAAGATATTAGTGGGAGTGTATACATTATAAATTGATTTTTAGAATAAAAACATAAATTAATTAACAATACTACTAATAATAGAAATTTTGTTTAAACTGGAAAACACCACATCCATGAATTATACAGAATTTAGCTGACAAAATTCTTGTGGAATTTCCTCAGGTGAGATCATTCTATTTAGCCTCCAATATCCAATCAAGTCACAGTTTATAAGTCCTTTGGCCTGGCATCCCTACAGTAAGGCAGTCTCACATTTTATCAAGACAACATGTATATTCAAATATGATTGGGATTCCCTCATCTCTCATGATCTTGATCTGGAGAACTCTTAAACTTCCACAGGCTTATAACTGAACAAATAATTTGGTTTAAAGTTTTTGGGTGTTTTTGTTTGTTTTTGTATTTTGTACTCTCGTCTTCCCTCTTTCTCTTTTTTCCCTTTACATTCTTTATCTGTAATAAATTGATTTAATAATTTACTTTATGATTCTTATTTGATAAGATTTCAGCTATTTGACAAATTGTCTTCCACAAATGGCAAATGTTTTTCATTAGAGAGTAGTCTTTATTTAAACAGGAATTGGAAACATTTTCCCAATACTTACTAAAGCATGGATGTAAAAATATATTCATTTTCAGTTGATAAACTCTGCAGTGATGTCAGAAAACAGAGGATACTTCTTTCTCAAGGCCACAAACGCAGGGTCCAAAGTTCTAATTAATAAAATGTTAATCCCTCAGCACAAGCCTTACCATTTCCCCTCCCCCACCAAGCTCACTAGGTAATAAGAGCCTTTGTAGGTATCAGCAAATTATACCAATGGTTGAAGAAGGAGAAAAAGTGGAAACCTTCTGCCTGGTCCCATTAACATGATTGTTGTTCTTTCATGACATTTTTAATTGTATAAAGCACTAACTTTACCTCTTGCTTCTTCAGTAATTGCTGTTTTGTCTCTAACAGGCTTCCACTTGACTTCCTATAATTTCAGCAGTGAAATTTTAATTGTACTTGCCCAAACTTTTTTGACATCTATTACACTAACATCTTGGCAGCATTCTTTGTAATATACCAGAGTATGAAGATGTTAGTATCTTTTTGTTTAGAGGATGAAGGAGATTTTTAATATAATTAAAATATCTAATTGCTCTAAACCTTTTGGAGTGGAAAAAAAAAGAATTTAAAGTAAACATATTTTATCTAATTTCTTACCAACTTCTAATTTGCTAATTCTTTTCTTGATTGACCTTTAGATAACAATCAAAATATATTCAGTAAAATATGATTTGTTGGTTTCAGAATAAAAGTGATTGGCTCGTACATACCCTTTGGATCTCTCAAAAGGAATAAATGGAACAATTATAGCATGTCATCATATTGAAGAACCTTATGGAAAGATCCCCCATTTATTTATCCAATGTAAGCTAAATCAAGCATGCACAGCCAGTAAATTTGACAGAAGAAAGTGAAGGATGAATGGTTCTGTGTTAAAGTTACTTGGATTTAATTTTGTTATACATTAATTTGACTTATTGAGGCTGTTGTTTTTTTTAAATGTCCTTTATCATAGAATATTTTAGGAATCCTAGGCTATAGAAATATGCTAACCTAGTCAATGCACTAGGCAACCTCACAAAATAATATACTATATAATGATAACTTGAATTTTGAAATAAATGCTAAACCACTTTAAGTTCCGTAATTTAATAACACAGTATGCAATTATCAAATAAACTGCACTTTTCTTTAATGAAGTGAATATTCAGTACTCCTCAGTTTTCTCTCTTCTGTTCCTGCTGTGCTGGTCCTGAGGTTAACTATAACTCGCTTTTCAGTTCTGTCTTACTATGTCTCCTGTTAAAAAGAGAGGAGGGGGAAAAAAAAAAAAAGCAATAGGCAACTTCCTTTCCACATCTAAGGTGAATGTTCTGTTAGTCAATACAAGTTCCAGAACCTTACATTGAGCTACCTACTTACAGGTCCTCTTGGGAGTCTCACAGACATCTTCAATTCAGTAGGACAAATTCTTTCAAATCCATTCTTTCGCTGTTATCCTCATCTCATTCCCAATTTACTCCCGTCTTAGAATTGTACTACCATCCTTGATAAAGGAAGAAACTTCCCAATTTGCCTTAACTCACTCTAACACGAGATTTAAAAATAAGCTTTGACAATTTTGACAATTTTGTGTTTAAAATATACTGCTAATCTCTTTGTCTGTTCCCCCTCCTCTTCTTTTGACCTCATCTAGGTTCCCCTAATTTATTTTTTGGAGCTCTACAATAGCCTCCCCAGATCATGCCTCAGGCCGAGCAGCCTTGTTGAACTTCAGTTCCACATCTGTTGGATGGGGATACTAAGGTTTCGTATTGACTAGCATCAGGGAGAGACTAAGAAAGTAAAGAGACAACTAATAAATAGCTGAGTCTTCATAGAACCTGAGGCAAAAAGAAGTATATTACAAAGCTGCTTCAATAATGAGAGGACACCAGTACCTGCCTACCCCGCGGGCCTGGGTGGGTGGTCCAGGTCAGCGGCTGGCGGGTGCCCAGGTGCTCTCAGCTGGAGCCCTGAGGTGGTAAAGCCACAGATCCGAGTTGTGGCTGCAGCAGGATATCACGGTATTTTCCACTTTTTGTCCCAGTCACACGCTTGTCTTGGTGGCCTCTGGGAGAGCCCACCCCTCCCCACTTGGCTGTTAGCCTGAGGCGCTGGGGACAGAGAGAGAACAGGGGCTGCGGGGGACGTCCTGCTGGGTCTCCGTGGCCCTCAAAGCCGCCTCCCGGGACTGTACAAACGTGCATGGCGGGCAGATTTGACACTTGGGGTACTTGCAGACCCCTGAGACTTAGGATAGCATCTGGCACACAGTAAGCTCTCAATAAACAACTGTTACTGTTATTAATGATAATAACACCTCCTTAAAACCCCTGATGGCTTTACTATTGACCTTGGAATAATCGGTAAATGCCCAACCTGACCTAGAAGGATCGTGATTAGGTTTCTGTTCAGTAACTTCACCACATATTCTGCCACTCAGCTTTGTCCATGGCAGGAAATGTGATGACGTTACAGCCAGACCAGTTCTCACGTGGGACATTCCTCCTCTCTGTGGATGGATGTATCTTACTCCTCTTGAATCCATTTATACCTCAGCTTATCAGTGAGATCTTCCACCTGTTCTTGTCAAAAATAGGTCTTACCTGTTATTTAACTTAGCACTTTATTTGATTCTTTCTTTGTGTTCAAACATCAGTTAAAATTACTTTATCAAAGTGTTTTCTTTTGGCTTGCCTTTCTCTTCTTCTGGGTATTAAGCTCCATGACAGCAAGGATCATGCATGTCTTATTTGTCATTATATTTCCAAAGACTATAACAATGACAAACATAGAATGGTGATATGTAAATATTTCTGGATTGTGAATGAAGGAAAAAAAGTGAATTATATTTACCTAAGTGAACCACATTCTCTATCTCTGTCTACAATGAAAAAAAAATGTATCTTTTCCCCAAATTGAGATTTCATTATTTCCATCATGTGTTAAATAGTGTTCAAAAATCAAATAAACATATATTTTAAGTTCATGTAAGTAAACTCATAATTGAGAAAAAATTATCATACAATCTTTTCTTATTCCAAGGTTCCTAAATAATGCACCATTTATAAAAGATATTATTAGATTTTCAGTTTTTAAAATGCATTGATAGATAATATCAGAATGAATTTTGTGCATGAAGAAGGATACACAGAACTATTTAACATAAAAAAATTACTCTTGATAATACTATTAAATTATTTTAAACATTAATCTTCAGGCTTCTAATTAAAGGTGATTTACACAAACAAAAAATTTAAGAATATAAAAATTAATTTTCCACTAAAATTTAAATATTGATTAAACTTTACTCAAATTGTTTTTCTAAGCATCAAAATAAATCACAAATGTAATAAATCAAGTTTCATTGAATGTTTTAAATAGTATGAACTCAGATGAAAACCTTCAATTTATTATGAATATAAAACCAGTTATCACACTTTTTTGAAAACTGCCCATTAAAATTTTGCTATACTGAATTTAAATTAGCATTTTTCATTTCCTGTTTTTCTGTTGCTCTACTTGCTATATTAATAGCGTGGAATTTTTATAATTTATTCTAATACACTTCAAAGGTTTCCTTTGTGTACAATAACTTATCAAATGCAAAGAAGAAAAAAATTCATCTCAGATTGGGGAAGTCTGAGAGAGCTGTGTGGGCTATTTATTGATTTTTGAATTGAACTTAATACCTAACTGTGTAGTCCAGGGAAATCCAGATCCAAGCCAGTCATCATGCATCTGTGCCTTCCTCTTTCTATATTAATAGCAAAGTTTCTTTTATTATGACATGGGGCTTTTATAACTTCTCTTTCATAGAGTTTTAATTTGAGTAAACCATATTGTCTTTCTCAGAAGCGGTATGTTTTTCAAAAACATACCAACATTCACATGGTCGGCATTATTTAACAAAGTGTCCTGAAATTATGATGTGTGATGAATCTGAACATTCATGTAATTGAAAGCCCACAAAAATCTTATCAGAGTCTAATAATGAGTAGCATCACCCAGACTTATCATGTATAAGGAAATGAAAGATTGAGTGTGCTCATTTAGCTGTTAGAGATATACCAGTGATTTCTTATATTAAAACATACCATTGGCTTGTATTTGTTGTCTTTACCTATAAAGGATAATTTGACTCCTGTAAAGTGTTGTGATTTTGCTTGCTTTAAGTATTGGGAAACAATGTTCCCTGGCCAATAGCATTGACTACTGCTTTAGAAAAGGCTGAGACCTGCATAACTAGGTTGTTATTGTTGTACTTAACTTGCTTTTTCTTATTGGACCCCAGAAGAATTATTTCTTAATCTTTAAAAGTCAGAAGCTCATTGGAAAATCTGTTGGTGTTTATCAATCTGTATAAATTTTTCAAAAATATAGCATAATTTTCACTCTGCAGCTTCATTTGTTCCTTCATCATTATAATATGTTATCTCTGTAAATATGAATACATTTTTAGGATTGTGTGTTTTACAGAAAATATTACCTGTGTTTTCAAATGATGTTTCTATATTTTTGTACCGTTGATTCTTAACATCGTTAAATAATCTTTATATGCTCCAACATTCTGTTGTTTTCTTAAGTGTCTTCACCATGTCAGTATATTTATTCCAATGTTTTCAATCTTCCTCTCTTGATATCCTTTATTTGTCAATTCTGTAATAATCCTGTTTTAAACTTCAATATTTTTTCTTAACTCTGAATTTTACCTTTTCATCTAACTGTGTTTTATTATCATCTTACATTTGATTTTATTACTAATTTATTTTGTGGTCTACATTATTACTGTATGAGCCATGCGTTTGTAAATATAAATTTTCTGTGATTTTGAGTACATTTTTTCCATAGGGAATAAATATTATAATACTATATATATATATATATATATACACACACACACACACACACACACACGTGAACACACACAGAGATGCATGCACATATTATTTCTTTCTTTTTTTTTCTACTTTTCATAATCTTAAATATTACTACTTCCATAGTACTTAGTATTTTAAGGAGAAGTCTATCTGCACCTTCATAGTGTTCAGATAAGATGTGAATACACTTTTGTTTATTTTCTGCACATTTCACTTAAAATGTTTGTCTTTGCTCCAAAATTATTTTGAAGATGATGTTAAGCTGAATCTATATACAGTAGTATTTTAAAGTTCAAGACTCAGCTTATTTTTCTGTATGTAGTTGCATTTTATTTGCATTCATTTTCATTTCCCCAGAGGAAGTATAAGTAGGATCTGTCCCTTGATTCCTGGAAGTTTCTTTCTTATTTCCCAGCACACCTCTTCTCAAAGATTGTAGCATTTGCCCTTGTTTCTTCCTTTCATTTAGACATATTGCTATGTTCATTTCTATTTTAAATATGTAATATTTACTTATTTTAATTTCAGGTAGATAATTTCTGATCTGTCTTCCTTGTATTTTTCCCAATAACACATTTCCTCTCGTTATTTATATTATTTTTAAATTATGTATTTCAAATTTCAAATTAACCCACAGGTAACCATTTATTAGAATAAGGTTAGTTTGACAGTATTTGAAAAGAGAAAATACCAAAACTGAATTATACAAAAAAGTTCATTTTTTTCAATATCTTTCCTCTTCAGCTGATGTCTACAACATCTTTAAAAACTCTTATTAATAGCCACTAAGACTATTTGGAGATTTCCAGTTGTGTAGAAGCCGAATTGCATTGTTTTACAAGGTAGCAGGTTAATACCTTTAGAAGCTCTATTAAGAATTGCTTTTGAATATTAAGTTAACACTAGTCTGTCTCTCTTAACCACAAGACTTAGATCTGTCTCTGAAGGTTGATTGCTCTCACACAGAAAATGAAATCTGAAAACATTTAAAATTTGCTTACCATAATCATGAAAGTTATGTTTAAACATTGCCTAATCTTCTTGCAATTTATATGGATTAGTAGTGCTCTGTGAGAACCTTGAAATAAAGCAAAGACAATTAATCACAGACTGCATGACTGGGCTTCAACATAAAATGAGATCATCTCCTTGTATATATTATTACAAAATTAGAAATAATTATCATTATTGGAGAGAGAAAGATTATGTCAGGAAATAAATGTAGGTAAATCAGAAAATATTACTAAAATTTCTCACAGTGACTCCTCTACCAATTAAAACGCGTACCAATATCTCACATACTGCAGAGAAAGAAAATTTTATGACAATTAAATTATAACATGATATAAATTTTGACATATATTCCAATGTCAGAGATGTTAAAATGTTGAAAAATGTTGATAAAATGCAGTACCTCTTATTTTAAAAATTTACCTCAAATTTTTAAATTAGTGTGCTAAACAGGTGCTGAATCTATTTTCTGAATAATCTTATACTCTCAATGACATACAAGAAGTATTCACTGAGTATACAAGTAGGCAAAAGAAGGAAATGATTAATTCTGACTGAATGGGGCAGGTACAGTTGAAAAAATGTTTTAAAAATAGAAAATATTTAACTTGAAAGATAGTAATAAAAAGTCTTTGCAAGGCTGAAGGAACATGGGCAAAGGGAGGGAGATATGAACAGATTGGTGCTCTCAGAAGAACACATCATTTAGCATTCCTGCAGCATAAACTCAAAGTGGAAGTGAGAAAAAAAGATTATTGAGCACAGATTGAATGTTGAATTCCTCGAACAAGTAACTGGGGAGACAAAGCTTAAGGATCTAGAAAGTTCACAGTATCTAAAAGAAAGCATCTAATAAACACTACTTTTATTTACACTGCTCTTCAAACACATGTGCAGATAATGTTATAGAAATTAGTTCTTCTGGTAAATAGCTAGAATAAATGTATCTTTTGGATTAACAGTTATGACAAGCCCTAATAACTATTAATAACAAATTGAATTAAAATAATCTCAGTTTCATTTGAAAGAGCTTTCTTCTCTTTGCTTATGTAGGAAGTCTAATTTGTATAAATCCTTGAATTAGTGTGAAAACTCTATAATGAACTAGTAATTAAAGTAGGAAAATATAATTATTTACATAGAAGGTATGAAATTTGAAGATTAGGATACAGTGCTTTACTAATGGAATATATGTTTTATATGTGTTTCCATTGAAAAATATTTTTTCTATTTAAAAAAAATTCTAATTTATGTATTTCAATTGAAAATTTTATAATTATAACTTAATAATAAAATTTTTTCCTAAATACAATGAAATTGGATTGATATATAGAATACATCCAAGTTGAAGATTCCAAACTTTTGATGTTATATTCTAGAAAGTATCAAAGTATAGGCAAACACTATTAAGTGGAAGGGAAAAAATTAAGACATAAATCTGAGTCGTGACATCAAGGAGTTAATTGTGAAATTTTGAGCAAGCTGTGAGATCAAAAGCTAATTAAACCGTAGTGTGTTAGTCACGGTTCCTACAAGAAACTGAAAATCCAAGGTGGATAATTAGAGGATAGGTCTAAAAGTTACTTTTTATAGAGGTTTGGGTAGTATTTCAGAATTTCCAGGGACAAATGCTATGCTCTAAAACTATGTAACAAGAAGAAACTATTTTCTTCCTTTCTAATCCTGAGGGATGAAGGCAAGAAATCAATTGGCTAAGTCTGCGGAAGATAAACAGAGAGGAGAGAGAATGGCCTAATGCAGCCAATGATGCCTTTGAGGAGTCCAACAAAATACACTCCTGTGCGACATAACAATGCTTCAGTCACCAGTGGACCACAGATATGATAGTAGTACCATAAGATTATAATGAAGCTGAAAAATTTTTACCGCCTAGTGATCTTTTGATGATCCTGACCCTGTGTAGGCCTAGGCTAATTTGTATGCCTGTGTCTTAGTTTGAACCAAAACATTTTAAAAGTGAAAAAAAAATTAAAAAATTAGAAATAGAGAAAAGTTTATAGAATAAGAATATAAAGAAAGAAAATGTTTTTATACAACTGTACAATGTATATGTGTTTTAAGGTAAGTGTTATTACAAAAGAATCAAAAACTTTAAAAAAATTAAAAGCTGATAGAGTAAATAAATTACGGTAAGCTAAGATTAATTCATTATTGAAGAAAAATATTTTAGATACATTTAGTGTAGCCTGTGTATACAGTGTTTATAAAATCTACAGTAGTGTATGGCAATGTGCTAGGTCTTCACCTTCACACAGCACTCACTCACTGACTCACCCAGAGCAACTTCCAGTCCTATAAACTCCATTCATGGTAAGTACCCTATACAGGTGTACCATTTTTTATCTTTTATACCATATTTTTACTGTACCTATTCTAGATTTAGATATGTTTAGATTAAACAAATACTTACCATTGTGTTACAATTGTCTATAGTATTCAATACAGTAATATGATGTACAGGTTTATAGCCTAAGAGCAATAGGCTCTATCATATAGCGTAGTTATGCAGTAGGCTATACTATGTAGGTCTGTGTGAGTACACTGTATGATGTTTGCACCAGGACAAAATTACTTAATGATGCATTTTTCAAAATGGTATCCTGGTTATTAAGTGATGCACAACTGTACATATCTAAAGTTTACACTCCTCCAGCCCTAAGATACCTTGCTAACACTGTCCTTCTGTTCATTTACAACCAGATATCAAAGTCAAAAGAAGTAATAGAGGCAGTCTACATCTATCAGCTTCCTAGAGCACAATGATGTGTGGAGAAGGTTAGCGAATGTCTTTAGATAGGGAAACCAAAGATATCCAGGGACAAGTGCACTTTTTCCTCATTCTCCGAAGAGCATCTGTTCTTGTTTTACCCAAGTGAAAAACTTACATGCTCAACATAGGTAGCTTGTTTCTTTCCTCTTACCAGCTCCAAATAACATAATGTCTAAAGTGCAAAGGACCAGAAAGGTGCTTGGAGGGATATCAAGACAATTAGCACGCACTGGACTAATTATAATCATGGAACAAGAGAGTTGCCATAGCTCTTAGGCAAATCACTAAAGAGGTAAGACAAATATTATTTTATTATATTGTCTGGTTAAGGTACAGGGATTTCTATTAGGTCCCCATGTAGATGACACTAGAGGTATGGGGGCCAGTTATTAAGTTTGTCATACATTCTGAGAATGCAAAAATAATACATAGAATTAATCTGCATTCTTATTGGACCTACTGCAAAAAAGAATCAAACCAAGACTCCAACAATCATTAAAAACCTGCACTCTATGCAGACCATGGTAAATTGCAAAAGTTCAGTTATTGTTGTCAATTCAGATGCAGTACTACAATCCCCCAAATATTTGGATACTTCCTTATTTTTCTTTTCTCGGAGGTCTGTCATCTTTAAATGTCTGAAATTCCTCTGCAAAAATGCTGGAGATTTATGGTAGCAATGTATTATGTTGCTGAGTCCTTCTTCAAAAGACCCAGATTCCTCCTCAATGGAGGATCACTGACTCAATGAGCTGGCATAGGTCTGGACCTGAGCTACTTCTCTGTCCTGCAGCCACAGGACTTTTGTATTGATACATAGCATACAATTGCTTAGTGGGATGTAAACCTATATTGTCTCTTAGGGCCCTATGCTTTGTTAACCATCACTACAGATCCCTACATACTAAAATATTTTCAGTACTATTACTTCCTTGAGATTTATTGGAATATTTTCATCCACATTGTTTCTAAAGGTCAAGTATCACAATTTGCCTCTGGCAATCTTGGATTCCAATACTTCCATTGAGATTTAGGGAACTCAAGGCTATTACTGTATCCTTTGCCATAGTCCTAACCAATAGGTAGGTGATGAACACACATAAGCTTTTAAAAATGCTGATAACTTTCTAACCAAAATCTTTCTTAATGTTTAACAAAGGAATGATTTTAGACCCTTGAAGAGGGTATGGCTAATAGCTGTCTGACTAAGAAATGTAATATTTCAATTCAAACGTTACAATCCAGATGATGCTTCTGATTTTTCCCTATACATATCCGCAAGAAAGTTCTGGTATTTCAAACACATTGCTAGTTGCCAGACCTCCCTGTTGAGGACAGCCTTCAATGGGCCTAAGTAGCTACTGACAACATCCTTCACAGATGCTGGACTCAAACATTACATACCAAGTTCCAGATAAGGACACCTTGTAAATAGATTGAGTGGCATTTTTCTTTTTTCATTTTGTCTTCCTTTATCTGGCACCTGCAAAATGTTCAACATTCCCATTCATGCTTGCCCGTCTTTTGTCAACTGTAACTTGTAAAATTCTTTAACTTTCCTGTGTATAGACTCCTCCTGGAGCCAACTTTGTTCTTCTCATTTGGTATACATTGGTCAATTTCTATGGCCCTGAGGGTAATGAGGGGCATTTAGCATGACTTCTGCAGAGGAAACAGTCCCCAAATATATTTAAGAAAATGTTTTTCATGAATAGAATTTCTGGTTCCCTCAGAAAGGGTTAGGAGTTATGCTGTTACAGCAAGGGGAATTCAGGGGTATGTAGGGGAGAGGAGAGTCCAAAATTTTCTACTTTGTATCTTTCCAATTTTTTCTATCCATATCTCCAGGTTTCATTCTTTCCCAATCAGTGCTCTGAGTTGAGCATTTTATTGACATTACAAATCTGCAACTCCCACAACTGATTATTGGTCCTCAGCCATATCTGCTCTGCAACTGGAGGAGGTAATGAACTCCTTAAAACTGTCATTGAGAATTTGTACTTTTCCATTTATTATTCGAGTTGAATATTCACAGCCTTTATTTTCTTCTTTTACTTAAGTCTACTTTCTAGGGCTCCTAGGAGTAGCCAATTAAATAAACATATTTATAATCATTATTGTCAACAAAAGGATGAAATGCCAAAGAAACTTTATCTCCCAAAGCCTATTTTTAATTGCACTTCTTCCTATGCTAATACCAGTGACATTTTAAGAATCTTGATGCCACTACTTCTCAAAACTTACCAGTGTCCAATTTTCCCTGGAAACCAATTTATCCATGAGTCTCTCCATCTATGTATAATTCAACCTCAGAATCCTATTTCTGAGGTCTGGTTTCCTGGAGCCATTTCTGATACCAATTACTATTTCAGTTAAGGCTCACCAGAAAAAAAAGATAACAAGTTAAAATTGCTGCTTAGTGGAATGTTTAATAAAGCAAATACTTGTACAAAGTTGTATGTGTGGTTTAGGGAATAAAAAGCAAGGGGGAGAGGGGTGGTATTGAAAAGCCTTTGAGCCAATAACGTGTTCAGAAATTTTTAATAACCAGCTTTCCAGAAAACAAAAACAAAAACAACCCAAAAAGCCTAATTCGTAGGCATGCTATTTTCCATGATAGAAACATTCTCACCATGGCTGATTTCAAGCTGCCAGCATGATGTAAGTGAAGAACGACTTTGGAAGTAGTGTTCACATTTGTATTTTATGAGCTGGTAAGAGCCACCTCCAGCTCTAGCATATCAACATCACCGCCTGGAACTAGCAACAGCAGGAAGGCATTACTATGCTTGGGCCAGCAAAAAGACAAGGGGAGTTGGAAGGTACCTAGAATCAGATAGTAGTTGCATGGAGAAGGATGTATGGCATGAATGGTGCAATCAATTCATTGAATCCTGAAGAGAGAAGTGACTGAAGGTACAAATCACTTGGCAATTTCTCTGTAAACCTGTCAATCTTGTGAGTGCCAAAAATTGACTGCAATTATAGGTTAAGGGAGCCCGTGATGCAGCATAGAAGGGCAAGCCCTCCAGGCACAGAGCAGTGGAAAGAAACAGAGAGTCAAACAAACATAAGATACCCAACATACATGTGTTTTTCTTTTGTCTTACCTACTTCACAGTTGGGTGTGAGTACTAAATATACTTTTTTTCTACAGTGCTTTCTGAGTGTACAATGTAATGCAATTATCATAGCTACTGTTGACTGAAATAATAACTTACCATATTTCTTGTTGTTTGAAACAAGTAGAAGTATTATCTAGAATTGAAATTTCAGACACATATCTGGCATAGGATTCTGAATGGTTGTTTACACATTGTAAATTTTTTAAAAATTGGGAAAGAGGTCACAAAAATATAATTGTAAGAATCACCACAGACATCTGTTATGTAACATCACTGTATGTATTTTTGACTTTTCTTTGTTATTAGAACAAACTTACTACATGTAAGTCTTTGAACTAGATCTGCTCATTCCTTTATATGCACATATTTTTTAAAGGACTTTGATTATAGATCAAATATAGAAAGCATGACTTTCAGGGGATACAAATTGCCTAAGAGAATTTGAACCATGGCAACTAAAAAAGGAATTAAGGATTCTCAGAAGAACTTCATTACCTTAAGGGTTCACAGAGATTACCATTTTGATTTTAAACATATTTAACTAATCTTTAGAAACTTCTTTTCTTTCAGTGCTTTTTAAAATTATTCCTAATGAAAAAGAAAAAGAAACATTGTGTTTTCTAGTAAGAAAACTCTGATGTTGTTAGTCAAAGTACCTCTCTGACTAGATAGGGGTCACTGACTTTTTTTAAAAGGGGGATGGTTAAGAATATGAAAGTATAATATGTAATGATACTTTCTTCAGAAAAGCATCATAAGTTTCAAGTCGAATTACTTGATTTTCTAAAATCTTCATAATGGTAAGGCAGGATATAGAAAATAATCTTACATTCAGAAATAATTGAGAAGGGAAATTTCTCATCCTAAATTCTCCAGAGATGCAAATTGTCATGGGCTATTACTTTAACAGGTAGTGCAATGCCAAGGAAGGTGAGCAAGGGAACAAGGGTGTAGACAGGTAAGAATGTGTTACTGAGCTACTCACCTCTTGGTATCGAGTGCAACTAAATTCATGGTACTGTCCTCTGAATGCCCTTCTGAACCAATTCAGGACTGTTGGTTCATCTATAGAAATAGATAAATAGATGAATTGATCTAGTAATTTGAGTGTGATAACCCATATGTCTAAGAAATCTTAACTACAAACCAGAATATAATATTTTATTGCATTTATGTGGTCTTTTATCTTAGGATATAGACTCAAAATTAATCTGTGGTCCAAAGTTAACAAATTTTCATCTTCCCTCTTCAGTGTGCTTATGTTATTTTTTTGAAACTGAGTTAGGTTAATTTGTTATGCTTGTATTCAATTTTGTGTTATCTTTTTCTCACCAACCTTTATAATTTCTTTAATGAATTGTATGAATATGTGAAAAATTAACATAGTTTCAAAAATCAAAACTATATAAAAGATTATCTATCACCAGAGTGATTTCATTTCTGCATCATTCCCATCTTCCTGCACTTTCCACCTGTTCCCTAGCAACCCCATAGGTAACCATTTGCTTTGTTTCTGGTTTATCCTTCATGTTATATTCTGGACATATGCACACATATATGTATATATTTAGATAAATATGTATATAATTTTATATGTATATAATTTCCTCATTTATCACATGAAAGCTAGCTTGCTATAAACAATTTCTTGAACTTTGTTTTTTTAACTTACTATATAGTCTGGAATCCCTCCCTATCACTTCATAAAAATATTCCTCATTCTTGTTTCCAACTGCATAGTATTCAAATGAATGAATGGACCATAGTTTATACAATCATTTTTTCCTTATCTATGCATATAGGTAATTTTCAATATTTTACAATCTGAAGTAATTTTTGTGAATATATATTTTCATAATATTAGAGGCAAATTGTCAGAGTATATATCTAGAAGGGTACCTGTCAGGTCAAAGGTAAATGCATTTGCAACTTTAACATAATATAGTATCTATAAAATAGTAGCCTGTCCAAAGTATTAGAGTGTCTGTTTTTCCAAAGGCTTGGCAAAATATATTTTGTACTCTTTAATGATAAACATTTTGATAGATGATAGGTAAGAAATGCTTTGTGGTTTTACTGTTTCTCTAATTATGAATGAGGTTGAATATTTTGTATGTGTAAGCATATTTATACTTGTTCTTATTTTTCCTAATAAATTTTTGCCCATCTTCCCTCAAATTTTAATAGTTCTTCATATATCATGATTATCTCTTTATGTGTGATATCATTTGCAGGGACCTTTTCCCATTTTGTTATTTGTCATTTGATTTTGTTTACAGTGTTTCTTTTATTTTTTTTCCACTTGTGACTTTATCATGATCATTATTATTATTATTTTGCCAGAGCATTCTGATTTTGATGACATCTGGATCCAATGAAGACTTATTGTAGTCACCTAGAAATAGAACCAAGCAATTTACACTAAAGGTAATTTGAAAGGAATAGAATACCATAAAACTTAAGAATCCATGAGAGTATATCTTGAATTTTTAGATGGGTATAGGTAAAAATGTGGAAATATCAAGCAGGCAAATCGACAAATGACTCTGAAGATGAGAAAAACTATTCTAGCTAGGGATTTTAAAAAATTCTGGGCAAATAAATTGTATATAAGCCTAGTGAAAAGGACAGAGGTCAGAGCAAATTGAATAGTAAGGGTTGGTAGAAGAGAAGCCAGGAAAGAGGCATGGGAGAAAGGACCAAAGACATTTTTTTGGTATTTGGAGAGAATGATTGAAATGAAAGACTGAATATGATGGATAAGCAGAGGATTGAAGATAGGAAGAGGCTGACAGAGAGAAAGGAAGGGAAATATTTTTGAAATATTGATGAGTTAGGAGGATTGTTTTAATAGTAATGCATGAGCAAGTGAATTATATGTTGAAAATTATATGTAGGTGGAGTTTGGGATGTTTGAAATAGTGATTTTGTAGATGGTAAAATTTATCAATTTTTGACTAGAAATGGTCAAAGCCAACATGGAGGAAAAAGTTATTGAGATGAAAAAAAAAAAAAATAGGACCCAAGACCAAATGTTGGATGCGTCATCTACAGGAATGTGAAGTCACTTTGAAGGATCATAGTCCATTATTGACCTTATTGAAAATGTCAATAAATTCGTAAGTATGACCAGAAAGAGGACAGTTTATTATGAGAACAATGAAAGAAGAAGAGGAGGTATAATTATCTAAAAAGGGCATTGTGGTGCCAGAGACATCTTGACCCACATTCTCATGTATGAAAAATTCCAGGGCGGGGGAAAACCTCCAACTGAAGAAAGGTTCAGAAATCAGAAAGCTTAAAAATAGCAGTAGGAGTATTTTGACTAAAAGAGAATTTGCCAGCACTTGGTTTTCTCTATTCTTATTGCTTAAAGTCAATTCCCAAAGTTCTCTAACATCATTTTCTATTTGTTTCATCACAGCAAGGTGAGGTGTATTCTTTGGTTTTAGTTATTATTTCAGCTGGATAAATATATATATATATATTTTTTTTTTTTTTTACCCAGAACTGAAACCAGTGGACCAGAATAATATTGTCCACAAGAAGAATGCAACCTAAGCAACACAAGTCGGGGATAGTAGAGTGCAAAGGGCGCAGAGCCTCCAGATGGAGGAGCCAGGATGACAGTGAGAGGGACAGCGAGACAGAGAGACAGAGAGAGAAGACTAGATGAATAAGCAGAGAAGAGAGCATTCTATAAATCAGTCTCTTTCAATGTCTTCGTCGTTCTGATATTTCTGGTAAAGTGCTTGAAACGCACCTTGAATTAATCAAATTTTTTATTTTATAAATAAGCCAGAAAGAACTGGTAGTTACTGTTATTAATAGATAAATGCATAAATAAGATTATAGAGGTGGAAAATACTCAAAAACTCGGTAAATTCCTTGGACTTAAAGTTAAGGTGTTTATATATATATATGTGTATATATATATATTTGGGAGAACTTCTATCAAAGTGGATAGGTAATATCAAATTATGGTCATGTGGTATAATAAGAAATATATTTGTCCTGGGTTCACAACACAAAGCTTTTAAAACCTTCGAAATTTCCTGAGTGATACCAAGGTCTTTTGCTATTTATAATGAGCCCTTTTCACAAGATCACATTTGAGGTTTTGCTAATGAGGAAACTCAGGGTAGAGTTTCTATATAGTCTCAGGATGGGGCTGGTCACCAGAAAGACCAAATTCTTAAGGGGTGGAAACTTTCAGCACCATCTCTGACCTCCAGGGAGGGGAGGAGGTGGACTGGAGTTTGAGCTCTGTAAAAACTCTTAAACAATTAGGTTTGGGGAACTTCCTGGCTGGTAAACACATGGAGATGCTGAGGGGCATAGAGCTCCATACCCCTGCCTATACCTTGCCCTATACATTTCTTTGGCTGTTCCTGAGTTACTACTCTTTAAAGAACATCCTTTGTAATAGAGTGCATTACACTCTAGTAAAAGGATGTATTAGTATAAAGGATGTATACTTTATTACAGGATATATCCTTTAGAATAAACCAGTAGACATAAGTAAAGTGTTTTACTGAGTTCTGTGAGCTGTTCTAATGAAATATCAAACTTGAGGAAGGAATTATGGAAACTCCTAAAATATTAGCCGCCTGGCAGAAGCGTGGGCAGTTTAGGTATCCCATTGTGGCTGATATCTGAAGTATGGGCAGTCTTGTGGGACTAAGCCCTTAAACTTAATGGTGTACTTAGTGTCAGAATTGAATTGAATTGCTGGAAACTCACTTGGTGTCAGAGGATTTGAAAATTCCACAGGTCATCTATTAATTAAAGGTATAACAAAACAGAATAACTCAAGAATTGTGAAAAAATAGTTGGGATTGTAGCACTAATTATCATGAATATTAGAAATGTGAAAGAGGACTTGTCACAGGAAAGGAAATAAATGAAAAATATTTAACCTCCAGAAAGCATTATAAAGCAGCATTTCTAAGTCTGTAAAACTAAAGCCATGATAAAAATAAATAAATAAATGTCTCCAAAAATGCTTTGAAATCCTCTTCCGACACTCCAGAAGCTATTTTGTTGTAAGGCAAATCCATCTTGAATCACAGCCAAGTCCTGCTACGCCAAAGGACCTTGTTGTAAATCTTATAAGGCTGCTCAAATACAAGGACCCTGAGGACATAGTTATAGCAAGATGTGAGCATATCTTCTTACACAGTGGTCCAGGAGGCAAATGTTAATGTTTAGAAACTACAAAAAACCCTGCAAAATGGCAAGCCTTTAGTTAGCATGTGTCAACATTATCTTGATGAAGATGAGGATGGGGTACTCTAAAAGAATCAGTGACTAAAGAAGACTTGATGATAAATACGTGGTAGGAAATAAAAATAAATGGAAAGTGTATGTATTTACCAATACTTAGCTTACCCTGCATTTAAGATGTAATAAACTATTTTTGCAGGAAGAGTGACTGTGTGTTGGTTGTGTACCTATAATTTATTATTTCGTTTTGTATTTCTTAAATATTATTACACGTAAAGATGTTGAACTGACTGCAGCCATACAGGTTAAATAGCAGATATAAACCTGGGGCTCAGCTCTCGGACTTCCAGTCTTTCTACTTCACTATTTTAAATTATCTGCTCCACTTTCTAAACAAGCTTGGAGTGTGATACCACATCTATTCTCTCCCCCAAATCAATCAAGCTGATTCCAATGTCAGTCTTCTCATGGAAAATGTCACACAGGCATTTTAAACAGGTTTGGAAATGATAGCAATTTCCAAAGAGTGCTCAGACCCATAAATTAACACGAAGCTATATTCTGCCACAGACCTTGAAGTGCTAATGCAGAGATATGTTCATAAGAAAAGACATTGATGTCAGAGTTGATATAGCAAAAGGAAAGCAAAACTTAAGGCACAAAGTAAATTTGAAAAAATAGTCATTGGGTTACTTTTTATTTGGGTTTATCAATGTCCTGCTCTCTGTTAGCAGATTCCTAAGAGACGTTAAAAGAAGAAACTGCAGCCAAATAGTCCATTTATAGCTCCTGACAAGGCAGTCGTCCCATTTCTTTGTCTATTTTCTTTTCCTGAGAAAATGGATTAGACAGTTTGGAGGAAAATCAGCACATCTCCTTTTCTTCTTTCCCTTGAGCCAAAAGTCTGGAGAAAACCCGAATCAACATCTACTTTTTTCCTAGTGTTAAGCCAAAGTATATAAATTATATTTCAATAAAGATTTTTTTTTTTTAAGTCTGGATATCAGGATCAGCCATAACCTTCAATATCCATTCCCAAAAGAAACCAGAAGCACCGAGGTCTGGAGCTGCTTCATCACTGCTAGTTTTATAATCCACTAACTTTTTCTCCAAAAATATTAGTACTCCAATCCAGTAATCACAGCTCACAAATTGGCATGGAAGTAAAAAAGAAAAAAAAAGTTCCTTCTCACCTCAAGTTGCTTCACCACATCTCAATCTTGTCCTCCTTCTGATATATTCTACTCTGTGTGCATGTGTGTGTGTGTGTGTGTGTGTGTGTGTGTGTGTTTCTAACACTTTGCATGATTTCTCTCTAGAAGATTATGATAAGGTAGTTACCAAAGGTCCTGTAATTTGTATGTTTACAAATCACAACAGAGACAGCCTTTATAAATAAATTGCTTAATATTGGTGCATTTCACTTGAAGATAGAGCAGAGAACCTTGGTTTAAGGTTCCAGAGATCAGCTGCTGGCATTTAAATCCCGACTGGCAATTATTAGCCATGTCCTTGGACAAATTGTTTGACATCTCTGTGCTTCCATTTTCTTATCTGTAAAACAAGTGCAATAATGCTATCTAGCCAAAGGTCTGTTTTGAGAGTAAAATGAAATAGCACAAATCCCTTATGTTAAATATCTAATGAGCCTTTATGATTATGAGCCCAATTCTCAACTTTATATTTAGCAAATTGTTCATAAGTTGTGTGGGCAAATATTGCAATAATTTATATTGTAAAGGGATCTTCATTTATTTTTATCACACACTTGTGTACCAAGTCATCCTATAGTTAAAGTATTTTAACTAAAAGCTTTGTGGAAAGCTAGCATATCATTTGGTAATCAGTGTGAAAAGAAATGCTCATCTATGATAGATATAATATATAGCCTAAGGGACTCTTCTGTTCATATTGCAGTCATTCTCACAAAGTTATTAATAGATACACACAGAATGACCATGTTTTGGTTCCAGAGCCATATCTGATGTCTAGAGTTGCATGCTTCACCAGACAGGTTTATCTTAAACCTCACAAAAACTTGAAAGTCAGAAATGATTATTCTACTTTACATATGAAGACACCCTATTCCAAAAGTATTAATTAACTTTCCTTAGGAAATATAAGTAATCATTGTTTTCAATTTAGAATTTGAATCAGGGCTCTGATTCCAGATTCAGTCTTTTCTTTGGCTTTTTAAAAACCTTCATAGAGCAATATTTTTAAGCTTCTAAATATAGTTATTTGATTGCAAATGTACAGAAAGAAGGAATAAAGTCTTAAGCTCTTTAAAAGTTTGGATGGTATCATTTTCCTGGAGAAGGAAATGACAGTAGCCTTAGGCAGGCATGCTTTGAGCACCTGTCTTTCCTTAAAAAGCAATGTAATCCGACTTGAGAGGAGAGGGCAGGAAAGATAAGACTGAAAGTCTTAGAAACTGACAACTGAAAAGATAACTTGGCCTGAAGAATCTATGAAGATTTGAAGAGTTTACCAGTATACGGAATGGTAAAAATATGTAAACTTGGTGTGGACAAAAGTTTACAATAATAAGCAGTAGAGCAAAATTAAAACAGAAAACAAAGCCAGAAGCACTGGCAATGGCTTGGACTACGTGTAGGTGGGACAATGTAAATGATCCAGAGCTCAAGGAGGATTTAGTAACACTGTACATTGTAAATGTGGTTTACTATTGGTAATTGGAAATTTTATATAACTTGCTAGCTGACGTGTGTACAGAAAAAGTTATCTGTTTTATAATCACTTAAATAGACATTTGAGTTTTATTACAAAGAAATGACAAATCTACTATCAGGCTGGTGATTTGCAAACTTATGTGTGCAGCAGAATCATCTGAAGTACTTATTAAAAGAGACTGGGCTTATCCCCAGGTTTTCTGACCTATTCAATGTTCAGTGGGCCTCAGTATTTGCATATTTAACATGTTTCCAGGTGATGCTAATGATTGCTGATCTCAAGAGACTGCTTCAAAACCCCTAAAATAAGTGTTGTTATTTATTAATTTACATTTAAATTCTACGATTTATCTGATAGGTAGGCTGTAGCTATCATAGGATCAGTATTAGAAGTAAGATTTAGTCTCTTGGTACATACAGAGGATTCTTGTATATAAACTTCAAACTATTTGACCTTTGGTATGGAAAATATAGGTTTTTTTTTTTTTTGAGACAGAGTCTCACTCTGTTGCCTGGGCTAGAGTGAGTGCCGTGGCGTCCTCCTAGCTCACAGCAACCTCAGACTCCTGGGCTCAAGCAATCCTACTGCCTCAGCCTCCCGAGTAGCTGGGACTACAGGCATGCGCCACCATGCCCAGCTAATTTTTTTTTTTCCTATATATTTTTAGTTGGCCAGATAATTTCTTTCTATTTTTAGTAGAGACGGGGTCTCGCTCTTGCTCAGGCTGGTCTCGAACTCCTGAGCGCAAACGATCCGCCCGCCTCGGCCTCCCAAGTGCTAGGATTACAGGCGTGAGCCACCACGCCCGGCCGAAAATATAGGTCTTATATATAAAACCTTTAATTGAGAAGTTCATAACTACCCTGGCAGTCATTCAAGTTTCGATCATCTGGATGAACTTAATGCACACCAAGTTGCTCCTATAAGTTTGATATAGAAAAATAAGGGCATATTTTTGAGATAAATCAAAGAAAATGATTTTAATATACATATATGCTCTTTTTAATATTTTTTGAATTTTAGTTATAGTAAGGAACACTCACAACACATACACACACATACACATGCATGTATGCTTTGAGTGTGTACACACATTTAGTGTGAGTAAACACATTGGTTTCATATCACATAGTACCATAAACCATTCTTGTATTATTGAATTGGTCACAAAGTCCAAAGAATCTATCTGCACATTGCACAACTGAGAACATGCAAAGAATTGAAATGAAACTAATGCTCAAATCTTTTCTTTCAATGCCATCCACTATTAGCAGAAAATTGCATTTAGTTTTAGAAAAAGTAATAAAAAAGCTATATAGGAAACTCATCATTAAGTAAAATATTGAGATTGCAGTTTTTGCTTTCAATTCCCAGAAAAACAGGGGGAAAAAATATTGCCTGAGTAAAAGATATTTTGAATGGTGGTGTAGCTGCTTCTGCTTCTTCTGCTTCTTTTCCTTCTTTTTTGATGGAAAAGTATCCAGTTGTACAAAAGATGATAGAAAATGAAGAATTTACCTTTAATCTATTGCAGAAACATCCTATTTTAGTAATTCTCCCAAATGAGAAATGCTGATCTTTGAGGAATTAAAGAAGAGATGTTTTTCAATTACTTAGAGCAGCAACAACAAAAATCCCACAAACTCCAATCTTTTCTTCTCTTTAATAATTTATCAATCCGTTATTTAAAAAAAAAAATGGAAGAACTCATGATTCTAAATGACATTTTAAAACACTGTAATTCAAAGTTTGTTAAATGTTTAATTTGTTTAAAAAGTTATTGAAATAATTTTTAAAGCTGTACTTTAAACATTTTTTTGTGCCAAATGACATTATACTATCCCTCTGAGTACAATGCGGTAAGATATTGACTAGTCTAGGAGACAGGAGTCCTGTATTATGTTGAGATTCTCAGTTACTTGGGAACCTTTGTAAGGTCATATTTCTACTTATTTTCTCATTTTTTATATTTTAATTAAAGTTGACATAAAGGATTAAAATTTTAATTATATTTTCAGAACTGATGAGGAAATACAAATTATGAAAATATCAACCATTATTATTTGAGTACAAT
Organism: Varecia variegata; assembly: GCA_028533085.1. Classification (NCBI taxonomy): domain Eukaryota; kingdom Metazoa; phylum Chordata; class Mammalia; order Primates; family Lemuridae; genus Varecia; species Varecia variegata. The sequence goes on from CM052439.1 coordinate 161,692,741, forward strand.
AATTAATTGTATATCTATCTAAACTAGAAACTAACAAGATTTGTGTCTATTCATGCTACGTATGTTAGGTGTTTTATAATATTACTGAGATACTTTTGTGTGAAATGTTCTCTAAGTCCAAATTATCAACTTTATGCATATTATTTGTATATTTTGGACCAATAGGCCCCATAGATTAAATAAATTTTCTTATATTATGTATATTAAATAACTTGACATGGATTATCAATATAAATGTAAACATTAAAAGTAAATGTTCTGAAAGAAAAATAATGACTGAGCCCTTGTGACATAAGATAGGAAAGATTTCTTAGGATATAGAAAGCAAAAGCAATAAAAATGTTAATAATTTTGACTTCATTGAAATTCAAATTTTCTGCTTCTCTAAAGAAATAATTAATAAAATATAAAAATAATGCATAGACTTGGAGAAAGTATTTACAATACATATATCTATAAAAAAGAAAGACATTTCCATAATGTATAATGTACACTTACAACTCAATAGTATATAACAAATACCCATATAAAAATGAAAAAGAGATTTGAATAGACACTTCCAAAAAGAGAATGCACAAATGTTTATTTAATAACTATAAAAAGGACATTCATAATTTTTAGTTATTAAGAAAAGGCAATGTAAAACCATGATTAATTACAACTATAGATACACTCAAATGGCTTAAATTTAACATAAGGCAATATCCAGTATTGCCATGAAAGAGGAGAAACTTGAACTCCTTTTTATTTACATTGCTGTTCAAAATGTAAAATTGCATAATCACTTTGTTAAACAATTTGGCAGTTTTTTATTAAAGTAAACATAGACCTACCTGTTATGATCTTAATGTCCCCTCCAAAACTCAAGTTCAAATGTAATTGCCAATGTTACAGCATTGGGAGGTGGGACACTTAAGAGATAATTAGGTATGAGGGTTCCATTCTCATGAGTGGATTACACAGGAGTGGGTTAGTTATCACAGGAGTGGGCTCCTGATAAAAATGACCAGCTAGGCCTCATTTCCTTTCTTTACCTCTTTGGCTCACTTCTGCCTTCCGCCTTTCCATCATGGGATGACCTTTCCCAGATGTCAATATCCTGGTTATGATATTATACTATAGTTTTCATTATGTTACTATTAGGGCAAGTGGATAAGCATAGTCAGAGTCTCTCTGTATTATTTCTTAGAACTGCAGTGAATCTACAATTATTACAAAAGAAAAGTTTAATTTAGAAAAATAAAAATTTGTATATCTACATACTAGCAGCACACAAATAGAAAATGAAAACAAAATCTATAACAGCATTAAAGAATAAAATGCTGGAGATAAATTTAGTAAAATATCAATAAAGTATACATGATAAAAATTATAAAACATTGCTGAAGAAAATGTTTAAATATTTAAATAAATTGATAGTGGAATTTATAAGGAAATTAAAATAATCCAGAAGGGCTTTGATGTTTTTTCAAAAGCAAAAACAAATGTGAGCATGCACATTGCTTGATTACAAGACTTACTACAAAGTTACATTAATTGTGGTGGTTTGTTATGGCATATGTTAGATAAATTGATCAATCAAACAGAATCACACACATATATTAATGATTACTTTTCAAGAAAGACACCAACCTAAGCAAAGGGGGGAAATCTCTCTCTAACAAATGTTGCTGGAGCAATTGAATAAACATAAAAAATAAAAAAAATATGCATAATCTCTTCATTTCACCAGACAAAAAATTAATTTCAGATGTATAATTGACCTTTTTTTTTTTTTTTTTTTGGACACAGGATCTCACTCTGTCACCTGGGCAAGAGTGCAGTAGAGTGATCATAGCTCACTGCAACCTCAGACTACTGGACACACGCAATCCTTGGGCATCAGCCTCCGAGTAGCTGGAACTGCAGGTATGTACCACCATGCCTAGCTAAATTTTTCTATTTTTGTAGAGAGGGGGTCTCGCTCTTGCTCAGGCTGGTCTCAAACTCCTGACTTCAAGCGATCCTCCTGCTTCAGCCTCTCAGATTGCTAGGATTATAGTCATGAGCCACTGCACCTCCCCAGACCTAAATTTAAAAGCAACATTTATAAAGTTTCTAGAAGATTCCATAAGAGAGTATCCTTAATACCTTAAATTAGCAAAGAATATCTGCAAAACAAAAGTTCATACTAAATAACAGTGACATATTTTGCTCTATTAAAATTAAATTATTAAAACATGTCATTTAAAAATGAAAATATGATTCAAAGACTAACAGAAAATATTCATATTATACACATCTGACAAACGAATTGTATCCAACTATATATGTGTGTATAACATACATAACTCTATATTACTACATGTAAATTATTAATATGTATAATTACATAAAACTGTGTGTGTGTTTGGTTGTGTTGGTGGTCCCTAACACAACAATTAGATTTGATAATTCATTGGAAGGACTCAAAGGACTCAGAAAAAATGTTATCCTCATGGTTGATATATACTGTAGTGAATGGATACAGATTAAAATCAGTAAAGGGAAAAGATTTACAAGCTAAAGTCCAGGAAAAACCAGGTGCAAGCTTCCAGGTTGCTGTGGTCTGAATGTTTATATCCTCTCCAAAATTCGTATATTAAAACCTAACCACCAAGGTGATGGTATTTTGAGGTGGAGTCTTTGGGAGGTAATTAGGTCATGAGGGCTCTGCCCTCATGAATGGAATTTGAGTCCCTATCAAAGAGGCATGAGGGAGCTTGTTCATTCCTTCTGCCATGTGAGGACTCATAGAAGGCACCACTTATGAGAAATGAGCCTACATCAGACACTGAATTTTCTGGCACCTGAATCTTGGACTTTTTAGCTTCCAGAGCTGTGAGCAATAAATTTCTGTTGTTTATACATTACCCAATAAGATATTTTGCTGTAGCAGCCAAACATATTAAGACACAGGAATGCATCTAATTCTCCCACTAGCAATGTGAGACAACACAAGCAAAGTGTTGCTAACAAGGGAAGCTCCTCCAAGCCTTGTTGTACAGGGTTTTAATTGAAGGTCAGATATGTATAGCACGGCCCCAGACCTCTGGCATACAAAACAGGCTATTCACCACAAATATAGCATTGCATAAGCCCTTTGGTATATAAAACTATTATAGACTATTATAATGGCTTACAGATTATCTTTTAGGAGGTAGCCAAAGGCCAGTTCTAAATATAGACAGGTTGGTCTTTTGGAGGAATGTGCAGAATTTGAGCAACCTAGATCTCACCCTAGGTTGGAGCCCTGATTAATGGCATTAGTGCCCTCATAAAAGAGGACCAAGGGGCTTGTTTGCCCCTTCTGTCATGTGAGAACAGTTAAAAGGTGCCACCTAAGAGGATGTGGGCCCTCACCAGACACAGAATCTGCCAATGCCTTAATCTTGGACTTTCCAGACTCCAGAACTGTGATAAATAAATTTCTGTTGCTTATAAGCTACGTATTAATAGTTTATGGTATTGTTGTTATACCAGCCCTAATGGTCTAAGACATTTCTTCTTAAAAAAATAAGTAAATAACACAGAAGAGCTAGAAAAATTTTTTTAAAAAACATTTGACAAATACCCGGATAAATATGGGTGATCTAACAGATGAGTTAATCTCTGCCTTATTTCTCTAAACTCCTGTAAAATGGCATTAAGTTTTTAAGAAATCAAGCAAAAGAAATTCGCTGATAAAATGTTACAATAACTTGTTTTTTGGAAATTAAAAATGGATGAAAGCCTTTTAACCAACTTAATCAAAAATGGCTTTATATAATTGTCTGCAGAGGAGATATAAATGCAGAAAAAGCAAATTTAGGTATTAAAATACTCCAAAAAACGATGAGGAATTTGCAGGACCCTTTACTCCAAATCTCATGATTAAAATGTGGAAATGAGAAGAAGGAGACTATCTGAAAACATAAGTGAAGAGCATTTAAACTCTGCAGTTCCACTATTTTCATAGAGCCAGTTAATTACCTTTTCTCCACCTACATGACAAATTTATTCTCCGGATTAATTTGACAAGAGAGGTTCAAGTTCCAGTGTGTCAGCTATCCATGGGTGACCAGATGGTGAATTCTTACAGTAAACAAGTACATTAAGTGAAAATGTAAATATTAAACTGTAATGACTCAGGCTTCCTACCACCATTCACTTTTTAGGATACTCACAGCCAACCTATGCTCACTAGGTAGGATACACAAAGTTTCTTGCTGAAAAAAGCTAAATGTTTCATAACCAAGAGCGATTAACACCGACGTCTGGGAACACATACACACACAAACACACACACAAAATTGCCCCATTGACATATTAGAAGTCAGTACTTAATATCAAGTGGAAAGAAAAAGAGTGCCCAACATCTAGCAAAGCTTCAGTTGTGAAAGATAGAGGAAGACTAAGAAAAAAACTCTAATAAAAAAGAGAGGCAATCTCAAACGCTGAATGAAACCTAAAATATATTAGTGCTACTCTTTTCAGAGAAACAGGTATGCTAAAACTAAGAAACAAGAATAAAATGATTTAAAATGAAATGAGAAACAGAAAGAAACTGCAGATACATAAATATGGTCACATTAACATTTCCATTAAATTTTGGAAATAATGAACAAGGCAATCATACAGAAAATAAAAACAGAACAAAGGTTTAACAATATGAAAGAAAAATTAAAGGTTCAATTTGGGAGGTTCAATTTACAACTCAGGGGAGTGCCAAAAGAGAGACACAGATTATGAAAAGGAGGAAAATATTAAAGAAGCAATAAAAGAACACTTTCCAGGACTGTAAGTGTTCCTCAGAATCAACCACTATGAAGAGGCCAGTACAGAAACCTATCATCATCATCATGAAATTTCACAGCACCAGACAAAAGCTTCCAGGCAGCAAAAACTGTTCAGCCATTACAAATAAGAGCACTGGTAAAATCTAGATGCCCATAAAAAAATACATGCAAATTTCTAAAGGAAAATTATTTTCTGCCGAGACATCAGTGTGCAGAAAAAAAAAAAATCCATTTGCAGGTAGAATACAAGCTTTTATAGTCTTACACAGTCTCAATAAATATGTGTGCCATTTGTGAAGAAGAAACATAGGATGCCATTCTTTGAAATGACAGAACAAACAAAAAAATGAACATGTGAATCAGAAAAAAGGGTACAAAAATAAGAACAGTCACCAAAATTTTGAGAATTTCTGACTGCTATGCAGAAGTGATAAGCAGAATCCCGGTGAGAGAAAATTCAACTAAACCTTCAATAAAATGAAGTCAAAATAGGTCTTATACTTATTATGTAGAGTGTGAAAACAGTAATGACTATACAGAAATAAGCAAACAGAAGTGTGGCAATTACTGCTGGACACAAGCAAAAGACAAGGGAATACAAATAAGGAGAGAGCTGACAAAAAGTGGGAGTTCTCCTTCCTCAGCACCAATATGAGGTGGTCCTCACAGTTTATCCATTTTTAGGATGACATTGGATGGGAGGGCTACAGCATAGATCAACACAAATGTCTAATATAAATATAACTGACTGAAAGATAAACCGGAATTGAGAAAAGCCAAAGAATATCTAGATTAAACTGACTGGTATTTGGAAGATTGGCTTGGAAAATTTTAACCAAGAAAAAAGAAAAATTGGAATAAAGATAATTACAATTTTACATGTTTAAATTTATGACTGTAGAAAACTCATAGCAGCAACAATACCATACCAAAAACTAATTTTTCCTTATTTATTTAGTTATTTAGCCAAACTTTTGGTATTCATTTTTATTCTCTTGCATTTGTTTTCCTAGATAGCGTAACAGTTGCACAAAAGGATCATTGTAATTTTCCTTTCTTTCATTTGCTTTTCATGGCTAGTTGTACAAACTACAAATTCTGGATCAAAACCTTGAATAATAGTAATGTAGAGGACATACCTGTATCTATTTATTTAATATTAATTACATGATTCTGTCTTGATAGCTGTTATAATAACTAAAAATTAATTATATTCACCAATATTTGGCATTTAACTTCTCATATAAATATTCTCCTAACTACATCAAATTTCATAAAAAAACTTTATTGTGATTTTTTCTTTAAATTGCCTGATAATTTTTTCCATCTATATCTTGCACTTAGAGTTTGTTAGTTTTTTCCTAGGAACATTATAATATATATTGCTACAATGAAAGTGAATTGGATTTTTTTGTTGTTGTTGCTAAACATTCTGAGTACTATTGGTGTCATTTTATTTTAATTTCACTTATAAATATTTGAATATTTATGCAACACATGTATAGTATTATGTAATATAACAAATTCCTCAGAGTTTCCTTATTATGATTGATTTCTTTGTTTGTAAGCTTGAATATATTTCTTCATCCATCTAGAGATTCGAAAGAAGATGGAGGAAGAGAAAAAGGAGGAGGAGGTGAAGGAAAAAGAAAAAAGAAAGGAAGTGGTAGAAAAGAAACTTGTCCTTAACCTGGCTAGACCACTCTGTTGCACATGGAGAGGTGATTATACTCTTCACATGCAGTTATACTTTGAGCATATTTTGCTGGGTGCCTTACCAATCACTGGTTGATTGAATCATCTTTCTGTATGGCAGAACCCATGCAGCAGGCTTACAGATGAATCTCCCAATGTCTTATGCAAAAACATGTGACACAAACTTTTTTACTCTAAAAATAGAGTAAAAATGGCCTTCTTAATTTGAGCACCTCCTTGCTCCCTGATGCTCACACTTTGTTCCAGCTTAGAATATCAACTTAGTGGCAACCTGAGAAGTAGGAAGCTAAGGGGAAGGCCAAAAAAATTGCAGAAATCTCAGCCTTGACATGAGCCATTGAAATAATTTTGGTCTTCTAATTGTTTGAAAAAAAATAAGCCCAAAATTGGTTAAGCCAGTGATGAACACGTTTTCTGTTTCTCACAGCTGAGTGTAATCACCAACTGCTGCAGCTCTCCATGAAGTTTCCACCTGCCTGCTGGAAAGGCATTACTAGTGCAATGATTCTCCCAGTCAGGGAGGTAAACAGTCCAGGTGCCAAGAACAGTTTACTTATCCTGTGATGTGCTGTCCCCCACCGATATTTGGAAGTTCAGCCATTACCACCTTCCCATGGATAACCCTAGGGCTTTATGTGAAAAATTACTCCTGTAATGTGTCCCTCCAGTTCTAGCCACTCTGGGATTCTGAAACACTGGCTACACGATTAACTCCAAAAATAAGGTACATACTGTAGACACTAAGAAATTTGTGGGGGGGACCTAAAATTTTATAATTTGAGGATTACATAGTGTGAAGTATTAACCTATAGTTGTATTGTAAAAAGCCAAACATGCAATTTTCATATTCGAATCTGTGCCTCTGAAAAAAGTAATCTTTGCGGTTCTTAATTTGAGACTCATGGGCAAGACACTCTTAAATGATTGAGGATAGGGGTTAGCAAACTGAAGCCTGCAGGCCAAATCCAATTCTACACTTGTTTCTGAGAATAAAGTTTTATTGAATGAAAAGCTGTACGAATTTGTTTATATATTATCTGTGGCAGCATTTCTATCAAAATGACAGAGTTGAGTAGTGGCAACAGAGACCATATGGCACACAAAGCTGAAAATATTTGCTATCTGCTGATTTACAGAATACATGTTGCCAAATTTTTGCATTTATTTGGGTTTTTATAATGAGGATATTATAAAACAAATATACCAAAAAGAGAAAAATGTATCTGAAACTACATCAAAGATAAGTTTTAAAAGAGTTATGTGTTTCAGAAACTTATAGCCAGACCTAACAATATAAAATTTTTTAGAAATAATAATCTCCAATTTTTAAAAACTCAACTTAAAAATAATTAAAATAAATATATTTAACAGAAGAAGGTTAAATGCTGTGTAGAAACCTTTTAAGCTGGGTTTACTTACATATAATTAGATTTTCTGGGTCACTGCAATGTGCAACTTGCCTATATGAAACTTCTACATATTCACTTTGCTAGGCATGCAATTAGGAATTTTGTATCAGAAATATCTTTGGTTATTGTTAAGATGGACACAATTCATTTGATAATAAATTCATTAAAATATGTTTAATGAATTTGAACATACTAAGGTTTCATCTTTAAAATACATTTATACTGGGTTTTATTAATGCATGACTGGTTGTAAACCAAACAAGCAGAAAATTAGTAAATACATACTATGTAAGAAGAATTGTTTTATGGATTCAAAAGTTATGATACAACTTTTTTCTCCTAAGGCCAAAAACCTTTGAAAGATAAGACAAAACAATTGTACTATATGTGTATGTTATTAATTCTATCATTAGCATTTTAACAGAGACTTTTAAATATGTTCATCAATTTAATATTTTAGAGTAACAATAATGCCAGTAAGGCAACTTATATAAAATTGCTTTGCCAACTGTAAATATCTTTATTTTTACTCTAGATTTTCATTTAGGAGTGAGAAACCTTAAGCTCCTAAAATGTAACTGAATTACAAAACATTAGATCTAGTATTTAATAAATAGGAGAAGGAGGTCAGAATGTTAGAATTCTTCAATTCTGAAAAGAACAAAAAGATGGTATCAATTTTCTTCACATAATTTTGTATAAGCTTGACACTAAACATCATGTCTATCCACATTTGAAGCAAGAGGACAGATATGATTACCCCAGGCACAAAGGTTCACTTAAGAATTACAGAGTTACACAATTCATGAGGTCTTCCAGGCTCTTATCTCATTGAAAAGTATGTGCCTAGGTGTGTGCCCCTCCCAGATACAGGAGTTACCTCCCACATCTTGGCATATAAGACTTTGGGGGACTCCTCTCCCATTATTATACCATGGTAGCTCCCTTATCAGCAGAGTGTCAGGCTGGATAAGACAGTTACCAAGGCCAACAAGATGACAGGGAATCTAAGATATTGAACTTGGCCGGGCCTGGTGGCTCACGCCTGTAATCCTAGCACTCTGGGAGGCCGAGGCGGGTGGATCGCTCAAGGTCAGGAGTTCGAGACCAGCCTGAGCAAGAGCGAGACCCCCGTCTCTAGTAAAAATAGAAACAAATTATCTGGCCAACTAAAATATATATAGAAAAAATTAGCCGGGCATGGTGGCGCATGCCTGTAGTCCCAGCTACCCGGGAGACTGAGGCAGTAGGATTGCTTAAGCCCAGGAGTTTGAGGTTGCTGTGAGCTAGGCTGACGCCATGGCACTCACTCTAGCCTGGGCAACAAAGCAAGACTCTGTCTCAAAAAAAATAAATAAATAAAAAAATAAGATATTGAACTTGACAGAGATACTGAGAAGAAAGTTCTCGTTATGTCATTTTCTTAATTTTGACTCAGATGATAATGATTGTACCTATCTCAAAGTCATAAAATATTTTATATAATCTGCTTAAAGTAGTACAGAACCCAGTAACAGCACAGAAAATACTTTCTTTTACTCTCATGTTACTATTATTATTTTGTTATTGTTACTTTGTTTAGTATTGTCAATACTAAAGCTAAGCAGGATAAAATATAAGAAAACAACCCATAAAATAAACTTTAATGATAAATTGGGCATTTATCTTAAGTGAAGTTAATAGTCACATGAAAAGCAAAAATAACCAAAGGATTAACTGAAGAAATAAGTCCAAAAAGTACTGAAATGAAGTTTTGTTCAAATATTTTATTCCCAATTGATGCTGCTTGGTGCTATGTGTCATATGATAGGGTAAGCAACATAACAATGTTTCAGACAGTTTGTGCATAGGAAAAACGTCCCCATCCTTTATCTTGTTAAATTATAATCAGTTCATAAAGCCTACCTGCCATTTAGCAATTAACATAAAAAGAAGATATAATCTACTACTCCTCTTCTGTGCCAATCTTCTAAATTGGCTTTACAATGCTCTAACTACAAACATTTATATATGAGATTTTTTATGTTTTTGTTTGTTATCCTCTTGATGTAGAGATGAAAAGAAAAGAACAAATGTCACTGCATTTATGCCCTGCAACATTTATGATACAAAAGTAAAAGGAATAAGTATAATTGCTGGTAACAGAATATTTGGGTTTTTAGACAGTTAATGAGCATTGTTTTACTAAGGTAAATAAAGCAAGAAAACTAGAACTGGAATGGTTTCCGAATTTAATAGACCTTAATAATAAAGAAAGATACAGTTTGTTTGTTTTTTCCCAAAAAATTTTTTTAAGAAAATGCATCCCTGAATCATAAAACCATAGTAGATTGAAAAAACAAAAAACAAAAAACAAAAAAAACACTCTAAGGAGGACTAATCCTTCATCCTGAGGTGGGATGTTAGCAATTTCATGAGACTTCATTCTCTTCTCTTCTTTCTTTTTTAGTATATGACCAAAATATGGATCCCCATGTTAGCTAAGACATGATTCCAAGGATCTCATCACCAACATATTTTGTTGCTGCCACAAATATACTAAAGCAGAAATCCTAGGTGTGAGATTAAATTGAGTTGGTGAATGGTAATGTTACTTTTTGCTTTTGTCTCTGTTAAGTACAAATTTATTTTAATCGTCTAATATTGAAAACACTTAATTTTATTGGGTGTTGTTTCCCTGGACAAGAGCAGTTGACTTCTTACTTAGTAGTGACAAAGAAGTTGGTAGAGAATGTGTGTTAAGATAAACTGATTCTGGGCATCATTTCCCTCCCTCCCTCCCTCCCTTCCTTCTTTCCTTCCTTCCTTCCTTCCCTTTCTTTTCTTCCTTCCTGTCTTTTCTCTCTCTCATTTTTCTCTTTATTCACTAATGAGCTACTTCTTCTTGTTTTCAGATATTGCATGAGAATGTGATGGCCTGTGCTGAAGCAGCACATTTGCAAACATGAAGTGAGAGAAAAAAACTAATGAAAACCCACCGCCTGATGTTTCTAGCAATAAGGATGTTAAGAGCTTCAAATATTGACAGCTTTGTTCAGCAGCCAATATATCCCTAGAATTGTCTCATTATCCTTCTATCTCACTCAATTTTTTTTTTAATTGAAATTTATTTTCCTCATTGGGACACCCAGTTCATAGATTCCTTAATTCTCTTATTGTTTATCAACATTCTTCTATTCTCATTTTATGCTAACTCATGTTGATTTCTGTAATCCATTCCTTTAATCACTTTCTCATTAATTCCCTTGTCCAGTATACGTAAGTTGCACCTCAACAATGGACAACTAATTTTGCTTTTTTGTTGTTGTTGGATATGTCCCCAGACCTTCAATGTATGCCTGAAGCATCAGATAGTACGAAACCCTATATATACTGTTTTCTCTGTGCATACATACCTATGATAAAGTTTAATGTATAAATTAGGCATAGTAAGATATTAACAATAACAATAAAATAGAACAATTATAACAATATACTGTAATAAATTTATGGGAGTGTTCTCTCTCTCTCAAAATATCTATTTTACATAATGATTTCAGACTAAGTCGACCACAGGTAACTGAAACAATGTGAAGCTTGTCCGTGGATAAGGAAGACTACTGAATACTTGCCCCCACAGCTGTTTCTCCCCACATTCATGGAAGGCATGTTTCTATACCAAAATACTCTCTATGTCACTGTAGTTTTAAAGCACTGCACTGGATTTATTCTCATAATAAAATCTAAAACACTGATCGCATTTAGCAAAGTTCTTCAAGATCTAGGCCCTGAATTATTTGACAAGTTTACCTTCTGCCTTTCTCACTTGCCTATATATAAAGTGTTTCATTTTCTAGAAAAAATTTTTCCTCCTACCTACCTAATGAATCCATTCCTTTCACTGTCTCACTCAGCATCACTAACCTGGAATCCTTAGAAGTCATGGTGCATTACTCAGTAGCCAGACAGATGCAAAAGTTTAAGCTATGAAGAAAATAAGGACACAAGTAAGATAATACTTTTATTGTAACAATTTGATATTTCATAATTTTAAAATGTAAGATATTAATATATAGTTTTGATTCACCTAATGAATCAAGATAATTTTCATAGAAATTAAAATGGTAAATATATGAGATAATTAGTATCATATATGAGATATTAGTATCAAGAGGCACTGGGGGATTTTTTTTTAAATATGAAACCCCCTGTATTTATTTTGTGGTTTTGCAAAATAAAATTTAAAAATAGTGTCATTAAAATCTTTAAATCTAATCAGATTAGAGAGCCAATTGCAGAAACCCCAGTTCAAAAACTCATCCTTAACAATTTGTTCCTCTAGAGCCTCTCTCAGTACCAAAATCTGCATTATTTTGTGTTCTCCAGAGAAAACGTACCCAGTAGGAGATGGAGGATCACCATCATATATAAGATGGTATAAGTTCCAGTCTGAGTCTAATTCAAATCTGGGTCTGAGGGCAGGAGATTGATGTCCCAGCTTTAAGACCATCAGTGTTTTCACCTACTCTGCCTTTTTGTTAGATTTGAACCTCAGTGGATTGGATGAGGCTCATCCACATTGGGAAGTGAAATTTGATTTACTCAGTCTACCAATTCGAATGTTAAACTCATCCAGAAACACCCTCAGTGAAAAATTTTTTTAACTATATATCTGAGTCTCCATGGCCCACTCAAGTTGACACATTGATATACATGTATACACACACAGACATATAAACACAAATATACACACACATGAAATTTTACATCTGTATCACATATATGTAATATAAAATCTTATAAAAGCAGTAAAGAAAATTTTAGAAATCATTTTACAGTTTTATATTCATTAATATTTGTTATGATTTCATTTTTGTGGACTCTTTTGCATTGAATCATAAAGCAGCCACTTGAAAGATTCTAATGTGCCCCTGTGTTTTCTAACATTCACTATTAATAGTGAAATCAGCTATAAATATTACATTTGTCTGAAAATGCAAATTTGGAGAGTGTTAGAAATCTCACTTTGGTAACCATTAAGAGTGAACCATAATAATTCTCACTTTGTGACACAGGGGAGAATTACCCTTTCTGCTATTTGGAGTTAAGAATGGAAATATAAGAGGTTTCTTGCAGATTAAGTATTTCAAAGCCAGGTCAAAATATTCCATTCTCTTTTCCCTGATAATGTGAATTGTGTAACCTTACATTTGAACAAATTGGGTTCCTAAGTGAATATAATAAACAGAATATTTCTGCCTATTCACAATGGACATATAACTTGAGTAAGAAATAAATCTTTGCTGTTGACATCAATAATATTCAGGGATTTTTAAATGCTATATAAATTAGTATGCTCTCATTATTAATCCCACACAAGAATGCACCTCTACTCTAATTACCAAGAAAAGAAAAAATAAAAACTTTTTTAAAATGCTTTTTCTTCAATGAGAACACAGTATAATATTACATAACAAACTAATTGCTAAAAAGTTAGTATACAACGAAAATATGTATGAAGTTGAAGATTAGATATGGTGAATTTGAAATTACAGCATATTATAGCTTTTTGACTGTAGATCTGGGTGTCCAGTGGATACAATTTCAATTCTGTTTGAATAATTTTGCTGTTTTACTTTTTTCAATAGATTCTATGTCTAGATAGCTAGGCTCACTATTGAGATATATATATATATATATATATATCTTGATATGGTCCAAACCACTTTTTAAATTTTATTCAAAATGTACCATCTGCTTCTCCATTTTAGACATGTGAAAAATAAACTCCAAAGCAATGCAACGTTTTTCTCTCTGCGTTTATTTTTAGCATAGCTTGACCCATCATAATTTTACCTTTAAGTATTAGCTGCATAAATAGGCATACAATTAGATATCACTGAATTTCTTTAGAAAATGAAATTATCACAACTTCACAATTGTGGAATTAATCTTATTGTATCTAATATGAAGATGATGAACATATGTCAATATGTGTGTGCTTCTGTTTTTACTATTTGTCAAGAGTGAATTGGCAAGTGAACATCTCAACCATCACGTCGTGTCTCTTGATAATTATTTATTTCTTCTTCCCAAGTGTGTGTTCATTTGTTTACATATTTATTTTTTAATACATGTTTATATTATATTCTATACTATAATTTTAAAATAATTATTACAGTTGATAAATTCTTATCAAACATGTCTTTAAATTTTCACAGATACACTTCAATTTTTTCCTAGCTTTCATAGTTCTACTAACAAGAATCATAATCCACACAATCCTAACTTTCTCTTTTTTCTTTTAAAATGGGTGATATGTTATCTCTGTGTATCTTTTTCTTCCCTCTCTCTATAGCACGTTGATGAAAGATGGAATGAAAATATCAACATTCTTCAAGGTTTCTCAGTTTTCTCTCTTATTTATTAGATTATTTTTTTCTCTGAGCACACCCCATAGGGGATCAATTAAGGAGTTTGATAAGGCATAATCAATTTATTAATAGACTCTCACAGGGCAAAAAACCATACTAAGTGGTACAAACTGAAACGTATATAAATACATACACACACACACACACACACATACACACACACACACCCCATTTTCTATAACTTAGCTCTTTACAAACTTTTTCTGAAGACAGAGCCTAAAAATAAATGTTTATATAAATATGCAACTCTGAGCATATGAATTAATTCACAAATAATTTGCACAGCCTGTGAATACCCATGAAATTTAAGTGAGGCAATGAACCCTGTAGGCTGGTTATGTAGCTAAAGAGTAATAAATGGAATAAAACTTAAATTAAGCTTTAAGGGAAGAAAGAAAC